>JBAIZL010000001.1:137568191-137930691 GCA_036971475.1 Prosapia bicincta | reverse complement strand
TATAACGGATTGATTGTTATCAAAACAATAACTTGCAAACTATAAGTAATTAATCACTTAAACAATAGTTTATGACTAACAGAACATTGAATTTAGTAAATTTGTTAAAACGTACTGAGACAGAACGTTTTCGATCGCTATGTGCCGATCTTCATCAGTATCTTCTGCTTGGAGATGTTGGGTTAAGCGGTGACGGTTTTAAAGGTAGGTTTTTGATAGTATCGAAAAGTATGTGTGATTCGTATTGTGTTTGTTCGTTTAATATGTATGTACTTTGTGTTTTTGTATGTCTGTAAATTTCATATTGTTCTAGTGTGTTGAGATGTGGTCCTTTTTTGTTGATGTGTAGGATTTCTAGGTTATGGTAAATGCCTGTGTATTTGTGCCCTGTATCTTTTAAGTGATTGTAAAATGTTAAGTTGGTGTTATGTTTGTGTTCTTTGACTCTTTGTTTAAAGCTGCGACCTGTTTGTCCAATGTAGAATTTGTTACATTCGTCGCAGTTCAGTTTGTATATGCCTGGTGCTTGTAGTTTATCTTTGTTGGTGGTGTTGTGTGTTCAACATCTCCAAGCAGAAGACACTGATGAAGATCGGCACATAGCGATCGAAAACGTTCTGTCTCAGTAAGTTTTAACAAATTTACTAAATTCAAAGTTCGGATAGTCATAAACTATTTTTTAAGTGATTAATAAGTTTCACCGAACGTAATGGACTATAAAATTCAAGAATATAAGTAATGTATCACTTTTAGGCCTACATTAGTTTATGACTATCCGAACTTCAATTTATTTTATAAAAACGTACTGAGACAGAACTATTTTGATCGCTCCGTGGCTATCTTCATCAGTGTAAATTTTCCGCTTAAAGTTGTTAGGTAATTGTGACGGTTTTAAAGACAGGTTTTCAATAGTGTCAAAGAGAATGTGTGATTTGTATTGGGTTTGTTCGTTTCATATGTTTGTATTTTGTGTATTTATGTGTTTGTAAATTTAATATTGTTCTAGTGTGTTGGGATGTGGTCCTTTTTTGTTGTTGTGTAAGATTTCTAGGTTATGGTTGTTGTCTGTGTATTTGTGCCCTGTTTCTGTTATGTGATTGGAGAATGTTGAGTCGGTGTTAAGTAATTATTAGATTAACTATTAACTTACTATGCTTATGCGTTCCAAACCCAACCTGCTACTCACTTTAAGCTTCATCAATGCAACGACGGTTTCGTAACGCGCCAGGAAAGGGAGTTAATAGTTTTCACTTAGTTCATCTAATAATTTATGACTTAATAAGATGATCACAAAAACCAACTTTAAGATACAAATGTTTTTATCGCATCCTGCTACTTCATGTGTAGCAAGACAAGATGGATTTATACTTTCCTACTTGGGGAAAGTTGGACAAAACAGGGTACTTAGAATTTAATTGCTTCTAGAGGACTAAATATTAAAATTGAGTTAAAATTTATCATGCAGAAAGTTAACTAATGATGTCTTAAATAGAATAAAATCATTTTTACTTGATTTTAAATTACATTTTTTTCAAAAAAAAATATTATTTGCAAAATGGTAAATCACCCTGTTCTGTCCAACCGGTTGGATAAAACCGGGTACTCATTTAACTCCATGTGAAAATGTTGATTATTTATTTTGAACTGATTTTTTCTGAACATTTATAGTAATACTGTTCATTTTAGATTACATAATAAACCTTAAGAAATAAAATTTAATATAAACAGGCATAGAATTAATTGATAATTCATATTAAAACTAAAAAAAAATTAACATTTAAAAAGTTACATACTGTAGGCTACAATAAAAACTTACTTATGACAGGGAGTTGTGCTTATAAGATTAGAATTGAAATTAAATAATAATAATAATAATAAAACTATAAAAATTAATCAAACTAATAAACATTTTAGCCACAAAAATCACAAACAAATGTGGTGTCGTTTTTGTCAGTGCCACTGCATTGTTCATGAGCCCAGTTTTTGCAGTTCATACACTAAATCCAATCCTCATTAGATACCGAGTTGGAATATAATTCGTCACAATAAAGACATGCGGCATCATTGTCTTCTTCATCTTCGCTACTTGATTCATTTATTTTTGTGACAGGGAAGAAAGTTCTTTTTGACGAGCTTATACGTCCTAATTTTGCGCCTAATTGTGTTGAATACTTGTTCTTCTTATAGTGTTAATACAATCAGCCCGGATGACTACTATCGCCTAGAAAGTAGGGGAAACGATGGCGAGTATAGATAGGGCTAAGGTAGGATCATTAATCATGATGATATGAGGGGGGCGATCTTTCCATTTCGTACGCAGGGTGGAGTATTGAAGTAGACCTATGTCTAAGGTCATAAAGTGCTATTTAACAGTTACGTGTAAAACAAGACTAAGGAATAACAGGTGTAATTAGGTATAACTAAGGAAATACAATGGTTTCCTGGCACTGAGAAGAGGGGAACATTATAGCATCACTGGGGCTTGGTCGTGTACCTGTGAGTCCTGCTCTAAGCGGTGGAGAGAGGACTGGCGGTTACAGTATTCGATGACCTATTCTACCTTCAACCTTATAGCTTGTGTAATTAGGTATAACTAAGGAAATACAATGGTTTCCTGGCACTGAGAAGAGGGGAACATTATAGCATCACTGGGGCTTGGTCGTGTACCTGTGAGTCCTGCTCTAAGCGGTGGAGAGAGGACTGGCGGTTACAGTATTCGATGACCTATTCTACCTTCAACCTTATAGCTTGTGTAATTAGGTATAACTAAGGAAATACAATGGTTTCCTGGCACTGAGAAGAGGGGAACATTATAGCATCACTGGGGCTTGGTCGTGTACCTGTGAGTCCTGCTCTAAGCGGTGGAGAGAGGACTGGCGGTTACAGTATTCGATGACCTATTCTACCTTCAACCTTATAGCTTGTGTAATTAGGTATAACTAAGGAAATACAATGGTTTCCTGGCACTGAGAAGAGGGGAACATTATAGCATCACTGGGGCTTGGTCGTGTACCTGTGAGTCCTGCTCTAAGCGGTGGAGAGAGGACTGGCGGTTACAGTATTCGATGACCTATTCTACCTTCAACCTTATAGCTTGTGTAATTAGGTATAACTAAGGAAATACAATGGTTTCCTGGCACTGAGAAGAGGGGAACATTATAGCATCACTGGGGCTTGGTCGTGTACCTGTGAGTCCTGCTCTAAGCGGTGGAGAGAGGACTGGCGGTTACAGTATTCGATGACCTATTCTACCTTCAACCTTATAGCTTGTGTAATTAGGTATAACTAAGGAAATACAATGGTTTCCTGGCACTGAGAAGAGGGGAACATTATAGCATCCCTTACGCTCAGTCGTGTACCTGTTAGTCCTGCTCTAAGCGATGAAGAGAGGACTGGCGGTTATAGTATTCGATGACCTATTCTACCTTCAACCTTATAGCTGGTGTAATTAGGTATAACTAAGGAAATACAATGGTTTCCTGGCACTGAGAAGAGGGGAACATTATAGCATCCCTTACGCTCAGTCGTGTACCTGTGAGTCCTGCTCTAAGCGATGAAGAGAGGACTGGCGGTTATAGTATTCGATGACCTATTCTACCTTCAACCTTATAGCTGGTGTAATTAGGTATTACTAAGGAAATACAATGGTTTCCTGGCAATGAGAAGAGGGGAACATTATAGCATCCCTTAGGCTCAGTCGTGTACCTGTGAGTCCTGCTCTAAGCGATGAAGAGAGGACTGGCGGTTACAGTATTCGATGACATATTCTACCTTCAACCTTATAGCTGGTGTAATTAGGTATTACTAAGGAAATACAATGGTTTCCTGGCACTGAGAAGAGGGGAACATTATAGCGTCACTTGGGCTCGGTCGTATCCCTGTGAGTCCTGCTCTAAGCGATGAAGAGAGGACTGGCGGTTACAGTATTCGATGACATATTCTACCTTCAACCTTATAGCTGGTGTAATTAGGTATTACTAAGGAAATACAATGGTTTCCTGGCACTGAGAAGAGGGGAACATTATAGCGTCACTTGGGCTCGGTCGTATCCCTGTGAGTCCTGCTCTAAGCGATGAAGAGAGGACTGGCGGTTACAGTATTCGATGACATATTCTACCTTCAACCTTATAGCTGGTGTAATTAGGTATTACTAAGGAAATACAATGGTTTCCTGGCACTGAGAAGAGGGGAACATTATAGCATCACTGGGGCTTGGTCGTGTACCTGTGAGTCCTGCTCTAAGCGGTGGAGAGAGGACTGGCGGTTACAGTATTCGATGACCTATTCTACCTTCAACCTTATAGCTTGTGTAATTAGGTATAACTAAGGAAATACAATGGTTTCCTGGCACTGAGAAGAGGGGAACATTATAGCATCACTGGGGCTTGGTCGTGTACCTGTGAGTCCTGCTCTAAGCGGTGGAGAGAGGACTGGCGGTTACAGTATTCGATGACCTATTCTACCTTCAACCTTATAGCTTGTGTAATTAGGTATAACTAAGGAAATACAATGGTTTCCTGGCACTGAGAAGAGGGGAACATTATAGCATCACTGGGGCTTGGTCGTGTACCTGTGAGTCCTGCTCTAAGCGGTGGAGAGAGGACTGGCGGTTACAGTATTCGATGACCTATTCTACCTTCAACCTTATAGCTTGTGTAATTAGGTATAACTAAGGAAATACAATGGTTTCCTGGCACTGAGAAGAGGGGAACATTATAGCATCACTGGGGCTTGGTCGTGTACCTGTGAGTCCTGCTCTAAGCGGTGGAGAGAGGACTGGCGGTTACAGTATTCGATGACCTATTCTACCTTCAACCTTATAGCTTGTGTAATTAGGTATAACTAAGGAAATACAATGGTTTCCTGGCACTGAGAAGAGGGGAACATTATAGCATCCCTTACGCTCAGTCGTGTACCTGTTAGTCCTGCTCTAAGCGATGAAGAGAGGACTGGCGGTTATAGTATTCGATGACCTATTCTACCTTCAACCTTATAGCTGGTGTAATTAGGTATAACTAAGGAAATACAATGGTTTCCTGGCACTGAGAAGAGGGGAACATTATAGCATCCCTTACGCTCAGTCGTGTACCTGTGAGTCCTGCTCTAAGCGATGAAGAGAGGACTGGCGGTTATAGTATTCGATGACCTATTCTACCTTCAACCTTATAGCTGGTGTAATTAGGTATTACTAAGGAAATACAATGGTTTCCTGGCAATGAGAAGAGGGGAACATTATAGCATCCCTTAGGCTCAGTCGTGTACCTGTGAGTCCTGCTCTAAGCGATGAAGAGAGGACTGGCGGTTACAGTATTCGATGACATATTCTACCTTCAACCTTATAGCTGGTGTAATTAGGTATTACTAAGGAAATACAATGGTTTCCTGGCACTGAGAAGAGGGGAACATTATAGCGTCACTTGGGCTCGGTCGTATCCCTGTGAGTCCTGCTCTAAGCGATGAAGAGAGGACTGGCGGTTACAGTATTCGATGACATATTCTACCTTCAACCTTATAGCTGGTGTAATTAGGTATTACTAAGGAAATACAATGGTTTCCTGGCACTGAGAAGAGGGGAACATTATAGCATCACTGGGGCTTGGTCGTGTACCTGTGAGTCCTGCTCTAAGCGATGAAGAGAGGACTGGCGGTTACAGTATTCGATGACATATTCTACCTTCAACCTTATAGCTGGTGTAATTAGGTATAACTAAGGAAATACAATGGTTTCCTGGCACTGAGAAGAGGGGAACATTATAGCGTCACTTGGGCTCGGTCGTATCCCTGTGAGTCCTGCTCTAAGCGGTGAAGAGAGGACTGGCGGTTACAGTATTCGATGACATATTCTACCTTCAACCTTATAGCTGGTGTAATTAGGTATTACTAAGGAAATACAATGGTTTCCTGGCACTGAGAAGAGGGGAACATTATAGCGTCACTTGGGCTCGGTCGTGTCCCTGTGAGTCCTGCTCTAAGCGGTGGAGAGAGGACTGGCGGTTACAGTATTCGATGACATATTCTACCTTCAACCTCATAGCTTGTGTAATTAGGTATAACTAAGGAAATACAATGGTTTCCTGGCACTGAGAATAGGGGAACATTATAGCGTCACTTGGGCTCGGCCGTGTCCCTGTGAGTCCTGCTCTAAACGGTGAAGAGAGGACTGGCGGTTACAGTATTTGATGACATATTCTACCTTCAACCTTATAGCTGGTGTAATTAGGTATAACTAAGGAAATTCAATGGTTTCCTGGCACTGAGAATAGGGGAACATTATAGAATTACTTGGGGTAGGTCGTGTGCCTGTTAGTCCTGCTCTAAGCGGTGAAGAGATGACTGGCGGTTACAGTATTCGATGACCTATTCTACCTTCAATCTTATAGCTTGCACTCCCCATTTCATGTTTTAAAAATTAATTATTTAAATTTTTAACAAACCAAACAAGTAGTATTTTTAAAATATACCAAATATCTGGATGTTAAAGGCGTTGGATGTAGACCAAAAGGAGCCGTACCAATAAATCTGGGTTGCATCCCTAAGATTGAGTTACTCTGCCGCATTTTAATGAAGGTAAGTTATACCTACTTTCGCGTCCTTTAACGTGTTGAGGGTTATAATGAGGGCTCCCCGAAACTCACCCATACCTCAAGAGGAAGAGAAAGGAGGCCAATCACTCCGAGCGGGTCCAGCAACATATGAAACCTACAGCTCTACGGCTGGATCACAGGATGTCAGTGCGTCGAATTAATCTTATTAAGCCTTTAGACGTGGTTCCAAAGCAACATTAACTGCACAACATCAGCAGTACTAGAAAGAAATACAGTCGAATCACTTGTAAAAAATCGGGGTGTTAGATGCGCAGTACCTAGAGGCGCTAATGCGCATGCGCGTTAGGGCGACAGCTCTGAGCGACACTTCAGTCGGTCGTGAAAGTAGCCGGTGGTGGATCTATACGTACCTTTCCAAAAACATTTGCTGTTTTTATGTTTTATGTTATCTTTTGTGTTTTATAGTGCACGTGTTTTTAGTTTCTTTGAGAAATGGTGACCCTGGTTTTTCCTCTTGACGTCCATAAATAAATCATCTCAGCCGAAAGTATGTAGTCAGGCTAGTAGCGTTTCTACTTAGAACTTTCTCTTCCTCTCCCCCTCGCACGTGGCCAAACCCCACTCCTCACCCACACATTGCTGCGAGAGGCGATTTTTGTCAAAGTGGTTCCACTGTAGCTTCTCACCCGGGTGTAGGAAGTAGGATTAAGAAAGAAAGGAGAGCATGGTGCCCCCACTGTTTTCCCACCGTTGCAATTGATTTACAGCAGGGACTTTGCAATACAACATTAAAACACTCAGCAATTAGACACTGTATGCCGAGCAGTGAGTACCGACAAAACAAAAGTGTTGCAATTCCCATACTGTGCACTGAGGAAACGCGGTGACAGCAAGGAAGGGATGTGATTGGTCACGGGGAAGCAGGAAGTACTGTGCATTGTGTTGCAGAAACCAAACCGTCATGCTACTAAATGATACTGCATAATGCTTCCTCATTTACAAATATCTTCCATTCATGAAGACATACACACTTCTTTATCCACATGTAACAACAATATTTGTATCACATTAACTGTAGTAATTATTTGTGCAATAAAATGTTTTAAACTCTTGACACGGGAAGACAGTCAGGTGAAACTATAATTGCTTTTTTTATACCGCTCACTTGCTAGTAGAAAGCATTTCTGATTTTAATTAAGCTATTAATTTGAGAAATTTAGATCAAGTAATAACTAAATAGCCACTGAAGAGAAATATAGGCTTAATAAGAGTAACTTTTAAGCCTTTGCTACGAAACAACTTTTAAAACCTCAAGCGCCTATGTACACTTGAGCAAGTTTTCAGTAAAATGGATGTTAGTGCTCTACGCCTTTATAGTAATATTCGGTGAGTCAAAATAACATTCTAAAATACTTTAAAATATTAAAAATAATAAATACTCAAATGAATAATAATTAAATAGCAAAATAATTAAATACTGTGAGAGGAATAACCATTTTAAAATGTGTGATTTTAGTCATAGGTTTTCAACAACTATTATTTGAGCTTAGTTTATGAGGTCATGTTGAAACAAATAAAATACGTACACAAAACTAACAAATTAATCATTTATTGACTCATACTCATTTCAACGACAAAGTCATCATCATCAGTGAGTGTTACTTACAACTGAACAATAGGTTTTAAAGCTGGTTTGGTGACTTGGGAGTTCAGGATTTTCGAAATAAAGTAGTGATTAGGTAATAAAATATTTCGTCTACTTTTTTGGGAGAACTGAGGAGCATTCTATGATCAGTTTTAGCTAAGACTGTACAGACAAAAGTAATTTAAATATATTAAAAATATCTAAGACCACCTGTTGGGATCTCCGTTGTTGATCTATTAAGAAGAAAGACCATTATACTAATTAATTATTATTAATATTACCATCTAAAAAATTAAATTAAATACTTAAATAAGTAAAAGAAATAAAGTAAATGTTCGTTAAAAAAAAAAGAAAATAATTTACTTTTGTTCTTGTTTATTTTCATGTTAATTATTTTTTTAAAAGAGAAACAAAACATTTGTGGTCAAATAGTGTTGATGAGTAAATTTGGGTTTACAGGAAAATGTTACAGAGCTGGATGATGAATTAAAAGTTCTGGGTGTCAGCAATGGTTGGGAGGTGCGTAAGTAGTTCATAAAGAGGCATAAAACGCTCATGAAAAATGTACAAAGTAATAGTTCTTTAAAGAAAGAGGCGCCCTTTAAATCTATACAAGAAGATTAAAATTAATGGAATATTTATCACGCTAAAAACAATTAAAGATATAAATAATAATAACAGAAAACCTATAAATACATTTAATGTGTATGCGCGCGCTAATGAGTTTCACGATCATGCGTACACACCGATGTGTGTGTTAGAGCGCGTGCGTAAGATAGATACAGTAATCCATAAATCTACATATATTTTATTGAGATAGTTATTTATCTTATCAACAAAACTATTAACAATTTATGTTACATTCCTATCTAATTAAGTGTAAATTTTATCACGAGCTGATTGATTGTGTTGTTCAAACAATGGACAGCTCGCTTCTGCAATTTCTACTTTAAAAACCATCGGCAAACTGACAAGCTCTAGACTTAACGACTGGCGACAATGTCATGAATAAGATTACGCAAAAATTTTTCACAACACATCGGATTTCTCCTTCCATCCAGACAACTGCTATTTTCTCGGATGAGACCTTATGAAACCTAAGAGCCTCCATCAGCAGGCCATCCTATATTTATACTACTTAGGCTACATAAATAGCCTGCCTCTCTTTTAATGTTTAATTTATCCTCCAGGTTCTTGTGAAATTCATATCATCTTGCCCAAAACCACGTTAGAATCGCAAAAATATTGTTACTATATATTTGACTTTTCTAACGTTAAAATATTTCCTCTGATGACGTGTTTCGGACTCCATTTTCAAAACTTAAATCGTACTTTTACGTACGATTCAAGTTTTGAGAATGGAATCACTCTAAATCGAATCAACAGAGGAAAATATTGTAACTAGGAAAGGCAGGAAACTGCACTCAAGTATATAGAAATATTCCTAACAGATGAGTAGATGAGTATATTAAGAATATTGTTATTATTTTGTGTTGTGATGAAGCCCTGTCGTTGATACAATAATCTTCCTTTAGCTGGGAGGGGATGCAGCAAACGTAGTGACCGATTGCACGCTAGTTAAAAACACCCCCACGCACTACCTGTAACTGCAAAGGTGTTTTGTGCAGGTGTGATATTTAGTTGAATATTATAAATTAATTTTTCAGTGTTATTTGTGTTAACGCAGCAAACATTAAAACAAATGAGCAATTGTATTGTTCAAGTAGAGGGTAGAATATTAATAACTTGAAGCAACTGCAGCGTAATTTTTAAATTTAAATATAAAAACATCTTGACAACAAATACAACTTTGTATTTAATCTCTCTCGTGTAATTCAATTTTTAAACAATCACCTTCAGAGGAAATTATTAAACAAATAAATAATTACAAACAATTATTTTTCTAATATGCTACTTTCTTCTGAAGGTGGATTGCTTTCTCAATGTACATAAAGAAATTCCTAATATATTCACTATAATACCGTTACGAATATTGTACACATTTCAGTTCCTCTTCTGCCTTTCTTAATATTAAAACATTTTTCTTTGTTAACGCGTTTCGGAATATCTCTTGTTACAAAGCAAGAAAAAAGTTTTAATGTTATTAAAGGCAGAAGAAGGCACTCAAATGTATATACAATATAGAGTTTTAATAATGTAAGGGTACAGTTAAGTTTTAAAAATGGAGATATTCCGAAAGGCGTAAGAAAGAAAAATATTTTAATCTTGAAATGTATATTTACATAGGGGTTTAAATAAAACGTTTGATTTGTACTTAAGTGATTTTGTTTATTTAAATTAGTAAAACTAATTAAAATTTCTAAATTAATTAAACTGTTTCTCGCAAAAGATATTTCAAATGATAACTTTAATAGCATTATTTGGTAAACAAAATGTTTATCCTGCTACGCAATGGGGAACAAATTGTTTATGAGTTACAAACGAAACAATAAAAGTTTACAAAATTAAAATCAAGTAGCTTTCGAATTTATAATACACAGGAATATCTCTGATTTCTGTCGACAAGTCATTCCTGGCGAAAAGATAAATAGTTAGGCGGTTTAACGTTATTAGTAGAATTGCATAATAATGGGAGCCAAATGTAAAGAGCAATGACGTCATCATCGTTTTAACACTTCCAACAGACAGGAAGTAAATTTCTTATGACTGGAATGCGACTTCCTAAAGGGTAAATCAGTCAAAGAATATTATTTTGTCTAACTTTTAATTCTTTAATATTAGACTTGAATATTTTAATATAATAAATAGTTCAATTAGTCTTGTATTGAAAATAATAATATACAACACTTAAATGTAGACAATTTGAACTCTAAACGCAAAGGGAAAAGATCTTACGGTTTCTTGTACAAAACATAATATCCTATACATAGTTACATAACGTCTTACTAGCGGCGCCCCCAGAATTTCGTTAAGGGGTGCCAAGGACATCAACAACACGTAGGGGGCATCAACCCGGCTGTAATATTCCCCAAATCAGTCAAGTTAATCCAATGCATACTTGGTTTTACTTCAGGGGTGCCAACTCAACAACTGTGTACTTTTAAGGGATATTCCTGAAGCTTTTATTATTGATGCATTTACATATTATTAGCATTTTAAGCTGCTAACTTACTAATCCTCTTAATATTTCAGCTACAAATAAAACTAAAAATGTATTAAATACACTCATTTATTGGTAAAACTTGATAAGTTACATTTATATGCGGCGCATGCGCCCTATAACTTTTCCAACGGAGGACGACAAGCACAATTTCTTTTTCATTATAGGGATGACCCCCCTGGGCCCTCCCTTCGGTACGCCACTGCGTCTTACTTGAACTAGGTACATTGCGTGAGGTTTAACCGTGTCTCTGACCTTGAGATTGCTAGGGTGGACTAGGCTGCTATGCGGGGTCAAAACCCAATACTTCAGAAAACATCAATGTCGTCTTTAAAGTGTAAACAACTCTAATTAACTAAATGAAAATACTGTAATAGTTTAAGGTAGACATGATCTTTAAATGAGTTGCTCTGCTTCTGCAAAGAAAGAGACACGATTACGAAAGAGACGATATACGTATTGTATGATGTTTTCAGTTAGGCTAGTAGTCAAATGCTAGAGCAGAATGAGGGACACCGTTAAACCTCACGCACTGTACGAGTATATATCCTTAACGCGTGGTTAGTTGCAATATAGACGTTTTACAGAAAAAACTCAGAAAAATAGACGACGTGAGGAAAGCTTTCAATCATAGAAAAAAGTCTTATATATCAAAAAAGTAAAAATAATTCATCTAACGTGTACATTAGCTAAAATATATCACTTAACTGGAGTGAATCATAATTTTCCGTTCTTATCCTTTCATTTACTCTTGTGAATAGCAGAAATGCCAAGCTATGACAAGGTACTACCGAAACGGGAGTATAAAAATGACAACTAGCTTGACAGGGTAAAAAGCGGGCTATAAAACGAGACACTAAGCTGTCTTATTGACAGGGTGCTAGAGAGAGTATAGCAGGTAAACCAAGCGATTAATTTCGCAGGATACTAAAAAAAATGAGTTGCAACGGATAAACATAGTTATTATCTTGACAGGGTGCTACCTACAAGATGGTATAAGGGTCACACCTGGCTGTTATCGTGACAGGGTACTTCCTCCATGGTGTGTATTGGAGGCAGCTAGCTGTAACTTGCCAGAGTACTTCCTACATGGGATATAACCCAGATACCTAGCTGTTACATTGACAGGGTGCTACCTACAAGGTGGTATAAGGGTCACACCTGGCTGTTATCGTGACAGGGTACTTCCTCCGTGGTGTGTATTGGAGGCACCTAGCTGTAACTTGCCAGAGTACGTCCTACATGGGATATAATCCAGATACCTAGCTGTTACATTGACAGGGTGCTACCTAAACGGACGTATAACAATTAAATATAGATTTCATTTTGACAGAGTACTACCTAAAAGGAGTATAATGGAGTCACTAGGTGTTATCTTCACATGGTACTACTTACAAGGTGGTATAAGGGATACACCTGGCTGTTATCTTGACAGGCTACTTCCTCCGTGGGGTGTAATGAACACCTAGCTGTAACTTGCCAGAATACGTCCACATGGGATATAATGCACATACCTAGCTGTTACATTGATAGGGTGGTACCTAAACGGAAGTATAACAATTAAATATAGATTTCATTTTGACAGGGTACTTCCTAAAACGAGTATAAGGGGTCACTAGCTGTTAACTTCACATGTTACTACCGACAAGGTGGTTTAAGGGACACACCTGGCTGTTACAATTGCAGGGTACTACCACCTACAAAGGGGGGGGTTGTTACAGGGCACCTAGCTAATATCTCTACAGGATACGACTACTTAAACGAGGTATTAAAGGAGATACTTAGCAATTACTTTGACTAGATACTTACCTAGAAGGGCTACCTATCTATTATCATGACAAAAATATTTTATAATATTAGGGTACTCGGCCCAGTTCTCGTGAGGCGTCATTATACTTTTCTATGTCCCATATACGAGACGGTTATGAAATTACTTAAATTAAATCTTCACTGGTGATACAAGTCAAAATAAATAGATTACTTATTGTTGTGAACAAAAACGCGCGCGCGCGCGCGCACACACACACACACACACACACACACACGCGCACACTCACGCACATAAGCACACTCACGCATGCACACACGCGCGCGCGCACACACACACACACACACACACACACACACACACACACACAATATTCACAACACAAAATACAGAAGTCTTCGTTCCCCAATATAAAGAAATAGAACCCCTGAAGCGCGTCCACCACTACAACTACAAAAAAGTGTGCGATAGTGGCAACGCTACTCACCGCTCGCTCTGCTACTGGCCGACTGTCGCCGCTTCTTGTACCTGTCCAACCTCCTCTTCGTCCTGTCCTGCGCTTCGGTCATGCTGTGCCGCCTCTTCTCGCGGTTCTTCCACTTCAGCATGCGAAGACTCCGCAACAGTTCTGCACATCCTCCTTTCGCGTGGTCGCTCTCGCTTTTCGTCTTTTTGAAGACATCGTCGCTACCTTCGGAAGGAGTCTTGCGGCCGCCACACATCGGACAAGCTTTGAATCGCATCGCCTACCACGCTCGTCGACACACTGAAGTAAATCTACAACATAGTGTCGCGATCTTATCGGCGTGGCCTTGACGGTCTGAGCTAATTTAGGCCGTTATCAGTTAGGTTATGTTTTGTCAACATGAACTCCGTGTTCGTAATGAGTATTGTGCATTCAAGGACACGCACTCATTCACTACACTCACTTTACTATGAACTACAATTACTACTAATTTTCAAAACAAGTCAGCTGTCTATAGAAACAATGGCTGAAATAAGAACTTATACAAAACGTTGTACAGAAACCCAGGGAGTGCTAATCATAGAGAAGATTGCAACATTACCTACAACAGAATGTATTACAACGAACAAGAAAGATGTGATCGACAAATCTGGAACGGGATATCCTGAGGAGGCATCATATCCCAACAAAGAAACGAGGAGGACGTCATAAGAAAGAAAGGCATGCATATGCTGGAAAAAAAACAAATAGGAAGAATCTTTGGAGTGGTTAGAAGCTGGAGGGTCAACGTCAACAGATATCGTTAAAAATTCATTATTAATCCTGTGTAATCTTTCGTCAAAAGTACCTAATTACTGATGAAGGCGGCATTGTCGTCGAAACTAGAGTGTATATTTTAATAAACAAGTGTGTAGTGAGATTTTAGTGAACTGTTTTACTTTTTACTGTTGTGAATTGTTCCCACTAGCTAAGCTCTAACTTAATCCTTAAAAAGTTTTAAAAAATCTCTTTTCGCCTCAAAATTATTTAAATTCGCCGTTAGACGTTTTTCAAACGTTTTGCGTAAATTTCCGAAGGAAATTCAAATAAAACTACAAGGTCGTTTTCCTAAAAAAAGAGTTTACAGTAAACTGAAAGCTTGTAATTATATAATTATAATTACATATTCACATATAATTATATGTGTACAAGTACAAAAAAACATTTTTGTTAAACTGCTATTTATCAACTACAAATCACAGAAAAAAATAATTTAATAGCCGGAACGAAATAAACTTATTTCATGAATTTTGACACCCATCTTTAATCAAACGTTCAATAATAACGTGTGTAAACAGAAGTCGTATAAATTTCTATAAAGTATTAAAAACTATTTTTCATTTTATAATAATTCATGATAAATGTTGTGAGGAACATGTAGATTTGTTTTTTTTTTTTTTTAATTTTATGACGTAGTGAAAACCATTTGGAATTCAGAAGTAAGTTTTCACATTTAATTAGGCACTACGAATAGTTTAACTATATGATAATTAAAAAAATAATCAATATATTTTCATAACATTATTGCAGATATTTTTAGAAGCTATTAGATTGCTAGTAACAGCTACCCTTTTACCTGTTATAGCAAATATACGCGCCGAATAAGTGCATCCGGTAAAAACATCACTGTAAAACCAACAGCCAAACCGGCCCCATTAAATCAAAGAACTCTGTACAGAAAACCTTCTCTAACCTAAAGAAGTCGTTATGTCGAAACCATCGAAAAAATCTTTTACCTTTCTCCCAATACTACTAATGACACCCAGTCTTCCAATACCCCTACAAACCTGCAAACAGTGCTGGATTTCTTCACTCCCACTCGCATAAATCAACTTAATTTGTGTTACAAAGCGACTACTTAAAAAGAGAAACAATCGCCTATTGTACCCCACCAACCACTTCGCACTACCTCAGTTTGGCCAACCTGCACAACACGGAATTCCCCCAATTGGATTCACTAACTGTCAATCACGAGATAAATAACTGAAGACCGACGCAAGTAGCTCGGCCCGACTGTCATACAATCCTACGAACAACGCTTCGGTTCTTTTATTTCCGAGGCGACGCCCAGTCAAGAGGTCCCGCCCTGTTTAACCCGCACAGGACCCTTAGGACACTCGGCTGGTTTCTTTCATCCTGTAATTAGGAAATTACTTTGTAATTAGTCAGAACGTGACCGCCTTAGAAAATTCAAATAATTACGACAAACTAATTGTGTAGTTTCGTAAACAATCACCTGGAAAATTAGTTGAAATTACAATTGTTTGTTTTGTTTTAACTCTCTAGATTCAATAGATTTATATTGTACATTTAATTCACAAGTTAAAACTTTTACAGATACATGTATAAGTATACAAGTTTTAGAACTACTGTATATATATATCGATCGATACGTGAGAAAGACAGAGAAGGGGGAGGTGTGATACTGGTATAGCTGTCTTCTATCAAAAGATTTACCAATTCCCATTAGTATCGCATGTGGCATTCCCGTTATTGTGAGATAAAGAGGGGCGAAAGTTACTCTTTCGTATTACACAGCTTCTAATATTTAGGTAATATCGTTTTGCAATCATATATTAATATTCTAAACTAAGAGTAAAATGCCGTATTGCTAATACTGGATTGTATCTCATTAGATTGTACTTAAAAATTAAACGTAAGTTTTATTGAAGTCGAAGCAGCGACGGGATAGGGGATTCCCTTATAACATACCTACATTAATAATCCTGAGTTAAAAATTTTTATTGGAATAATTTTTCACAAATAATCTGATTTAAATAAATAACGTGAGGCGTTAGGTAGAACTGTACAGTAAGAAAACGTGATCTGGAGGCACGATATCAGACGGAGAATCAAAAGAAGTTAGTCCTTCAAGGATAGATTTTCAGTATCAAGACGTCTTGGAACATAAAGTCGTTAGATGGAGATTCAAAATGAACGTCTACTTCCAGAAAGGATTTCCAGTACGAAAATGTTCTATAGCAACACGTTGTTAAATTCAGAATGACCCAATACTTCCATGAAAAACTTCCAGTAATCTACAAAGATGTCCTGCACGAATCCCGTTTTCAGAACAAAATTTAGAACGGCCCAGTATTTGCAGAACGTACTTCTAGTGCGAGAATGTGCTGGAGCGTCACCTTATCAGATTAAGATCCAGAACGTACCAATGCTTCCATGAAAAACTTCCAGTAATCTACGAAGATGTCCTGGAGAACCTTGTTGTCAGAAGAGGATTCAGAACGACCCAAGAACGTACTTCTAGTACGAGAATGTGCTGGAGCGTCACCTTATCAGATGAAGATCCAGAACGTAATAATGCTCCCATGAAAACTTCCAGTAATCTACGAAGATGTCCTGGAGAATCTTGTTGTCAGAAGAGGATTAAGAACGACCCAAGAACGTACTTCCAGTGCGAGAATGTGCTGGAGCGTCACCTTATCAGATGAAGATCCAGAACGTACCAATGCTTCCATGAAAAACTTCCAGTAATCTACGAAGATGTCCTGGAGAATCTTGTTGTCAGAAGAGGATTAAGAACGACCCAAGAACGTACTTCCAGTGCGAGAATGTGCTGGAGCGTCACCTTATCAGATTAAGATCCAGAACGTACCAATGCTTCCATGAAAAACTTCCAGTAATCTACGAAGATGTCCTGGAGAATCTTGTTGTCAGAAGAGGATTCAGAACGACCCAAGAACGTACTTCTAGTACGAGAATGTGCTGGAGCGTCACCTTATCAGATGAAGATCCAGAACGTAATAATGCTCCCATGAAAAACTTCCAGTAATCTACGAAGATGTCCTGGAGAATCTTGTTGTCAGAAGAGGATTCAGAACGACCCAAGAACGTACTTCCAGTGCGAGAATGTGCTGGAGCGTCACCTTATCAGATTAAGATCCAGAACGTACCAATGCTTCCATGAAAAACTTCCAGTAATCTACGAAGATGTCCTGGAGAATCTTGTTGTCAGAAGAGGATTCAGAACGACCCAAGAACGTACTTCTAGTACGAGAATGTGCTGGAGCGTCACCTTATCAGATGAAGATCCAGAACGTAATAATGCACCCATTAAAAACTTCCAGTAATCTACGAAGATGTCCTGGAGAATCTTGTTGTCAGAAGAGGATTAAGAACGACCCAAGAACGTACTTCCAGTGCGAGAATGTGCTGGAGCGTCACCTTATCAGATTAAGATCCAGAACGTACCAATGCTTCCATGAAAAACTTCCAGTAATCTACGAAGATGTCCTGGAGAATCTTGTTGTCAGAAGAGGATTCAGAACGACCCAAGAACGTACTTCTAGTACGAGAATGTGCTGGAGCGTCACCTTATCAGATGAAGATCCTGAACGTAATAATGCTCCCATGAAAAACTTCCAGTAATCTACGAAGATGTCCTGGAGAATCTTGTTGTCAGAAGAGGATTCAGAACGACCCAAGAACGTACTTCCAGTACGAGAATGTGCTGGAGCGTCGCCTTATCAGATGAAGATGCAGAACGTACCAATGCTTCCATGAAAAACTTCCAGTAATCTACGAAGATGTCCTGGAGAATCTTGTTGTCAGAAGAGGATTCAGAACGACCCAAGAACGTACTTCCAGTACGAGAATGTGCTGGAGCGTCGCCTTATCAGATGAAGATGCAGAACGTACCAATGCTTCCATGAAAAACTTCCAGTAATCTACGAAGATGTCCTGGAGAATCTTGTTGTCAGAAGAGGATTCAGAACGACCCAAGAACGTACTTCTAGTACGAGAATGTGCTGGAGCGTCACCTTATCAGATGAAGATGCAGAACGTACCGATGCTTCCAAGAAAGACGTCCCATATGAAAACGAGATTGAGCGTCACGTTATCAAAAGACGACTGATGACCAGTGCAAACGGAATCAAAGTAAACAAAAGAATTTAAAAAATCAATCGTATCAGAAGAATACGAATTGTTTTGCAACTCCATACAAAACACATTTCTTCGCTGGAGTTCTAGTTCTTCGTAAAAAATAATATCTTTTAAAAATACTTGTACAATTTTAACTTCCAGCTTACAAAACATGAAATCATATAGAGGAAATAACTAAGCCTCTGAGAGATGTCGTAAAAATACCAAAGAAAAACGCAGTGACATCACTGCCCCGCCAGTAATCGCTCACTGTCAATAATGCTGTAACACTTGCCACTATCCCTACATTGCCGTACCAATAAGGGTGTAGAACGCGGCGGTATCATAACAAAGAACTTATAACCGAAGGGATGATGACGTAAGCAAATTATTTTGTCTTCTAAGCTCCCATAGGCAAAGTTACTAGTGACTTCCGGGTGAGAACTAACTTCTTGGATTATTCAACTAGTTTTAGCTTTCATCAGCAAAATGTTTAATCTACTTTGTTCAATATATATTTTTTGTTTCATGCCTTAACTAACCTATAAATTGTGCGGCAATGATATCACGGTTCCAGATAAAAACGTGACGATAAAACTTTGAAATGAGTCTTAATTAAACAGATTGGCCGTTGCGATAAGATATGAAAAGTAGGCTAGAAAAAACACGATTAATGTGAGGATAAAGTCATTACAACTTTGTCAGAAACACTGATAGCAATCGTGAATCAAGTTTTAAGGGAAAAGAATAACATTTACGCCAAGTCTGAACAACGTAAGTTTCATACTCAAATCCATCAATGTTTTCATTTGCTGTTAGACTTTATGAACTAAACCATATTATTCATCGTACATGTTATATGCACGCTAACATCTATAACACACATGTTAGATTGTTGGGTTATATCGTTACATACAACAAGTCATCGATAATAAATTCACGAATGACACACATATAGCCTACGTCAAAGCGTTCTGAATGTCATGTTTACAAGAATGATATACATATAGCCTACGTCAAAACGTTTTGACTGTCATGGTTTCAAGAATGGCACACATACAGCCTATGTCAAAGGGTTTTGACTGTCATGGTTACACAAGAGTGGCACACATATAGCCTAAGTCGGAGCGTTCTGAATGTCATGTTTACAAGAATAATACACATAGAGCCTACGTCAAAGCGTTCTGAATGTCATGTTTACAAGAATGACATACATATAGCCTACGTCAAAGCGTTCCGACTGTCATGGTTACAAGAATGACACACATATAGCCTACGTCAGAGCGTTCTGAATGTCATATTTACAAGAATGACATACATATAGCCTACGTCAAAGGGTTTTGAATGTCATGGTTACACAAGAATGGCACACATATAGCCTAAGTCGGAGCGTTCTGAATGTCATGTTTACAAGAATAATACACATAGAGCCTACGTCAAAGCGTTCTGAATGTCATGTTTACAAGAATGACATACATATAGCCTACGTCAAAGCGTTCCGACTGTCATGGTTACAAGAATGACATACATATAGCCTACGTCAGAGCGTTCTGACTCTCATGGTTACAAGAATGGCATACATATAGCCTATGTCTAAGGGTTTTGACTGTCATGGTTACACAAGAGTGGCACACATATAGCCTAAGTCGGAGCGTTCTGAATGTCATGTTTACAAGAATAATACACATAGAGCCTACGTCAAAGCGTTCTGAATGTCATGTTTACAAGAATGACATACATATAGCCTACGTCAAAGCGTTCCGACTGTCGTGGTTACAAGAATGACATACATATAGCCTACGTCAGAGCGTTCTGAATGTCATGTTTACAAGAATGACATACATAGAGCCTATGTCAAAGCGTTCTGACTCTCATGGTTACAAGAATGGCACACATATAGCCTATGTAAAAGGGTTTTGACTGTCATGGTTACACAAGAATGGCACACATATAGCCTACGTCAAAGCGTTCTGAATGTCATGTTTACAAGAATAATACACATAGAGCCTACGTCAAAGCGTTCTGAATGTCAAGTTTACAAGAATGACATACATATAGCCTACGTCAGAGCTTTCTGAATGTCATGTTTACAAGAATGACATACATAGAGCCTATGTCAAAGCGTTCTGACTGTCATGGTTACACAAGAATGGCACACATATTAAGTCGGAGTGTTCTGAATGTCATGTTTACAAGAATAATACACATAGAGCCTATGTCAAAGCGTTCTGACTGTCATGGCTACAAGAATGGCACACATATAGCCTACGTCAAAGCGTTCTGAATGTCATGTTTACAAGAATGATATACATACAGCCTATGTCAAAGGGTTTTGACTGTCATGGTTACACAAGAATGGCACACATATAGCCTAAGTCGGAGCGTTCTGAATGTCATGTTTACAAGAATAATACACATAGAGCCTATGTCAAAGCGTTCTGACTGTCATGGTTACAAGAATGGCACACATATAGCCTACGTCAAAGCGTTCTGACTGTCATGGTTAGAAGAATGGTACACATATAGCCTACGTCAAAGCGTTCTGAATGTCATGTTTACAAGAATGATATACATACAGCCTATGTCAAAGCGTTCTGACTGTCATGGTTACACAAGAATGGCACACATATAGCCTACCTCAAAGCGTTCTGAATGTCATGTTTACAAGAATGACATACACACAGCCTATGTCAAAGCGTTCTGACTGTCATGGTTACACAAGAATGGCACACATATAGCCTACCTCAAAGCGTTCTGAATGTCATGTTTACAAGAATGACATACCTACAGCCTATGTCAAAGCGTTCTGACTGTCATGGTTACACAAGAATGGCACACATATAGCCTACCTCAAAGCGTTCTGAAAGTCATGTTTACAAGAATAATACACATAGAGCCTATGTCAAAGCGTTCTGACTGTCATGGTTACAAGAATGGCACACATATAGCCTAAGTCGGAGCGTTCTGAATGACATGTTTACAAGAATAATACACATAGAGCCTATGTCAAAGCGTTCTGACTGTCATGGTTACAAGAATGGCACACATAGAGCCTATGTCAAAGCGTTCTGACTGTCATGGTTACAAGAATGGCACACATATAGCCTAAGTCGGAGCGTTCTGAATGTCATGTTTACAAGAATAATACACATAGAGCCTATGTCAAAGCGTTCTGACTGTCATGGTTACAAGAATGGTACACATAGAGCCTATGTCAAAGCGTTCTGACTGTCATGGTTACAAGAATGACACACATATAGCCTACGTCAGAGCGTTCTGAATGTCATGTTTACAAGATTGACATACATATGGCCTATGTCAAAGCGTTCCGACTGTCATGTTTATAAGAATGACACACATATAGCCTACGTCAGAACGTTCTGAATGTCATGTTTACAAGAATGGCATACATATAGCCTACGTCAAAGCGTTCCGACTGTCATGTTTACAAGAATGACACACATATAGCCTACGTCAGAGCGTTCTGAATGTCATGTTTACAAGAATGACATACATATAGCCTACGTCAAAGCGTTCCGACTGTCATGTTTACAAGAATGACACACATATTGCCTACGTCAGAGCGTTCTGAATGTCATGTTTACAAGAATGACATACATATAGCCTACGTCAAAGCGTTCCGACTGTCATGTTTACAAGAATAACATACATATATACTTCGTCAAAGCGTTCTGACTGTTATGTTTATAAGACCCGCCTACTTTCTAGGGATGGTCAATCCAATGATTTGAACGGTTCGGTAATTTTAGTGACAGCGCCTGGATCAGTGACTTATACCGGTGACCTTTAGTATAACTGGCGCACAATAATTTACCCCTTGACCCTCGAGCGGGATGAGGCGGAAGAATGCCTTTCTACAACCATTGGTTTTTCTTGTAACTCTAACCGTTCTAATGGACTTGCCTATGTTATATATATATACATATATTTAAGTGTATTTGTCGTGTGCGATTGCCATGGCTCTTGTAGTCCGTAAAATAAAACATAAACAACGCCATAGTCAGTCCCGTCAGTTTTTGCAGAGAAGTGAATTACAGTTTTGTGAAGAAGAAGCTGGAATGTAAAGATGAAAATCTCTTGATTCCAGTAAAAGTGTCGGGAGCGGTGAGGTCGGGCGACTGAAGCGTCACTGGACTCTGTCAAAAAAAGAGGAATGCGATGTTGTATGACCAAATGTTTACAACTCCAGATAAATCGTGTAAAAGCAAAATCAGTGACAGCATTGGACAATTTTAATGAGCTAATGAAGCGGAATTTAAAAAAAAACAGCTGTACACATTTTTCTAACTTTGGGTGTAGAGTCAGTACAGTGCGTGAGGTTTAACGGTGTCCCTCGTTCTGCTCTATTATTTCACTACTAGTCTAACTGAAAACATCATACAATACATATATCGTCTCTTTCGTAATCGCGTCTCTTTCTTTGCAGAAGCAGAGCAACACATTTAAAGATCATATCTACATGATAATATTACAGTATTATCATTTAGTTAATTAGAGCTGTTTACACTTTAAACACGATACTGATGTTTTCTGAAGTGTTGGGTTTTTACCCCGCATTGCAGCTCAGTCCAGCCTAGCGATCTCAAGGTCAGAGACAAGGTTAAACCTCAAGCACTGTACAGTCTGAAGACGCGGTGGGAAGAGGGCGAGAGTCGTAGTACGCAGACTGGCTAATAGCGGCCGAGCCAGAGCAGAGGTTATAGTGCGCCAGTAACACCGGTGACAAGGGATACTGAGACTGCTCTGTATGTGCCAATAACAGGCAGACACCGCTGATATTTTTCCGCACCTTGCATTTTTTCTTTTTGTAAGGATCATTTTATTTAAAAGTGAACTCCTCCAAAATTAATAACAAACTACCGAGAGCGCAATTGCCTTTACTGTACACAACACTGTCAACTATCCTGAATCCTGACACAAATCGTCCACTCACACACGACGTAAATGAGCAGAGCCAGCGGCAGTGACAAATCAACTAGTGACGCGGAAAAATATTAATAACGTTTCAGCCAGCGACGGCGACATTTTACCCATTCACAACAGAGAAAACCCCTTCCTCCCTTCAGTCAACGACACTGTAAGATGATCAGCCAAGCCGGGAGGTGAGACCAGAGCCAATAAAGACAAATCCACCAATGACAGCTGCGGTAAAATATCAGTAACTTATCATCCACCAACGGTGACATTTTCCCCATTCACAACAGAGAGCACCTCCGATTGATCCATTGTCACTGGAACTGTCATTTTACATATTTTATCACTGGTACCAACAGCGACTAAGGAATATCAGTGACAAATCACCGTGACAGAAGATATCGACCATCCCTACTATTTTCAGCCTACGTTCAAGCTTTCTGCCGATTACGACACAAGACATGATTACGTATAATAAGTACACAGTTCTCATAGCACCGATATAGAGTAAGGTCACTTCATGAAAACGAACCGCGTAGAAACAAAATTACTCTTCCCCCTAACAGACTAAGAAATATTCCTGACCTTAACTTAATGGTAGGCTACTTACTATACATATACCTAACAACTGATAACAGACACAATGTGCTTTCTGGCAAGACCTATCTATCTAAATGGGTTAAGGAAGTAGTTAGAAACGTGTTTGAGTTAGATAAGAACCGTGAGTGACCAATGAAAGTCATTCCACCCCTATTCTCGTCTCTCTTAGCACTGAACACAGTCTTAGCGTCCCTCCCAGTCACGACGCAACAATGTGTAATCATCATAAACAAATTATTACGCTCACATATCTAAGTTAGCAACGTTCAACAATAGGATTTTTTGTACGAAAGAATGAGTGCACATCGATGCTATTCCGCGGGTCAACACTTAGTATCCACTCCAAAGATGAACTTGAGTGAAAAATCCAGACAAATGATTTATATGACGGTTATCTGACAACTATGAAAGGACTGTTTTATTTACAATCAAACAAATTCGACTTTAATGCGTGAAATGACCATCCGTTTGCCAGCGTTATATTTTCTAGTGCTGACCTTTTCGCTGGTTAGGACGTTAGCCAACGATAGGCCAACGACATTAAACGAAGGTTTTTTGACGTGTCCTTTGATGCCAAAAAGAAAAAAATCCTACGCACGCCTTTTAAGTCTGAATATCATCTGATACACTGAACAATCATTGGCCAGGTGAAGTATTTCCGACAGAAACGTTATTTAATAAAAGAGGCGAACATAACGCGAGGAAATATCCATATTTAAGCTGGTACGATTTTGGTTTTCATGAGACAACATCAGTCTCGACTATTTTAGGGAAATACGAGACAATATCGCTCCTATATCTATATGTCAAGAGAACACACACCTAAAGATGTAATTATGCTTGCAATATACTTAACGAGTATGCAACTTTTAGACCCATGAAGCCTTCAAGGAAGCTGAAGTTATTTTCCCCCACCTCTCTCTACTAATGAGAGCCGTTTTCCCATATTTCCCATCTTTACCCTTTTTTAATCCCAATACAATTGCTTGTCACATAAATTGTAACAAACGTTTTTCGCCCTTATAAAAACTGCATATAATATACTGTAAATAAATCGGCTGGAGATCGCTCTGCTGTGCAGCAACACACGTGCTTAGCAACAAGACATGGGAAGACTACGGGATGTGCTGGCAACAGTTAATGGTGCATAACCTCATCACAGCCTTCTTTATGACTTCTCTACATTCAACATTCAATATATATGTAAAGCAAATGTCTCGACTACACCCAACGAGGGAATACAGGTTATTGATCCGTCGGTAGCTCTCGATTTACAATTACATTCAACTCTCTTTGATATAGCACTCAGGATAACTTTATTAATAAACATATTTCATTTCAAACACTTGTTCGGACTTATAGCTCTTACAGGTTATACACGGACCATGATGAAATAACAACTATACGGCACAGTAACGTTACTGTAATTTAACAATTAAAAACAGAATCTACAAAATTTCAACTTTTTTGTACGTATGCCAATTCAGTTAGCATCGTCAAAAGGTTATAACTGATCTGTGGGTTAGTGGCGTAATAGAGGGGTGCCGAAAGAGCCAGGCCACTTCAGAAATTTATAAAATATATCTATGATAATTAAAATATAAAATAAGAAATTAATCATTTTGATTGGACATTTTAATAAATGTTCGTGAATTTTGTAGTCCATTACGTTCGGTGAGTCTTAAGTGATTAATTAATAAAGGTTATTATTGATGAATACAAAATCGCAGGGTAGTAATATTAATAATTAAGGAAAATTTATAATAGCAATATTAATATAAGGTACACTTTATTATTCTTGCTTTAAGAAACTCTTGATAAACCTATACTCTCATAAATTATAGTTATTATTGACCACAGTTATACTGTATATGAAGTTGTATATTATCACTCAAGTTCAAAAATGTTTTCTAAAAAATTCCATACTGAAATATTTTTTATTTCCCCTTCCCCTTTCCCCGAAATTAAACTTATAATTGCTCCTACCATCAGTTGTAACTTTTTGAAGATACTGTATTAGTGAAATGCACAAGGTTTTGTAAAGGTTTAATTTTGAGCCTAAGGGGTTTATTGATACGTTATAAGCTAGGGTGCTAAACCCTGCAGTGATTGATTCTTTAGATGTCTATTCTCACAACTGCACCGGGTCTCTCGACAATTATGAGCGAGTTAAGGTTTGTATTCAGGCCCTACAGAGGGCACATAAAAGCATCCTTACCACGCACTATATCTTTAATTTGTATAACATTCATCATTAATATACCTTTTCCTTCATAATTGTTGCATCCAGCTAAACTGATTCATAGTAGTTTCGTAACATTGAATCCACTTTAAAACTCTTTCCCTTTTAATTCTGATTCATTTACTTTTAAACCAGCACCGCCTACATGAACACGTATAATGGGTATAACCTTGAGTTTGCCAAAATGGAACCTCTCTATAAATAATTATTCAATTTAATTTAATGTTATGGACGTTTCGACCACTTTACAGGTATTCTAAACACTACCAAAGAAATTGTAAATGTGTGAAACGTCAACGAAAATATTAAATAAAATATAACTAGATATATTTTGTCTTAATCAATTCGTCAGAATCTTCATTATATATTGCTGCATACTCGAAGTCAGATAGACTAGATTATTACATCCTTCCCTTATATGACTCCGATACAATGAAGATCTACATCTGGGAAGGTAACCTTGACTTCCCTAGACTTTCCATAACTCCCTAAAAGAGTTTCATATCCCCTGTTATAAATCGGATCAGAACATTGCTTCCCGCCAATCTTAAGCCTACGGCTGATTATGTGCTACAAATCCAGTAATCGGTTCTGACTGAAGAGGTACCTCGTAAAGTGGCACCAGGTGTAGAAACATCAGTAGAAACACAGAAGGTAGGGTAAGGGGATCTCCAACTTCCTTTGCCACCATATTGTATTGGTTATAAAACCTTTAGAGACCATATTTCACGGTAATCGGAATTTTTTTCGTTTCTGGTTGACGTCATTAAAATAAGTTCTAGGTACAAAAGTTGTGGCTGTTTGCAATTAGGTTTAATCCTTATGAGAAGCTCTAGTGTGTCTATATGTGTGATAATAAGTGAATATATATATATATATATATAAATATATATAATAAATTAAAAATATTTCAAAAACTAGAATACTTTTAATGAATATATTTATTCTTATAATAAAATAGAATAGGTATATATTAAAATAAATATATTCATTAAAAGTATTCTTGTTTTTGAAATATTTTTAATTTATTATCTATATTATAAGAAAACATATCACCATATTTAATATATATATATATATATATATATATATATATATATATATATATATACACACATTTTGTACGTATTCTTGTTCCTTTATAAACAAGAAGTTTCTTAACACTAACAATTCATTAAGGAATAATATTAGCTAACTCATGTTTATTTGAGCACTCGAGATAACTATTGAATAAATGATAAGCTGGTTGAATAATTATTCAACAATTGTTGATGTGAGTGTACTTGTATCTTATATGCGTAATTATAAACAATGTAATAGTGTTTTAAGATTGTTAAGGACAACACAATTAATTACCGAAACGTTACAACTAAATAAATAATCTTTTGACTCGATATTCGACAGGCTTGTCATTTATTCAATATTAGCTAAACTACTGTAAATCTTTCGCCGACATTGATTGTCAGCATTCTCAAGAGCTGGTAAACTGTTAAGTAACGACACAACAATCTTTGTGACGCACTGATGACGATTGTATTTCCATTCAAATTCTTGAAGGTTTTGACAATTTATTGGTGTCGGTGATAAGCTTAGAGAAGTTTAGTTAATATTATTATTGTGATAAACTCACAAGAATATGCAATATATATTCTCTCTCTCTCTCTCTCTCTCTCTCTCTCTCTCTCTTCCTCTCCCCTCTCCCTCTCTTCATGAGAGCCCTCAAGGACAATTTAAACCATAACTAGTCTAATAAGATAGAACATCTTTGCACTTACGTTTCGCTGAATCTTTGTTCTTCCTTTTAGGTGATCCATTCGTGTCTCTGAAACATACAAAAGAGAAGAATCATTAGCAAAGAGAAACACAACGTCATTCTACTTGCATTGTATTATGTACTAAAGCTAAAGAACAGTAGGTCTACTGGACTTATATATTAAACATCTAGCAAGAACAGTATTTAAAATATTAATATACGTTTTCGTTAAACTTCCACCACAACAAATAGGAGGGACGACTATTTCTAGAGTGGAGTAAGAAGAAATGATGGACACAAGCTAGAGAACCGAGTGAAACTCAGAACTACATTTTCAACAACATTGTTCGGTGTCACCGATTTTACTGACGTTTTTCTTTCAAATAAAAACATCTTTCTGTAGAGATCTGACTAAACAATAATTCAGGTCAACCTTACTTTATGCGTTTGAGGGTCGTATTCAATTAAATTTACCTAAGCAATAACATTTCTAAGACAATTAATTCCTGTGTATTATGTCCTATCTTTATGGTTTGTTAAAAAAATTCATAGCAGCAAAAAAATCTCAAACTCATGTATTCGCAAGAAAATAAGGCAATTCTGAAACAACTTCCCCTCGTTCTTCTTAGTTATGCGCACGCGTCATAACACATTCTTCTAGTAGGTCATTCACAGTTTTTAATCTTTTTTAAAGAAAATTTTAAAAATACTTTCATGCATTATTATTACTCGTAATTAAATTACCAATACTTGACAATGATTAACAATTCTTAAAATTACCTATCAGTATTGAAATTAATTAATTCAATTATCATTGAAATTAATAAGTGAACATTAATGATTAAAACTTGACATTATATACCAATACCTGACAATAGTTATCACTATCCGGTATTAATTATCAATACTTGATATTAATTATCAATTCTTAACATTAATTATCAATTCTTGACATCAATTATCAATTCTTGACATTAATTATCAATACTGTATATTAATTATAAATACTTGACTTTAATTACAATACCTTACATTAATCATAAGTAGTTGGCATTACTTATCAACACTTGACATTATTTATAGAAATTGACATCAATCATCAAAAACTGGCAATATTATCAAAAAACTAGGTATTAATTATCAATAGTTATATTAATAATCAATATCCAACACTAATTATCAAACCTTGACATTAATTATCAATACTTGGTATTAATGATCAATTCTTAACGTTAATTATTAATACTTGACATTAGTTATCAATACTTTACACTAATTATTCAGTTCAGTAGTTTCGGACAAGGTACTTTTAATAAATATCACGAATGCAGGTATCGCCTGCCTGACTTGTAATGTTATCCCTGCAATTGACGCATTTCGGGTGTCCTCCATATACCAGAATAGTAGTGTTCTGACGAAGGTCAACCAAAACGCATACGATTCAGAAAATTTTTATTTTCAAGACTTCAATTTTCGTTCTCAGCCGACACCCATTCACACAAAACAAGAGATACCCTAACACAGCCACTAGCTGTCCAAATTTATTTCCAACGTCAATGTTCCCAACTCTGTGAGTAAATTAATCTGAAATAATGAAAGCATGATTCACAATGGAGCCTAAACTGTGTTTGTATCGGATACAATAGTTTCGCACTAGGCGTAACCCAGATTGGGCCGGGCCGATGAGCCCGATAGGACTGGACCATTCCCACGCAGTCATGCGGAACCACGCGTTAACGTGCCTATATCGGTGTTTACGCAATCTGGGAGGCGCGGGATGAGATCGCCGATAGAAAGTTAGATATACTCTCACTCAGACAATCCTAAATAGGCTTATATAAAGCGATATACGGGTGGATCGGAAGAGACCAGCCTCATTTCAAGAACTGTTTTGTATGTTTCGATTACAGCCCGATTCGGATCTTCTGGACTCGTTCCTTTTTCCATATCGTCCCCAAAACTCTGGGACTTAATGAAATTGGTCGCGCTTCACGTTCTTCCCGTGTTGATTTCCCATTCGGTTCCCATGAAATAGTTATTCTTTCCTTCCGTTCTCAGACTTTAGCACTCTATTGTCGCGCATCACCCTATCCTTGTGTTCGTATTTATTTCCTTCCATTTGGAAAACTCTGGTTATTGTGAAATAGCCGTGTACCATGTTTGCTTCGAGTTGGATAACAATTTGCTTTTCTTTAGGCAGTCCTTTCTTTTTTTTGTTTAGGAAAGCTTTGGCATCTAGAAGAAGTGGTTGCATTCCACATTCTCTTCGTGTTGAATATCTGTTCAATTCTCTTGAAGCTGTTCTTTCTTCTATTTATTCTCAAAAGGTCTGGCACCCTGTAGAATAGTTGCTCTCCAAGATGTCTTCGTACTTAATATGCATTCGGTTCTCTTGAAATCGCCTTTTCTTACATTTTCAAAAACTCTAGCCTCCTGTGAAATGGTCGCATCCCACGTTCTTTTTTTTGGATATCTATTCGGTTCTCTTGAAGTAATTCTTTTTTTCCTTTCGTTCCCCATAAATTTCGAACCGTATGGAATTGTCGCTCACCAAAATGTCTTAGTGTTGGATAACCAATCGCTTTTCTTGAAGCCCTTCTATCTTCCTTTTATTTCTAAAAACCCTAATGCCGTGCGAAACAGTCTCGTAATACGATCTCTTCGAGTTGTATATCTATTCGGTTCTCTTGAAGCCGTTCTTTTTTCCTTTCATTTCTAAAAACACCGACGCCCTGCGAAATATAGTCTCGTTCGACGTTCTCTTCAAGTTGGATATCTTTAGTCTTCCTTTCATTTCTAAAAACCTCTGGTACAATGTGGTGCGGTCGCGCTCCAAGATGATTTCTCATTGAATACAAATACGATTCTTTTGAAGTCGTTCTTTCTTCCATTTCCAGGAACTCTGGCACCCTCTTGTCGCCCCACGATGTTTTCGTCTTGGATAACCAGTTGATTCTGTAGCTCACTAAACCATACTTTTGTTAAACCAAACAGAAGTGCAGGCTATAAAATACAGCCCACTGGTAGATGAAATTCCTGAATACTGAGTTTGTAACATTTCCATAGATATAGGCTATGCATCCCTATATTTTATATAAAATTTGAGTCTATCTAAAGGGATTACTTTACATAAAACCTATTAAAGTTTTAACAAACTTACAAATTAGAAACTTGACAAATAACATCAATTATGACATGTTTGTACTTGAGTCCGAAATCTTGTAATGGCAGCATTTATGGAACTAATTTATGTAAGCAAATAAAAATTAATATTTTAGAACACTTAAGTCGTCTAGAATCAAACTGCACTTTCTCCAACTCACCTAATTTTTCATAGCAGTCAAAAAACCACTGAACAATTTATTAAAGAACTTAGAATTAATATTTTTGTTGTGAATACAATATTTCTGCCACAAACTGAATGCAGAAACGTGTTCATCACGAAATATCCTACAAGATTCATGTATATTCTCAATTTTGAAAGAATTGGAGAAAGTGCACTTTGACTCTATAGGACTCACTTGTAAACTTTTAAAAACATGAGTGAAAATGAGGAAATCCTAAATGAAGTAACTAACCCATTGCCCATATTCTGTAGTAAAAGAAACAAAATGTTATCTAACAGGTGTGAATGTAGATTGAAAATACATCCAGATAAGATAGTGGAATTAAAGTTGATGATTTCTTCAAGATAAGATACAACAGGCATTGGCAAAGCAACAATAGACTTAACAGAGTAATAAAGCACACTCCAAGGTGATGGTAGATCCTATAAAGCGACGACAGGTTTAATAAAATACTAGGCAAACTATGAATGGCAGATATTAATAACAAGAGAAAAAACTTTGTGTTTCAATGATATAATTGTTAACGTATTTAAATTTATAAACCGTCCGAGTACTTACAGAAAACATTTTGAGAACCTCAAAGTGCCTCAGACGTTACATTGGGCAAATTTTATACATAATTTTCTAGTTATTTTACTACGAAATAGTGATGGTCGATATTTTCTGTCACTGTGACTTGTCACTTTGGTACCAGTAACAAAATATGGAAAATGCCAGTTCCAGTGACAGTGAATCGATTTAAAGTTGCCTCTGTTGTGATTGGGAAAAAGTCGCAGTCATTGGATGAAACGCTTGTCATTGCTTGATTTGTCGCTGACACTGTAGGAAATGGCTGTCATTGGTTGATTTGTCGTTGTCATTACTGGCTCTGCTCTCACCACTGAGCTTACGACGCCGATCATCGTGCAGTGTCGTTAACAGAAGGGGAGGGGGGTTGTCTCCATTGTGATTGGGCAAAATGTCCATGTCGCGACTGAAAAGTTACTTGTACTTTACCAAGGCTGTCATTGGTTGATTTGTCGCTGTCACTGGTTCTATTCGTGTACTTCGTGTGAGAGTGGATAATTTGTGTCAGGTTTCAAGATAGTGACACTAATGTGTACAGTAGATGCTATTTCGCTCTCGTTAGTTTGTTCTTAATTTTGTGGGAGTTTATTTTTAAATAAAACGAGCCTTCCAAAAAAATAAAAAGCGAGGTATGGAATTATTTCACGAGTGTGGTATGTCTTTCTGTTATTGGGACATACAGAGGTGTCTCAGTATCCCTTGTCGCCGGTACTAAAATCATCGGTAAAAGTCACTGATCCAAACCTGGCGCTGTCACTAAAATCCCCGATACGTTAAAGTCACTGGATCGACTATCCCTACCACATCACCGCATAAAGGTGACATCCTGGAAAAATACATTAGATATTACAGTACTTACAAACTTGACAAAAACGACTTTATCCAGAAGCTGATGATATTTCAGGTGTGTGCACACAAAGAAAAGTACGCAGAAAGCACTTAGGAGTGATAAGAACATGTTGATTAAAGAGAACGACATCTATGGCTACATATCAACCATAAAGCGAACAGTAAAGTATTTTACGATTTCACTTCCATATTAGGCTGGTTATGACGAATAAGCTCCTGAAAAGGATGCCTAAACGAATAGCATTGACTCAAAACAATTTGAAGGTTATTTCAAATTACCCATTGTCTATAATTGATCGTAATCAACATAATACGGTCAGAAAGATTTCCAGTTTACAGACGCAGGCAATGTTTCCAGCAGATACGAATATATCCTCAAGCATGAAATGAACCGGAAAAAGTAGGAATTATTATAAAATTAATTTAAAATCAAAACCCAAAGACAATTGATACAATGTGTTCTTTAATTGTTTTTTTAACAAAGATATAGGCCTATACATTATATTAAATATGGAGATATGTTTTCTTGTAATATAGTTAATAAATTTAAAATATTTCAAAAACAAGAATACTTTTAATGAATATATTTATTCAAAGCTTTTCGCCGATAAAATAGTACCAGCATCTTCAGGAAAATAATTATCTAATAAAATATTTTTACAAAATTAAATCATATGTGCTACAAACGACCATATGTTTATAAGTATTGTACTTTATGTATATTTTTTTATAACATCAATGACCTTATAAATAGTTTGGTGCCTTGATCTCACTTGAATTTGTTCATCAATTAATTTGTCTTTAACTTTATGCTTATAAATTTCCAATGTTTCAAATATATTCATTTTTAATGCTTTATTTAATTCTTTTATTAATTTCATATTTTCTATTTCCGGAAACTCATGTCCATTATTAATACAATGCGTAGCTAAATTTTATTTGTATATGTTTGGTTTGATATAAGCGTTTAAATGTTCTTTGTATCTTTCTTTTAATTTCTTTTTTGTTTGTCCTACATATAATTTATTACAAGTTTGACATTTTATATTATATACTCCATTTCTTTCGTGCATATTATTTTGATTTTTGTTATTGTTTATTAAATTTTTTATTTTATTATCAGTTTATATGTAATTTGTAAATTTGTTTCTTTAAATAATCTTGTAATTTTATTTATTTCGTTACCAGTGAATGTAAAAGTTGTCCAAATATTTTCTCTCTTATTAGGTACAAAGTTATTTTCGAGTTTCTGTTTTCTTATTATGTTATTATTTAATTTATCTATAGTTTTTCTTTTATATCCATTTTCTAAACCAATTTGATATATTATATTTTTCTCTTTTATTTGATCATTTAAACTCATTGGTATTTTGTGCATTCTATGTAGTAAATTATAAAGCGCTGCCATTTTTTGGTTGTATGGATGGTTTGAATAATTGGGTATTATTTGATTTGTCTGCGTTGGTTTTCTATATATATTATATTCAAATGATTCTTTATTTCTAGTAATTGTAATATCTAAATAATTTAGTTTATTTTTTGATTCAAATTCATGAGTAAATTTTATATTTTCGTGTATATTATTTATACATTTTAATATCTTGTCAATATTTAAACCATTATTATTTGATATGTATAATCCATCATCTACATACCTAAACCAGTGTCCATTTTGATCATATGTTCTAATAATCTTATCTATTTCAATGTCTATATTTTGTAAAAATATTTCTGATAATATGCTGGACATTGGAGAGCCCATCGTTAATCAATCCTTTTGTTTATAAATTTTATTATTATATAAAAAATAATGTTGATTTAATATGATTTTTAATGTATTTATTATTTCTTGTGTTCATGTGTTATCTTTTTCAAATGTATGTACATTATTTTTTTATTATTTCAAGTGTTTTCATTATAGGTATGTTATTATACATGTTAGTAACATCAAATGATATTAATTTTGTATTAGTATCATTTTTAATATCTTTTAATTTTTCAATAAGTTCAATCGAGTTTTTTATATTATGGGCATTATTTAATTTTACCTTATCTAAGTAATAAAGCCAAATATTTTGAAATTTTATAAGAAGGAGCAGTTGTAAAATTAACTAATGGCCTAATTGGTTTATCTTCTTTGTGCAATTTAATTAGTCCATTTAATCTTGGAATTTTAGGATTCTCATTAATGTAATTATTAGTATATTTTTGATTAAATAATTTAGATGATGTTTTTATTATATTTTTTATTTCATTTTGAAATTTGTCTGTGGGATCTTTATTTATTTCTGTATATTGGTTTTTAGATATATAATTTTCAGATTTATTTATATGTTCTTGTTTATCAATAATAACTATTCTTGTTTTTGAAATATTTTTAATTTATTATATACATATATATATATATATATATATATATATATATATATATATATATATATATATATATATAACATTGTCTTAGTCATGACTTATATACATAAGAACCAATTATGTTACGACATTATTTTATTGTTAATTCTACTGATATAACTTGTAGTATTGTATTTGCCAAACGTTTAGTATTGTATTTGCCAAGCTTTTGGTATTGTATTTGCCAAACTTTTAGTATTGTATTTCTGCCAGATTTTTTGGGGTATTGTATTTTCCAAACTTTTAGTATTGTATTTGCCAAACTTATAGTATTGTATTTGCCAAACTTGTAGTATTGTATTTGCCAAACTTGTAGTATTGAATTTTCCAAACTTTTGGTATTTTATTTGTGCCAGACTTTTAGTATTGTATTTTCCAAACTTTTAGTATTGTGTTTGTGCCAGAGTTTTAGTATTGTATTTGCCAAAATTTTAGTATTGTATTTTCCAAACTTTTAGTATTGTATTTGTGCCAGACTTTTAGTTTTGTATTTGCCACTCTTTTAGTATTATATTTTCCAAACGTTTAGTATTGTATTTTCCATACTTTTAGTATTGTATTTGTGCCAAAATTTTAGTATTGTATTTGACTTCCAAGTGAAATTTTAAGTACCGCATAATATGTACTATTTGACAGATTATGTTGATTATTTGAAGTATAAAGTCCACTATTCACCGCTTTTTTGAAATTCTTTTGTATTTCGTTTCAACATTTAATGAAAGATCTAGGTTTTGCTTAATTTTCTCTTACTTGGTTTCAAGTATCTGATTCCTCTTGGCTTTGGTTATTATATTTGTAATTTGTGATTTTTGGAACCGCCTTCTCTTGCTACTCTTAGGGTTATTAGGTTTAAAGTGTGTGTGTGTGTGTGTGTGTGCGCGCGTGCGTGCGTGTGTGTGCGACTGTGTGAGGGAGTGTATGTATCTAATGTTAGCTTATAAATATTTTTCGGTCTCGAAGCGCACATAGTCATTTGCCAAAAATGTTTGTCACTTGTATTGAATTGTGTCGCCTTCTGCCAGTATTGTGAGTGTCACGGCACAAACTGTATACCCGCCTCCGATAACACCACGCCTTTATTCGATTTTGGTGATTTTTTTCTGGTGTCTATTATCCAATACTCTATAATACGAGTTCTGAACGTATCAACGGTAGAAAAATCACACTTTAATATTTTTGCAGGATATTATTACTTGATTATACTCCAAGCATCGTCACCTTGAGTGCGAGAGGAATATTTCATGAATCGCATAGAAACTCCTAACGTTCCACCAACTTCAAGTCATAAATAAAATCTATATAGTTTACTCATTTGGACAAATTTCATACTGAAACTGAAATTTTGTCAGTTTTGTTGGCAGCCCTACAAATCTGTCAACAATGGCGCTACCTGTAAATAATATTTTGAACTACTCAACGAGATGAATAGACTAGGCTGCAACCTATCGGGTAAAATGTACATTACGTACAGGAAACAATATTCTGCATGACAATATGTAGTGTTAAATGTATTAATCAAGTTACATATATTATTTAAAATTAATAAAAGTTTAAAATTACTAGTTGATCAAAAATAAAATATTTCTATAGCAAGTAAGTATAACTTTGTTAAATACCACACATTTTAATTAAATAGTGAGCAATTCCGAGCACAGCAAACCTTATTAATGTATATTGTTTAATATTATTTTCCGTAAACGTTTATTTTATTAAACACTTTAATTTTATTTATTTTATATTCTAATGGCCTAAAAAGCACTAAATCATAGAATACAGAGTGTCACATAGCGTTATAACAACTAGATAATTTATTATTTACTATAATCACTTATAAAATTAGTTTGTATATTTTTCTAAAATGTATATTTTTCTAATTTTACATTTGAATTTCCGTTTGGATTTTATTGTCTATGATGTTCAGTGAAACGTTTTTAAAATTTTTTGGCGAAATTTTAACAACGGTTTTATTAAAATAATCAACGATTTGGCCAACTGAAAAGTTAAAGTAAATTTATGAAACACGTTTTTATTGGATTATGTGATTTTCGTCGTGTATCCACCAAACGTAATAAATATGAATTAATTATGAACGTAGTAGCATTAACAGAATATTAAACTGAATAAAATATATACGATATCTCTGAATTGATAGGAATAATTTACGAACATTATTCAACATAACCTCTAAATAAAGAGGAAAACATCTGTTTTACGAAATCATATGTTACAGGTGAGGATAACAGTATAAACTCCCCGTACGTAGAAATTTAGTCCAGTGATCCATCAAACGATTTTATTGGCTAACGAGTTTAAATTTACACATCAATAATAATAATAATCAATCTGTTTTCGACGGTACAGTCCCGTGTTCAGACACGTGTCTCGTTGCCCCAACCATCCTCCTGGAGAAGCTTATTTGTCCCGTTTTGGGAGAATAGTAGTTGTTTATATTAATTAAAACAACCTCTCACCACAAATTCAACAAATTTTATTTCAACCTTATGTACATTTCGACTACAAAGTAATCATCTTCAGAGGTATTTTTACAAATAACTAACTTACAGCTCAACCTATGCGTATTTATAAGCAACGGGAACTCCTTGGCCACGCCCCCTACACTATCCGACCAATCATGTTACGAGTAACAACTAGGTCTGGTCTAACAGAAGGAGTTACCGTTACAATTATTATTATTCTTTTACAATTAATTACAATTAATTATTCTTTTAACTGTTATTAAAAATTGTGCTTTAGTGATTCCGGAAAATGAAATATATAAATTTAAGGTCCCAAATCCTATTTTACCAAAGTTGTATTGTCTTCCGAAAATACATAAACAAGGTAATTTGGTGAGACCAATTGTCTCAGGAATTGATTCACCAACTTATCTCCTATCAAAATGGTTGACAATAACTTTTGGAAAGTTAAAATTTAATACAAATTCATGCTCAGTAGAAAATACGAGAGAATTTATAGCGAAAATACAAAATATAAAATTAACAAATGATGAGATTTTGGTATCATTTGATGTTTGTTCTTTATTTCCTAGTATACCGTTGAACGAAACTTTAATTTTGTTGGAAGAATTTTTAATTGAAAATAAAATCGAGAATGATAAAGTAAACCAATATGTTAATTTAGCTAGGTGTTGTATGAAACAAAATTATTTTTCATTTAATAATTAATTTTATGAGCAAAAATATGGTACAGCTATGGGTAATAGCTTATCACCTTTTATAGCTGAACTTTTTATTCATAATTTTGAAAAAGAATTAAAAAATAAACTCTCGTATTTTCCAAAGGTATGGGTTAGGTATGTAGATGACACTTTTGCAATTTTTAATCTTAAAGAATGTAATATTAACAATTTTTTATCAGATATTAACAAACACCATAGAAACATTAAATTTACTTATGAGTTAGAGAAGAATAATAATTTACCGTTTCTTGATATTTTATGTATACGGAACAATAATGAAATAGAGTTTGATATATATCGCAAAATTAGGAATAATAATAGGTATATCCCCGTAGATTCGAACCATTGTATGTTACATAAACTTGCAGTATTTAATAGTATGATTAATAGATTAATTGAAACACATTTAAATAAAAATAGATTTGAAATTGAACTTGCTAGAATTAAAGAAATAGCCAAATTTAATGGATATGATCCTAAAATTATTAATAATATATTAAGAAAACAGAGTTTGAATAAATTAAGAAAAGATTCCACTACCTCAATACCAGAGAGAGAAACTGTTAAAAATAAATATATTAGTTTACCCTTTGATAAAAATTTAACAAAAGGCCTAGAAAAAGTTTTTAAAGAAGTAAATTTTAAAGTAGCATATAAGAGCCAAAATAGCCTTAATAATCTCTTAGGTAACCCAAAAGATAAAATAGAAACATTGGATAAGTCAGGGATTTATAAAGTAACTTGTAATTCATGTGAAAAGATTTATATTGGTCAAACTAAACGAAAAATTTCCACTAGATTCAAAGAACACATTAGTCATATAAAATTTCAAAGGCCAGAGAAATCAAGTGTAGCTCAACATATCTTAGAAACTAATCATAACTTAGATATAAATAGCCTTAAATTAATTTAAAATGTTAAATCAAAAAATATGTTAAATAGTTTCGAAAGTATGTTTATTAATAAATATGAAACTAATAAATTATTAAATTCTGACAAAGGGCCTATCCCGAATTCCCAATTGTATCTATTAGTTAAGAGATAGTTATAATTTTAATTGTTAAATGTGTAAATTTAATAATTACTGTTAAATTCAAAAATAATTGTAACGGTAACTCCTTCTGTTAGACCAGACCTAGTTGTTACTCGTAACATGATTGGTCGGTTAGTGTAGGGGGCGTGGCCAAGAAGTTCCCGTTGCTTATAAATACGCATAGGTTTAGCTGTAAGTTAGTTATTTGTAAAAATACCTCTGAAGATGATTACTTTGTAGTCGAAATGTACATAAGGTTAAAATAAAATTTGTTGAATTTGTGGTGAAAGGTTGTTTTAATTAATATAAACATTTACGCCACAGTTGCTTTAAGTTGTTGTTAGAATAGTAATTGATATATTAATTTTTCACTGTTTTCTTTTCTAATTTTGAGCAGATTAATATTGAACGTCTAAACACTAAATTAAAATTTTCATATTAGTAATTTCAAAGTACAAATTCTTGGTACATTTTATTGTACTCTTGTGTAGTTTACTGCCATGGCAATGATGTCAAGGTTGGTTCCCATTTCAGCAGCGCCCGTCGGTCCGTCGCATCGGTTCAACTTGGTACTGCACCGTTTTGATCTTCTAGAAATCTGTCACCTTAGTTATGGGTCATCTTCCGATAAATAATTTTCGTTCCTTTTGTATAATCCTGTAAGTTTCCAATTTCTATTCTGAAACAAAACTTTCTTACTTGCTTTCCTTTCTTCCTTGCTTTCCTTTCTTCCTTGCTTTCCTTTCTTCCTTCTCTGCCAACTTGTTCTTACTATGTTTCTTCAACCAAGTTCAATAAACAGTTCTTTATAACAAGCTTTCTTACTTGCTTTCCTTTCTTCCTTCTCTGCCAACTTGTTCTTACTATGTTTCTTCAACCAAGTTCAATAAACAGTTCTTTATAACAAGCTTTCTTACTTGCTTTCCTTTCTTCCTTCTCTGCCAACTTGTTCTTACTATGTTTCTTCAACCCAGTTCAATAAACAGTTCTATAACAAACTTTATTACCGCTTTCCTTTCTTCCTTCTCTGCCAACTTGTTCTTACTCTGTTCCTTCAACCCAGTTCAATAAACAGTTCTATAACAAACTTTCTTACTTGCTTTCCTTTCTTCCTTCTCTGCCAACTTGTTCTTACTCTGTTCCTTCAACCCAGTTCAATAAACAGTTCTATAACAAACTTTCTTACTTGCTTTCCTTTCTTCCTTCTCTGCCAACTTGTTCTTACTCTGTTCCTTCAACCCAGTTCAACAAACAGTTCTATAACAAACTTTCTTACTTGCTTTCCTTTCTTCCTTCTCTGCCAACTTGTTCTTAGTCTGCTCCTTCAACCCAGTTTAATAAACAGTTCTGTATAACAAACTTTCTTACTTGTTTTCCTTTCTTCCTTCTCTGCCAACTTGTTCTTACTCTGTTCCTTCAACCCAGTTCAATAAACAGTTCTGTAACAAACTGTCTTACTTGCTTTCCTTTCTTCCCTCTCTGCCAACTTGTTCTTACTCTGTTCCTTCAACCCAGTTCAATAAACAGTTCTTTATAACAAACTTTCTTACTTGCTTTCCTTTCTTCCCTCTCTGCCAACTTGTTCTTACTCTGTTCCTTCAACCCAGTTCAATAAACAGTTCTGTATAACAAACTTTCTTACTTGCTTTCCTTTCTTCCCTCTCTGCCAACTTGTTCTTACTCTGTTCCTTCGACCCAGTTCAATAAACAGTTCTGTATAACAAACTTTCTTACTTGCTTTCCTTTCTTCCCTCTCTGCCAACTTGTTCTTACTCTGTTCCTTCAACCCAGTTCAATAAATAGTTCTATAACAAACTTTCATACTTGCTTTCCTTTCTTCCTTCTCTGCCAACTTGTTCTTACTCTGTTCCTTCAACCCAGTTCAATAAACAGTTCTTTATAACAAACTTCCAAATAACGAAGTTAGTTCCTAAATAACGAGTTTTCATTGAATCCTTGACATTTTAGAAATTAGTATTATAATATACCTTTACGTTACGAATTTCAGACTTCTCAAAAACAAAATACTTTCGCCCACTGAAAAAAAAAATATATCAGAAGCTCATACAAATATTTCCAGGAAATTGTTTTCAGCAGGAAGTGTGGTGAAACCAAGAGGTTGTCGGGTAGTAGACAATACGATTCCTCTAACACCGGATAAAGTACTGTACTGCTGTTTACTTCCTTCCCTCAGTAGACTAAACGTTAGTAAACAACGGATTCGAAGAATTCGGCATTTATAGCAAAGTATTCCTTCCTTTTCCCGCCATTAGGGAGGGAATTCGTCCTCCCAGTAACCTTGCTACTTCAGTTACTCCGTTTCATTCGTGTCGTCAGTTTGTCGAGATTTGAAAAAATATCAAAATGAAGGTGTTTAAGTGTTGAAGAAAACTGAACGTTATAAAAGAGGCTGATGAAGGTGTAAAGAAGTTTAATGTTTCAAACACATTTCGCTACACCTCAGATTTTGCAATCGCCTATACTAAAAAATCGGGATTATATATAAAAACAAAATAGTTTTATTTAAATACAAAGTGGACCAAAAATTACTCACTTTTTATAGTACAACTTCGAACATTAAAAGCGAATAAAAACGACTTTTTTAATTAATTTGCGTTTCATTCAATGTTTTTTCTCTGACTACGTGATTATGTTTATTGTATAGTAGTTTGTGTTGAGTGTATACTGTATTTAAATTAATAAAGTCAGTTAATAAATTAATGAACTGAGTGACCTTCGATTAAAATTTAGTACAGTAGGTTCAAGCTATGCCTCTTTGAAATGAATTACATTAGTAAGTGCATGCATTTATTACCATATTTATACAATATTTCCCATTAGCATTAGAATACCCATCATAATGTACAGAGTACGGCACATACTGTAGGCCTATTTCCTACGCCCATCCAATAAGGTGTAAAGAAACATTTTTAGCACATTTTTAATGAAACATTATTAAGTTTTCAACTGAATTAATCTTGAAACACTATGAATTGAAAAATTATAAAACGTTCAACCATCTTAACGTTGACCTTAGAAATGCCCGCGTTATTATACTGTGTTGGGTTTGTGACTACAAGCACGATCTTATACTGCAGTAAGATAGGCCGGGAGTATTTTCGCAAGATGATTTGTCATTAACGAATACCTCTAAATAACAAATCTAGAGGAACATTTCGTTATACAGAAGCTCAACTGTATATATTTCGGCAAACCTTCTTCCATATACCTAAGTTCATTCTATTTAAGCTGTTTTGTACGTATGTTCACTAACTATAGTTTATTATTTGCATCCTATCTTTTCTCGCGTATATTATTTATATACATTCATACATTTATTATATTCATATAAATTCGAAAATCTATGTCATTTTATACATTCAGTTTTTGTTTTTACTGTTCCACCTGGCTCCCGTGCATTATCAGACTCCTTACAACTGTCCCGTCATTGTTCTCATAATATCCTGCTCTTCACAACATGTTTATCGCTCTTCAACCAATACTATTTCTCCTACTACTATTTGCCTCACTGCTCCGTTTCTTGTAGTATTCATTCCTAGATACTTTTGATGATTTCGGTGTCATGTTCGTTACCTTTCTTCTGATACTAGTTATTTCATTCTTTTGCCCACATCTAAATTCCATATTTTGAATTCCTCCATTATATTCCTGTCCATTTACTCTAAATCGTCGATGCCCTAAACTAAAACAATCTTATCATACAGTATATAAAATGTATCGCTGTTTATATTAATACTCATTCTTTCACAATCTTTCTTCTATGTCTTTCAGGCTTGCTCCAGGTATTCTCCTACTTCAAAGAACGTGACAGATAGTTACTTGTTACTCCAAAGTTTTTTGAAACTTTCACTCCGATATTTAAACAATTTTGTTGCCGTTGTTTTTGAAATCATATTTGCATAGATTAATATTGGTCAGCGCCTGAGAGCGATACTGTCACATGCTTTCCTAAGTTCTACAATCAGCACACGCATTTTGATTTTTTTCACCCTCTTTCCCGTTTTCAATATCTCACGGAATGGGTTGTGCCCATCTAAGATTAGGTCCTCAGTCTGAGGGTTCGGCCTCAGAAGAATGGATAAAGGTCCGATCGCGCTCCTGGAGCGAACTATTCAGACAGCGTATTGAGAGTGCGGAAAAGCTGGACGTTCTAAAGTTACTATTGTTCACGAGTAGTTCTGGAAAAGCTGTCGAAACCGTGGTGTCTGGTTGGAGTTCCAGGGGCGGGCCGGTCACCAGTCCAGGCCTTACAGTATGATCTAAAGACTCTTGCAGTCTGGTAGTACGGGTCGTAGTACCAAGTTCCCGCTTTGGGCTTCAGGCTAGTCTTCGGAGTCTGAGTCACGAGCTGTCGAAACCGTGGTTGGAGTTCCAGGGGCGGGCCTGTCACCAGTCCAGGCCTTACAGTGTGGTCGAGAGACTTTTGCAGTCTGGTAGTACAGGTCGTAGTACCAAGTCCCCGCTTTGGGCTTCAGGCTAGTCTTCGGAGTCGGAGTCACGAGTCTGTCGGAGTCATGAGCTGTTGAAACCGTGGTTGGAGTTCCAGGGGCGGGCCCAGTCCAGGCCTTACAGTAGGTCGAAAGACTCTTGCAGTCTGGTAGTACCAAGCCCCTTGCCTCGGGCTTGCGGTTAGTCTTCCGGTGGGAGTCACGAGCTTCAGTTTGGATTCGTACAGCATGGATTCAATATGCTTGATAAGAGATACATCTCAATACGTGCGTTATGCTTTGTGTTTCTTTAAGGCTTAGAATCCAAACTTCATTTAGGGCTTCTTTCATAATCTTTTTTTTTTCTTACACATTTTCACACAAAACACACGAATGCCCTCTTTCCATCACTTATAGTACACTAAATGAAATGTTTTCGGGTGATCTCCCTGTCCTGCATTATTCCCGTTCTTCTTCCACGCGTCTGGAATCACCTCTCTCCCGTTTCGTGTGCAGAAGATGTATACGAACTATCCCACTATGACCGAATTTCATCCCATTTAAACATCGCCGTTAGAATAATTTATCACGTGTTGGCATCTTGATTTCCATATTTTATTCATTCCAAATGGTGTCCGGACCTACAGTTTTTAGTTTTTTAACGTTTGCTATATATTTATAACTTCTGCTGTGCTTATTTTCTGTTATTTGGTCATCAACAGTATTGTCTTTGGTTTTACTTTCAACTATTTTCTGTTTGTAGGGTACCAAAAACAATCTTTCATTTTCTTATATCTTATGGCAGGTATGAAATCTTCTGACGTTCTTGTCTTAAACTTTCAAATACCATTCAAGTCTCCATGACTTTTATTCCACCTATTTGTTAGGAGTTTATCTCTCTTTATTTTATTTTTTTGTAAATCATTTTCTGCACTTTCACATCCATTATCTTGTAGACCAGGGGTTCCCAAACCTTTTGGGTTCACGCCCCCTCCTCCGGAGATAAAGGTCTCCCACACCCCTCCACTTTACACTATAAATAAATGATACGGGCTTATGGAAAAGAATCAAATATTATTTATATCGAAAACAATATATTTATACATACTTTCACAAGAAACATGATATAACATTTTAAGTTAGTAATACTCTTAAAAATAAGGCGTTACATATAAATCAATTTATATATTTAATTTTTACTTAATAATTATATCTTCCCAATATAATAGAAAATTTTTGTTTTATTGGTGCACATTGTGAAGCTAGCATAGATAGTAGCGCCCCTAGCGGGTAAAAATGCAAAATATCGTACGAGTTAGTAACTTAGGGTAATTAACCACCTCACGCCATGTGACGTAAGCATGAGGCGATACTTCTGAACTAATCAAAAAAATTCAAAATAATAACCAAGGTTGGGAAATTCCGTTGGCGTGCCCTTGCAGAAGCCCCGCTTCTCCAGAGGTTCCCGAATGGAACAGACGTAATGGCATTTTCGGACATAACTTAGAAATTTAAAAGCTTCCAGTATTCAAAATTTAAGATGTCAAGGCCGGTACCAAATTTTATTAACGCAACAAAAGAAGAAGTCAGAATCAATTATTTATGTGTTTCAAACGAGTAAAAGTTAATATCATTTTTGTTTAAGAGCGCTGATTTGCAAGAGCGATGTGATAAGTGTACAAAATCGATGTGCAATAACTAATTATGTGTTTAAAGTGTTTTACAAGTAATGTGCACAACCAGGTACGTTTTAGATAATAATAAAGATAATGTATTTTAATGTTAACTAAGATGAATTTTAAATGATAAACGGTTAACACATGAACGGTAGAAATTGTCCTTTGAATATTCATTTCTAAAAATTTAATCGGAAAACTTAAGTTACTATCTTCTCTATATATACAAATTTTAAAGGTTAACAAGTAATTAAAATGTATGGAATAATTACCAGTAATTAAAAGATAATTACTCGACACATTGGTGTCTTTTCTTCTATTGTAATTTGTCATTGATTCATAAATTGTCTAATTTTGTATTTTAAAACTTCCAATTCTTATTTCACAAGTAACCTAGTTCTAGCTTCAAGATAGAAGAGCGTCATGGACAGACAGTATTTGCCTGGGTTATGACGTTAGAACTAGAGCCCAGGGTAAGTAATTAATTAATATGTTAATTAGTAATTAACACACTTTTAAAAAAGGTAAAACTTACCCCAGGAAAAAGGGCTGACCCGTTACAAGTTTCAATTTGCAAGGTAAATTTTAACTGATATGAGAAAAATCTGCCAGTGAAATGCTTGAGGTTGCATTTTTTTACAATAGCATGTATTTTAGTAAGGGCACAACGCAAGTCATTAACAACGTCAAGTTTGTTTCTATAATGTTAAACATATTTAATTTATCTTATTATTTTACAACTTACCTCTCGCCCCCCTAATTTGCCTTCACGCTCCCTAAGGGAGGCAAGCAACCCAGTTTGGAAATCCATGTTGTAGACTGGTTTTCGAGTTCCCAATTTGGAAACCCAGTGTTTTCAAGTTCCCAAATCCAACCAGTAATTTCTATTTTGCCCATTTCAAAATATAATCATAAAATTGGATATTCACAATTATTTTAGCTTGAGCCTATGTATTTATCAATTACTCTAAACAACCAACCGTTAAGAGAGTTTTGAATTTCAAAATTCATGTGATACTTGTAGATCTGAGGCTGGACCTGGGTTGATCTACGCGTGGTCCCCCAATGAACTTGCTTTCCGCACTCTGTAAGCGTGTTTATAACACATAGTTACAGAATACGCATGACCGAGGTGAATCGAACATACCAACACGTCCTGCCCCATTACGGCCGACCTTCTAAGCCGGCCCTGCGTTTAACACGACAGAACAAATATTCACTATCGGAAATAAAAGTGAAGAATGTGAAGACGTGAAAGTCAAGGTGAAGGCGAAGCGTGATGTGCGCGTGCGTGAGTACGTGCAAGCAATGAGATGTGCATAGCTCGGGATTATTACTAAGTTTACACTGCACTACGAGAGCAATGCCCGCAACGCTTCAGTCGTCGTCAATGATATTTTGCGTAGATAGAGTATTACGAGAAATATACTATATAATAGAACGAACGCTTTGTATGAAACGACACTAAAACAGGTAAAAAGAGAAAAATACTATTAAAATAGGAAAACATAGAAAGGGTAATATGAAATGTCTTTTATAACCAATAATATTTAATATGTTGGTAAATACAGGATTCGACTGTGTTTAGAACAAAGCAGAGGTTGGTGGTAAACAATTAATATAAACAAAAAAATTTTCAAGTCATCTCCTACTTAAGTCAACAAAGACAAATTTTATTTTAGTTACTTTTTATTAAGTAATTACAATTCATACATTGAAATTAACATAATCTATGCGTTAAAACAGCTGCTCTACCACATAACCTATTACACAAAATCAACTATTTTATGAAATCATATTCTATCACTTATTTGCCAGATTGGACGAAATAGCTACATGTATATTGCATACCTTTCCCCTTTTGTGAAAAGATTTTCTCCCATTTAAAACTAAAATTAGCTCATTAAATTTAATTAATGAATTAATATTTGAAAAAAAAACTGTATTAACATCAATAGTCATTCACTACAAGTTTAAAGAAATATATTTGAACTTGAGATAATAAATAAAGTATATTTTATTAACGATTGAAAATTTGAACAATATATATATATATATATATATATATATATATATATATATATATATATATATATATATATATATATATATTATAACATAACGTATGAGGCTTTAGAAAAAAAATTCAGTTAGTAGCTAAAATAATTATCTGTAGAAAGATTAAGCAAAGAAAGACACAAATAGATTGTAAAGTGCCGACAAAGCAGCTACCATTCCATTATTCTATTCCAGGGAAGCTATAAACTGTGTGCGGGCAACCATTGACAATAAAAAGGGTCCAAGTTGCTAAGACGGGAAATTCCAGAAACCGATAACCTGGGAAATAACGCGGTACCGTTAGGTGGTTAATTGTGGAAGCTCTGGGAAAGTAAAAGGAACGTATTGGTAGGGGGAGAGATTAGGGATTTCCATACAAACTCAAATGATCAAGAGAAGTTTTTAAGTTTTAAGAGAATTTCAGAAGAGGGCAGACGGATTAATGGGGACAAAAGATGGCAGTGTTGTAAAAGTAGTAAATTAGTTAAATTAAGTAAAGAGTTTTGTTGTTTATATTATAAGTAAATTTACAATAGTGGACGTAAAAGCTTTTTTTAAGAATTAAAATAGTAAATTTTTTTGTGTCAAGTGTAAGCGCAGAAGGTAACATCGCCCAAGATTCCAGGAGCTCTACAAAACCTTAAGTATTATTTTTATATAAGTGTAGCCAACAGACATCTATAATTTAGTAAAGTTCAGAACAATTTTAATGTCATTACAATTTATAAAAATTAATCTAGTTTCACCATTTCTAATTTAAGAAGAAAAGTTCCCGTAATAGCGACCCGAGAGCAAGTACAAAATTTTAATAATGAATTTATTAAACTTTGTTATGTTATTTTATTAGAAAATCTAAATCCTCAACAGTCCCCCTTTTATTAGTTGTAATGTTAGTTAAGAAATCAAACCTGTCACTGAAAAATAATAATATAAATTTGGTATAATGTGTAAAGAAATAAATGCAAGTGATGTTTAAAATTTATAAGATTGTTAATTCTTTATAAACCTGAAGGTGTGACATTAGATAGGTAAGGTAATTAAATAAAATAAAAGTAACTTATAATTATAACAAACGTTAAGTTATAATATATATATATATATATATATATATATATATATATATATATACAGTATATTAGACATATATTACATATATTACATATATATATATATATATATATATATATATATATATATATATACAGTATATTAGACATATATTACATATATATATATATATATATATATATATATATATATATATATATATATATTAATATTACATAATATATATTACATATATATTAATTATATATATATATATATATATATATATATATATATATATATATATATATATATATATATATATATTAGGGATGGGCCGATTCCGATTCTCGATTCCAGGAATCGTCGATTCTAGGTGGTATCGAGGAATCGTCGATACTCGATTCTTCATCATAAAAGTGTCGATTCCGATTCCACACGATTCCGAATATTTATAAAAATAAATGGACCAACTGGCCCAGCATAGTTTTTTCCTACCGTAAATGAAACGTAAATAAACTCCGTCGGGCCAATTTACCCGACATTGTTTTTGATTTAATTAAATTTTATTATCTGTGCAACACTGTTTTGATATTTTTTGTGCTTTGTGTTAGCAAGAAACAACAAAACCATAATTTCATGTCCCGGCTACCCAAATAATAAACAGACTTGTGATAAAATTGTTTTTGCGCATATCACTAAAACACGTAAACGTGTCACATGTGATTGATTTGTGAGTTTATAAATATTTTGAATATAGAACTAAAGGGTAATATATTCTCTCTCTGATAAGTAATGCTACAGGTCCAGTAAATACTATCCAAGATTATATTAAGTAAAAGTTTTAACACCAAATAATTTACTTGTTAAGGAATTTACGTTATAATTTACTTCCTAGTAAGGATGTATCAATGTTTGTGCTTAACTTTCACAAAGTCCGTTTTTAAGGATTATTTTACAACTAAATATTTAGTCAATATTTCCGACTTACTTTTAAGGTTTTGTGAAATGTTGAAAACAGTAGTGAAAATCATTACAATACGTTATAACAAATATGTGTGTCGGCCCGTAACTACGGACAAAAAGCTCTTAGAATAACATAATGTTCTTAATCCCGTCGGCGTTTATCTATCAAACAAAAACCATCGTAATTACATCTGTAAGTAGTGTGAAGCTTGTTGTTAAATACTGTGCCTTAATTTTTCCAAAAGTAGCAACACCAGCTGAGTAGTACTAATAAACATAAAGCGTTAAGAGGCCTGGCGGTATTCGGTTCAGGGTACTGGCCGTCGCGTCAATTCGATGACGGTTAACAGAAACTGACGGTGGAAAACCACAAATATATCAAATATGAAAAAGCACTTAAACATCATTCATTTTGCCCAAATTTATCAACAAAAAAGATCTATACTTGAAGAAACTTTATCCTCAGACACAGGACCTACAAGTGATAGTCGGTTAAAAATCAACTGGGATTGAGTAATAAATACAAAATAGGCCTGAATCAGTTGCACTTGTTCCAGACACCTGCAGAAAAAAAGGTCCCACCAGATGTGGAGAAGGTATGCCCCACTAATCCAGAAAGTTGGGGAAGAAGGTACCCCAGGGGAATTGACAGTAGAAGAAGAAGTAAACAATTATCTGGGGGAACCATTAGCCAGTCCAGATTGTAATGTTGGGAAGTATTTGGCAGTACAAAGTGCCAAATACCCTCATTTAAATGCAATGGCAATAAAATACCTGACTGCCCACTCGCGACAGTGTTTTCTGAAAAACCTTTCTCAACTTCAGGAGTTATATATGACAAGCGATGAAACTAGCTTGACCCACGGCGTGTTCAAAATGCTTTTGTTTTTGAACAGAAATGTACATTACCTGCCAGACTTTTAAATATTAAAAACTATCCTATTTGTATTAATTTTTTACTTTTTATGTTGTTCGTTTGTTTTTAATTTTTGTTTTGTTTTGAGAGACAATGTAAATAGGCTTAGGTATTTTTTCAAACATCATAAAATAAGAAAAGTTCACATTTTTAACTTTAAAATAAGTCATTACTTTTATCTGATATGTTTTTATGCTTTTAAAAATTCCTATTGATAAATCAAGGTTGAAGGTTTTGTGTAGCCTATTACATTAAAACAGAACTTTTAAAAGGTTTTGCCATATGACCAAGATGTTAACTAAATTAATTATTAGAGAACTAGAATGTAAGCTAATATAACTTGAAAGAATCGAGAATCGACTAAAGAATCGAGAATCGAACGGAAAATTTTAGAATCGGAATCGGAATTGGAATCGAAAATTTTAGGAATCGGCCCATCCCTAATATATATATATATATATATATATATATATATATATATATATATATATATATATATATACAGACAGTGTGAACTAATGGAAGGAATTGAAAGAAAGAAGATAACAGGCCCAGAGGCGCAGCGAATACCCCCCCCCCCATGTAATCATGGTAGTAGTCATGTAAATGGAAATTTTAAAAAAAAAATTGTGAAATATGAGAAAATGAGGGAATAGTTGGTGTGGACAGCGGGTGGTATGGAGTGATGTACGAATTAAATGGTTTAGAGTAAACATTTTGTAGTATGAAGTTAGAAACTAAAGGTGTGGAGTGTGAAGTTAACGGTTTGTAGTGAGAATGATTTGGTGTAGAGGGTATAATTCGGCATGGAGTAACTTACGAATGGCTTGGGGTATGACGTGAATAGTATGGTGTAGTGTTGGAATATGGTATAGATTTCGAATATAATGGCGAGGAGGACGAATGGTATGGTTTGGAGTTAGAATTATACGGTGTGGAGTCGAATACTATTGTATGGAGGCAAAGAATATGGTATGGAGTACAAATGTAATGCTGTGGAGAACAAATGGTATGGTTTGGAGTTAGAATTATAATGTCTGGAGTCGAATAGTATTGTATAGAGGCGAAGAATATGGTGTGAAGTACGAATGTAATGCTGTAGAGGACGAATGGTATGGTTTGGAGTTAGAATTATACGGTGTGGAGTCGATATACTATTGTATGGAGGCAAAGAATATGGTATGAAGTACGAATGTAATGCTGTAGAGGTCGAATGGTAGGGTTTGGAGTTAGAATTATGTGGTGTGGAGTCGAATAGTATTGTATGGAGGCAAAGAATAAGGTGTGGATTATGAATGTAATGCTGTGGAGGACGAATGGTATGGTTTGGAGTAGAATTATACGGTGTGGAGACGAATATTATGGTATGCAGTAAGTATGGTATCGTATGGTATGCAGTATGAATGGTATGGTATGGAGGCGAATAGTATGGTTTTGAGTGCGAAGAGTATGGTGTGGAGTACGAATGTAGAGACGTGGAGTGTGAATGATATGTTGAGGACTGTGAATGGTAGGACGTAGATTGGGAATGGCATATTGCTGAACTCTTACGTATTAAGGCACACAGGAGATTTGAAACCGCTGTGTTACATAGTGGTAGCTCATTAAAAAACCGTATTGTCGCCCACGGAAGACGCCTAATCACAAATAGGAAGCCCCCAGCAGGGTTACAGTACGTAGAGCACCCACAGAGATAATGCAGACGTTACGCGTTAGTCGGAAAGGCGGCGAACTAAATACAGCAAAAGCAATACTCACTCGTTCAGCCCCAACTTCAGCGTGTTACCCACACTTCGCAGAAGTGCGTGCGAGTCGCCATTGGTGAGACATTTGGTGGGCTGCCCATTTATAGACGTTATGACGTCGCCTTCTCGGATTCCCTTCTGCGAAGCTTTACTTCCGGGGTTTACCTGCAAAAAAAATTAAGTCAATCAAAAATATACAAGTAAAATTATAAAAAATTCGTAGCAAACACGTATCTTCTCTATAGATGAGGGTCTGGAAACATGTTAGAGAGAAAGCCTCTAACTAATGTTGCAGAAAATAAGAGGAAGATAAATGAAACTAACAGACTATACGGCACGAAAATGGGCATATGGATGCGACGTCCATGTGTTTATGGTGTGTTTTATGTTATTATGTGTGTTATTCATGATGTGTTGATGTATCAAGATCCATCTATGCGTTGACTGTATCTTAAGCGGGTATAGATCACGTAGGAGCAAGAACAGTCAGAGAAGAGTCTGCAGTAGTGATAAAGAATATCTTAACCATTCTGACGATCTGGAATACAAGTTGCTACCATCCAAGACACTATCCGAAGAACATACTCTCCTTATCAGTTTCTGGAATCTACTGTCCTCCAAAGTCCACTTTGCGGCGAGAAGACTGCATTGAGCTTTTCACCAGCCTCGGTAGCAAGTTCCTAACAGGAGGTGATTTCAATGCAAAACACACCTTAGGGACTCCGAGAAGAAAGATAATATAAGAAGCTGAATATCAACGAAAGTTTAATTTCTACTGCTACTTCAAACTGCCGGAGCTGATCGACTATTTTGTCGGCTTGTAGAGTAATTCATCAGAGCAGAAGGCTGCAGTGATCTTTGCTCTGACAACAAGTCGGTCATCCTAGCACTTAGCTAAGAAAATCTCCTACAACAAGTGGATTCTTTGTTGCCTAGTGCCAGGACGGACTGGGATAGCTTCCCAGTCTCAAAGAGACAGCGATCAATTTGATAGAGAAGTGTTCGTCAATCACCTACACCTGGCAGCTTGGAACCTCCCCACCGAGTTTAGCACTACGATGGAATCTGAGTCGTCATCCAGGTGACAAGGTCACGTTGAAACATCTAAGCAACGAGCTAGAGACACTCTGAGGCATGGCAAGAAAGATACAGCCATCAGCAATTATGCAGTCGTCTGACGGTAAAAGAAAACTATTCAAAATATAAATATATACATTTTGCGTAACTATGATAACAATCTAAGTTTCCGATAGGTTGTATTGTATAGTAATATTTTGAGTGTCACAAGTATCTGCCAATCCTAGCGCTGCTACATTAATTTTTGTTGACGCTTTTCGGAAAATCTCCATCATCATAACATTCTATGAATTCTATATACAATAGAGTTCTTAAGCTACTTTAATTTCAGTTCTTATAAAGTTTTGATTGACAGATTTTTTTTCCGAAACGCGTCAACAAAAATAAATTTGACAATGCTAGTAATAAGATAAAATGATAACACTCCAAAAATATTTTACGAATTTTTTATTCATAATTTTACAAAAATGTAAATACATTTCATAATAATTATAATATTTACCAACCTAAAATTTAAATCTTAAAAATATTGTTAATATTTATTTAATAAATTAATATAAACTTTGCGAATCTTTTATTTCCATTTTAAATTTGAACTACTATTAGCCCTATACACTCAAACACTAAATAAATATAGTAATATGTGAAACCTAACAGCCAAATATAATACCTATCTTGAAGAAGTAATCGACAAAACAACACACAAACTTCAATGAACCAACTAGAAGCACTTAAATTAAACCCACAGCTCACAAACTAGATTCCCTATTAAATTACCCCACAAAGTAGATATCCCAATAGGCCCTTTAATTAACCATTCCAGGAATACCAGCGCCCCGTCACATCTCCTAGTTAAATTCCTAGACAGAGCTGTCAGTTACAAACATAAACTTCAACAGCAATAGCTCAGTAAATAACCTAATATTAATTGAGAAATTAGACAACCGTAAAAATACCGCACTAGTTTTCCTTCGAGATAGCACACTTCAACACCAATAAACAATCAATACTTTCCAAAAACGTTCTCACAGACAACATACAACAAACACTCAACGAAATCGCTAATTTAACCGGAACACAATAACGTCTTTACATTTTGCCGATGTATGTTAACGTAAATAAACAATATTATTCCAAATATAACTCACATTTTTCTCACATATGTTACTCATACATTCGTTCTAAACAAGAAACTGCAAAACATAAATACTGCTTGAAATTTGCAAAATCTGAAACCTAACCTATTCATAACACTCATAAAACACTATAAGATAAAAGTTTATTCCATATTACTAAATTAATATACAAATAGTGTACATTACAATTTACATGTACCTGTACTTATTGTACATTAAAATATAAGTATTAAAAAGTACCCATGTAGATTTGGTTATACAAATATTATTACTTGATTAACGATAACGATGCAATCGAAGAATGGTTCGATAGAGATAAAATATAATCGTATAATCACAATAGCACATTACATTTTGTAAACTAAACTTCATGTTCGACCGTTATTGGAGCCAAAGCTTCATTTTACGCTAAATATTATCCAACATAGATTTTCACACAAATGTTATTTAAATTTATGTTCTGAACAAGATGCAGGTGGTTTTAAACGTCACAAAACATAAATACTCCTTATAAAGCATAAGTAGGTAAGGGCAGATTCCAATTCTGGTTTTTTTAACTGTTAAAATACGTGTACAGTGTAATTTATAGGAAATATAATTAATTATCAACTATGCCTAATTCATGTTTTGAATGAATTAAACGATTAGAGTAAATGCCTATTTGAAATAATATTATTATCTATATATTATTATTATTTATGACGCAACAACAAAGACAATCGGAGGCATTTCTGATCCGTTTGTCACCGCTCATCTTGCTCTGCTCTCTCTCTCTCTCTCTCTCTCTCTCTCGGCTCTGACCGCCACTACTCCGCCAATGTTTGAAGGTAGTTCCAATTTTTCTGGTTATACACACTGGAATGGCTATTACTGAAGTTATATTGTAATTGTAAACTGAAGTTCACATTTGTAATTTTAAATAAGTCATTACTTTTATCCAATATGTTTGCCATGTTTCAAAAATTTCTATTCTTAAACCAAGGTTGAACGTTTTGTGTAGTCTATTATATTAACACTGAAATTTTAAAACACTTAATCATATCTCCAATATGTTATCTACATTCATTATTATTACGGAATATCATGTGGCCCTATATGACTTTAAAATATCAAGAATCGACTTAATAATCGAGAATCGTAAGATAATTTTGAGAATAAAAAACGGAAACATGGCCCTGTAAGAAGGAATTGTTTACCCATAACTACACAATGTTACACACTCATTTTGCTATATAGAAAATAATCCAATACGTACATAGTACCTGAGTAGTTTACATCAAAAATACTAAATCATAAAGTTTCTGAACATTAAAAGTGGAATTTGTAAGGTGTATATTTCGTTTATAGCATCTATTAAGATAACGCTGTTCTATCTGCTACTGTGCGTAATGAACCATTTTGCACTATTTGTTGCACCAATGAGTTGCATTATTTGTTCAATATTAAAATGCATTCTAATCGGGAAGTTTGTAGATAGGTTGTAATCCACGTGTATATTAATTTATTAATATAAAGGAAACAAACTTTATTCTGTTTTGTGTGTGTTATGTTAAGGTTAGGTTTCATATTTTGTAAATTTTAAGGAGTATTTATGTTTTACGGCGCTTCAGATTGCCTGTTTCTTGTTTATACTAATATTCTAATTACAATATTGTGAATTAGAAAAATTGAAATTTACTACCACTTGCTCGACTATTACAAATATTTGTAAAGTTAGTACAACTGTTTAGGCTATAGCTGAATTTATTAAAAATTCAATCATATGTAATTATTTTTGAGCATTTCAACCTTTTTCCTTATCTACATTTGCTTACAAAAAACACATAAAACCAAATAATAATTTTTTAAAATTGGTTATTGTATTTTTGATTTTATTGAATAAACCATAACCTATTATTCGAATTAATTGAAATTGATTAACTAACTTGCTGACGCGTTTCGAAACCGTCGATTCGTTGACGAAGCCTAACGTTTCAATATCGGTTAGGCTTCATCGATTGTGTGACGGTTTCGAAACGCGTCAGCAAGTTATTTAATAAATTTCACTTAGTTCTTCGAATAATTGCTTACTATCTAATCAGTGAAATCAGAATTATGCAACGAAATGTATTGTTTAGTTTTGGATATTTTGTGCAAGCAAATTTGGATTAGTAAAATGAATGTAATGCGGCCGTGAGTTGAACTCCGTATAAGATGATCGCCTTAGTTTGAATGCGTTAGTGTTATCATAGGCCGCAAATGTCGAGAGATGTCTAAAGCCAGGAATGTCATCATGAAAAGGTTTTTTAGACTATTTCAATCTCTGCAATATTTAGCAAACTTTATGTATACAGTACGTACCGTTGGCTGACGTTTGAAAGCAGTTGGCCGAAACTTTAGCATGCTCTGTGCCTGCTGCAGCCCAGTCTGAATTACATTAAGGACAGATACAGCATAATATTGCTTACAACATAGTAAGATTTATAAATTAAACCTTAACCTAAGGCAGGGGTTCACAAACGTTTTGGTACCATGTCCCCTCCTCTTGAAATAAAATCCACGCACCCTCCACTTTACACTATAAATAAATGGTATGGGCATATGAAAAAGGATCAAATATTATATATATTGAACATAATATATTTGTTTATACATACTTTCACAAGAAGCACGATATAACATTTCAAGTTTCAATTTGCAAGGTAAATATTAACTGATAAGAGAAAAATCTGTTAGTGAGATGCTTGAGGTTGCATTGTTTACATTAGCAAGCCTATTTGAGGTTGTATTTTAGTAAAGGCACAACCCAAGTCATTAACAACATCATGTTTGTTCCTATAATATAAAATATTTTAAATTTATTTTTATTTTTTTCCATCTAGTCTTGCGCCCTGCTAACGTGCCTCCACCAAGGGAGGCAAGCCCGCCAGTTTGGGAACCTATAGCCTAAGGGATAGAGTTGATTTCAGATATATAGTCCGTATGCTTATATGTACATTCCCCTCAGTCGCTACTTCAGTAATTCAGTGCCTTGGGCCGCTACTGCATTACGCTAAACTCCCGCAGTGAATAATATTTTGCGGATAAGTGTATATTGTAATAAATATGAAATATAAAATACGAAGTTGCTGGCGTTTTAATCCAACTCGTCGTGACGTCATACGGTGACGTGACGTACATGCGGGTAAGTCGATGAGCACATACAGGCGTTTATATTCAAGTACATTTAAGGGAAATTTCCAAATTCCAAACTTGTCCCTTCCTCATATTTATCTAGAGATTATAGCCTAATCCTATAACTCACACAAATAGATCTTAGTAAAGACCTGAGCTTTCCATCCAGGTAAGGTCAGCGCTGGGGCGATGGCATTCCTCACACCATCAGCAACTTGTATTTCTTCTTGGAAGAGTCGAACCACTATGGCAAAGGAACTCCCAAGCTATACCGTACGCAAATATAACTCAGGCACTCAAAATTGGCATCACGTGACGCTCCAGTTATTCTGCTGGAAGGATATATAAAACTTTTTTTTGTTAGACGAATTAAAAATATTACCTTTTTGGCCAGTATTTTATGACATTTTATACAACTGTTTAAGACAGTTTTTACTTGATCTACTACAAATCACCTTCAAAATAGAGACAAAAGTTTAAAATAGGGGAATCGGTCTTTAGATCACGGAGTCAGTAATAAACAGCCGGCAAGGAATAGTGTGCTATAACAAAATATACAAGATATACAAAATCTCACGGGGAGCGGGGGATAACGGCAGTACACTCTAGTCAGATGTTGAAAATCCCGTAGGAAAGACTCTGGCGTACAAGAAGATCCAGTTGGCACAGAAGGAATCAATGTTTCTATGAAGTTGGCACAGAAGGAATGGAGTTGGCAAAGAAGGAATCAATGTTTCTATGAAGTTGGCACAGAAGGAATCAATGTTTCTATGAAGTTGGCACAGAAGGAATCAATGTTTCTATGAAGTTGGCACAGAAGGAATCAATGTTTCTATGAAGTTGGCACAGAAGGAATCAATGTTTCTATGAAGTTGGCACGGAAGGAATCAATGTCTCTATGAAGTTGGCACAGAAGAAATCAATGTTTCTATGAAGTTGGCACAGAAGCAATCAATGTTTCTATGAAGTTCGCACAGAAGGAATCAATGTTTCTATGAAGTTGGCACAGAAGGAATCAATGTTTCTATGAAGTTGGCACAGAAGGAATCAATGTTTCTATGAAGTTGGCACAGAAGCAATCAATGTTTCTATGAAGTTGGCACAGAAGAAATCAATGTTTCTATGAAGTTGGCACAGAAGAAATCAATGTTTCTATGAAGTTGGCACAGAAGCAATCAATGTTTCTATGAAGTTGGCACAGAAGAAATCAATGTTTCTATGAAGTTGGCACAGAAGAAATCAATGTTTCTATGAAGTTGGCACAGAAGAAATCAATGTTTCTATGAAGTTAGCACAGAAGCAATCAATGTTTCTATGAAGTTGGCACAGAAGAAATCAATGTTTCTATGAAGTTGGCACAAAAGGAATCAATGTTTCTATGAAGTTGGCACAGAAGGAATGAATGTTTCTATGAAGTTGGCACAGAAGCAATCAATGTTTCTATGAAGTTGGCACAGAAGAAATCAATGTTTCTATGAAGTTGGCACAGAAGGAATCAATGTTTCTATGAAGTTGGCACAGAAGAAATCAATGTTTCTATGAAGTTGGCACAGAAGGAATCAATGTTTCTATGAGGTTGGCACAGAAGGACTCAATGTTTCTATGAAGTTGGCACAGAAGCAATCAATGATTCTATGAAGTTGGCACAGAAGGAATCAATGTTTCTATGAAGTTGGCACAGAAAGAATCAATGTTTCTATGAAGTTGGCACAGAAGAAATCAATGTTTCTATGAAGTTGGCACAGAAGAAATCAATGTTTCTATGAAGTTGGCACAGAAGCAATCAATGTTTCTATGAAGTTGGCACAGAAGAAATCAATGTTACTATGAAGTTGGCACAGAAGAAATCAATGTTTCTATGAAGTTGGCACAGAAAGAATCAATGTTTCTATGAAGTTGGCACAGAAGAAATCAATGTTTCTATGAAGTTGGCACAGAAGGAATCAATGTTTCTATGAAGTTGGCACAGAAGAAATCAATGTTTCTATGAAGTTGGCACAGAAGGAATCAATGTTTCTATGAGGTTGGCACAGAAGGACTCAATGTTTCTATGAAGTTGGCACAGAAGCAATCAATGATTCTATGAAGTTGGCACAGAAGGAATCAATTTTTCTATGAAGTTGGCACAGAAAGAATCAATGTTTCTATGAAGTTGGCACAGAAGAAATCAATGTTTCTATGAAGTTGGCACAGAAGAAATCAATGTTTCTATGAAGTTGGCACAGAAGGAATCAATGTTTCTATGAAGTTGGCACAGAAGAAATCAATGTTTCTATGAAGTTGGCACAGAAGGAAATCAATGTTTCTATGAGGTTGGCACAGAAGGACTCAATGTTTCTATGAAGTTGGCACAGAAGCAATCAATGATTCTATGAAGTTGGCACAGAAGGAATCAATGTTTCTATGAAGTTGGCACAGAAGGAATCAATGTTTCTATGAAGTTGGCACAGAAGAAATCAATGTTTCTATGAAGTTGGCACAGAAGAAATCAATGTTTCTATGAAGTTGGCACAGAAGCAATCAATGTTTCTATGAAGTTGGCACAGAAGAAATCAATGTTACTATGAAGTTGGCACAGAAGAAATCAATGTTTCTATGAAGTTGGCACAGAAGGAATCAATGTTTTTATGAAGTTGGCACTGAAAGAAACAATGTTTCTATGAAGTTGGCACAGAAGAAATCAATGTTTCTATGAAGTTGGCACAGAAGAAATCAATGTTTCTATGAAGTTGGCACAGAAGGAATTAATGTTTCTATGAAGTTGGCACAGAAGGAATCAATGTTTCTATGAAGTTGGCACAGAAGCAATCAATGTTTCTATGAAGTTGGCACAGAAGAAATCAATGTTTCTATGAAGTTGGCACAGAAGGAATCAATGTTTCTATGAAATTGGCACAGAAAGAATCAATGTTTCTATGAAGTTGGCACAGAAGAAATCAATGTTTCTATGAAGTTGGCACAGAAGAAATCAATGTTTTTATGAAGTTGGCACAGAAGCAATCAATGTTTCTATGAAGTTGGCACAGAAGGAATGAAGTTGGCATTGATGCTTTCAATGCAGCACTGGTTTCATAAGCCATCTAGTCAGAATTTCAAACCGTGATATTTCAAAAGACAATGAGCGTTTATTTTGTTCGGGGCAGGCTTTTTTAAATTCATTTTCAACGTCAATATTTAGATCATTCTCAGTTTTATAGCTTTCCTAATGAAGAGGTAAAGAGTGACTTCTTTCTGGGCGCATTCAACTGCTTGGAAAGTAGAGTATTATTGTGCAAATGAGTCGGTTCGTGCTTCTAAATGGCGAAAACAATCCGCGACAGACGATCTGCTAATGCATACGAAAGTTCGGCGAGACACTTTTCGTCACGCTGACTAATGCATCGTTTCAAAAGGAAATTGCGATGACAACAAAATGGCCACCTTTTGACAAGCCATTCACGTTCTTCTGCCAAGAAATTTGGCAACGTAGCAAAACGTACTAGTAGGTCGGTATTGGCGTTTGTTGTCAACGCGATCTGACTTGTAACATTGCGATTATTAAGTTGAAACTGGAAAATGGTGTTCTTTGAAAATTTTTAAAAATTTTCATAATCGGTGATAAAATATAGTTTAATTTCAAACAAGTCTTTAAAAACGACAAGGGTTTTTTGTAAGAACCTATCTTTAAGTTTAAAGGCATAATTTTTTTTAATATTTTAAATAAAAATGGCATATTACATATAAAACTACATAACAAATGTTGTGAAAAGTTGGACCACACGCATCAGAAATGATTTATTTTTAAAATTAACATAGTAATAACAAACTGAAATTTGTATCAAAATTAAAACCCAAATTAGAATAGATTTATTTTAAATGTGTCTTGAAAGCACCGGGGAAATTTTCTGTTTGTAACAAACCCTAACTTGAAGCAACACACCTGTTGTCACGTTCAAAACATTAATCGAATCGATTATTATACCTTTATAACAACGAATCGTAATATTAAATATCTTGGTTTACAGATTTAACTAAGTTCCTGAGCTACACTGGTATAAGTTTGTTTCTCTTTGTGTGTGTTTATTGCAAAGAACATAATAATTTCATTACCACCTGTAAGGGGCGTGGAGGAGGGTGGAATTAAAATTATTCTTCGCAAGTACAGAGAGGAATTGCTGAGAATAAACTAAGTATCTACCTTCTGACCTTCCTAATATTCATGCAATAAGGACATGAATGAAAACATAGATCAAATTACGGGATTAACACGAAGATTCCTCGGTAGGCAAGAGCGGCAAATAATCATTATTGAAGAATAAAGGCACTGTAAACTTGCCCACCAAGCGTGAGGCTGGCTTTAACGTAGTAGAAAATAGGCCTTGCTGACGTAAGAGTGCTGAACTTCATTTAGTTTGAAAAAAAAGAAATTGTGAACTTGGCTACTGAGTTGGAGGTTAGTAGCAAGGTGGTTGCAACACGAAATATTATACTAGAGAAACCCATGCGTAAATGAGAGGATGGACCTTGCCAGAAGTAAGGTGGAAAGTCCTAAACTGGTTTTAGTTTGAAAAAAGAAGACACTATAAATGTGAGTGATCGTGAAGGCTAATAGCAAAGTGATTGCTACCAGGAATACGTTTCTAGAGAAAACCCAGCATCAATGGGTGGGACTATCTTGGATACGTAAAATGCAAAGTGCTAAGCTGCTTCCGGCTAGAAAGAAATAAAACATTTTGAATGTGGCTACTGAGTTTAAGGTTAGTAGCAAGGTGGTTGCAACGCGAAATATTATACTAGAGAGACCCATGCGTAAATGAGAGGATGGACCTTGCAGAAGTAAGATGGAAAGTCCTAAGCCTACAGTTTAGTTAGTAGCAAGGGGGTTAGAATAATATCCTAGTCAGTCCCATGAATAGATTGGAATATGAACCTTGCAGAAGTAATAACATGGAAAGTGTTGAACTCCTTTCACTTAGAAAGAAAGAGGAAACAGCAAACTTGTTCACTGAATCTGGGAGCTATTTAAACCATGTTATTATTTAGTACATAAGAAACCCTAATCAGAACATTCCCATCAGAACTAAAATACAAAAACTAAACTGTTACATAACCCCTGTAAGTTTTCCAATGTAAGACATTTTCAAGGTAAGAAATATATATAAAAACTTTGAAATTCTGAAACACCTCACTTTAAGAAGAGTGAACGACACTATAGAAAGGATACAAAACAATTGGCACTGCACGCACTCACTACCTACTGACACGGACTCCGTGCAAGCAATAGATAGGCCCAGTAACGCCCCTTGGCAACCAGTGTGGCATATGGCTTTCTTATCTTACAACAGTGCTGTCGCTCGTGTTCCATAACAAAGTATAAATAATTCTCTATTGTATGCTATGTTCACTGGCTAAATTATAGCGTTGATTTATTAATTTTGAAAATGTTTGATATCATTCTATTTAAAATAAGCTTTTGAGCAATGCTGATACGCAATAGAGCCCAATTCTCTCCTATGGAACCTTTGGATTATTAGTGTCAAATGAAAATTTTAATTTTAATTTGATTTTAGACATTTCTAAAATTATATTCTAAATTTTTGATTATTTAAACTGTCAGGTCCGAATTGGCTGAAAAGGTTAAGGACCTGAAGGTACAAGAATTCCTTTGGAGTGAGAGGATGTCCACTAATTATGCAGAAAAATATCATGGAAATAGAAGCTCAATGCGAACACCATATTAAGCTTCTGTTGATAGGGATGTAAGAGGGATGTGCATAATGAGGTCACGAATAATCTGTGGAACCTCAACAACAGGAAGTGGTAAATATTAATATTGTTTCACAACTTTTGTTTTTACTGTGTATATTCACACAGAATACTATTCCTACGTCCGTGAGGCGAGAAGTAAGTCTGACTACGCAGACCATGATTCCCCCTAATCTCTCAGTACCAAAGGATATTCACTTCCTGACCATAATTAAGGGTTTTTCATTCATAATGGGCTCACTCCCTGGTGTATAAGTCCTACGTCTGTGTTTCATGTAGAATATAAATTCTTTTCCAAAGAAAGGAATCGCGTCCCATCTGTGCGTTTGCTCTTTACTCCTGTTTAAAAACACTTGTTACTCCCACTTATAAATATACTAAATTTGTTACTCCCATTTGCTAATACACAAAGCCTGTTACTCCCACTTATAAATATACTAAATTTGTTACTCCTATTTGCTAATACACAACGCCTGTTACTCCCACTTAGAAATAGACTAAACCTGTTACTCCCATTTGCTAATACACAACGCCTGTTACTCCCACTTATAAATAGACTAAACCTGTTACTCCTATTTGCTAATACACAACGTCTGTTACTCCCACTTATAAATAGACTAAACCTGTTACTCCTATTTGCTAATACACAACGGTTGTTACTCCTTCTTATAAATAGACTAAAGCTTTTACTCCTATTTGCTAATACACAACGCCTGTTACTCCCACTTATAAATAGACTAAATTTGTTACTCTCATTTGCTAATACACAACGTCTGTTACTCCCACTTATAAATAGACTAAACCTGTTACTCCCATTTGCTAATACACAACGCCTGTTACTCCCACTTATAAATAGACTAAATTTGTTACTCTCATTTGCTAATACACAACGTCTGTTACTCCCACTTATAAATAGACTAAACCTGTTACTCCCATTTGCTAATACACAACGCCTGTTACTCCCACTTATAAATAGACTAAACCTGTTACTCCCATTTGCTAATACACAACGCCTGTTACTCCCACTTATAAATAGACTAAACCTGTTACTCCCATTTGCTAATACACAACGCCTGTTACTCCCACTTATAAATAGACTAAACCTGTTACTCCCATTTGCTAATACACAACGCCTGTTACTCCCACTTATAAATAGACTAAACCTGTTACTCCCATTTGCTAATACACAACGCCTGTTACTCCCACTTATAAATAGACTAAACCTGTTACTCCAATTTGCTAATACACAACGCCTGTTACTCCTACTTATAAATAGACTAAACCTGTTACTCCCATTTGCTAATACACAACGCCTGTTACTCCCACTTATAAATAGACTAAACCTGTTACTCCCATTTGCTAATACACAACGCCTGTTACTCCCACTTATAAATAGACTAAATTTGTTACTCCCATTTGCTAATACACAACGTCAGTTAGATTCTTTTGCAAATACACTAGACCTTCATATACAAATACAATGACGTGTTACCTTAACATACAACTGTATTACGCCTGTTACTTCCATATACAAATGTACTAGACCTGTTACTCCAAAACAAGAACATTGGATATGTTGATTCTATTTACAAATGTACTAAACCTTGTTACTCCATATAAATGTACACTAGGCCTGTTATGTAACAGTTGTTCCCCAGGACAACAGATCTTGTGAAAAAAAACTGAAAGTTAACCTCTGACCTTTTGATGTTTCTTTTAACTGACCTTGATCGAAACAGAGTTTATGTTCTAACTTTCCTAACTATTTGTCCTCAGGGGGTTATCACGATGTTCATGGTCTTAGCTTACAACAGTCATTGTTTAGTAGCTGCCAGCTCCCCTTGTCATGAATCTGATTCGATATAAAACCAGGCTCTAAAGTTATCAATTTTTTGTATCGATTACCGATAAATATTGAACTCGTCCAATCTATTATTTTTAAAACAGCCTAAACTACATAAAGCACTGCGCGTTTTTAAGAGGCAAAACCGTAACTATGAAACGACCGACTGACTTGAAGCAAAACAATAAAATAATAATAATGCTTAAATATTGTGTCACACAAACAAATTATATAAAAAAATTAAACGACAAAACACTCTGCTTCTATGTAGGCTACAGAAAAGCAACACAATAACATATCCCAACCTCATACTGTAATAGTAATATTACAATAGGAAACTTTAATGTTAATTTAAATGTATAATCTTTGATTTTATTCTCCCCGACGATCGGCGAACTTTAGTGTAATTACTAAATTACTTACGGGCTTGTCGAACGTATGATTTAAGTCAAGGTTTAAAAAATCACTGAGAAAAAAACGTTGGCACTATGCGACCGTCAGAACCTCCTTCAAAGAAAAGTTGTTGGTTAGTTTAATAGCAACGTTAAATATATAATTACTGGTGCTCCTCTAGGACTTAGTGTTCACTACCGATCGCCAAATTTGTCAATCCTATCATTTTTGGCATAAGCTACTACTTATTGATATTTTTCAACAGACGCGTTTCGCACTAGATCAGTGCATTGTTCAATGCTGTGAGTCACGGACAAGACTGTAATTCAGGTATGTTGTATTATTTGCACTCTGTGGTGTTTTGGTTTTTTGTGATATGACGGTGTTCATAGTGGTTGTTAATTACGTCTTCGAATATTTGGTTGTGAATGTGTTTTGGTTTTGTACAAAGTGTAGTATTTTTATGTGTTTAGTTTTTTGTTTTTTTATGTTATGTAATGTAGAATGTAGATTAGTGTCAATGCTGGCGTATGTCTGTAGCGTGTCCGGTATATATATGTAGTGAAATTTTATTTTGGTTGTGAGTTTATATGTCCTATGTATTCTTTGTATCGAGTGGTGAAGTGTCTCCCTGTTTGTAGAAGCTACTCAATTAATTATTAAACCATCTGTTTGAATCCTATTTACCGACTAACGCTTAACGACTCCGATAAAGAATAAGTTGAGCTCAGGCAAGACTTTTCCCCCGTATATTTTTCAATTATTCACGTTTTCCCTTAGTCTTAGCACTACAGCTTCGTATCGTGTAGATACGCTATAGAGAGTATATTTAATCTTAGAAGACGGCCTCGCACAATTCAGTCGTGTTACTTCCTCATATTCCAGATCCGGGATTAGTTGTCCTTACATCACTTGTTACATTGATCAATCCCAGTGATACACACAACTTAATTACTCCTATAGACTGTAGAAAACCTCTATTTCACCTATAAAGATTTTAACTTCAGATATGCGGCCCTCCTTACCCTCATGCGCACACACCTAAATAGCGATAAGCACCCTAAACTCTAGGTAAATAGCAATTACCATTGTAATAATGCCTTCACCACATGGTACTTACCCAACTCAACCCTATCTAAAGACTACATGGGTGTGAAGCATATAGGCACGTCTCAATGACATCCACAAAAAGCTTGCCAGACATGAGACCATTCTCACCCTAACACATCTACCAGGTAATAATATCCCTAAAGTGTAGGCAACGTGCTATAACCGTTGTTAAAAATAGCTTTTCCGCATAATCGAGACAGGTTTACCTAACTGTGTACCATGTAGGCAGTTACTCTCAATTACTTACATAGAGAGTTGTAAGCATAAAGAAGTATATGCTTACAAAACCATATAGGCTACATAGATTTGAATACAACGACATAATAATACTGTAGGCCCTCTATCTTTCTTTCTTATCTGACTTTAGTAAAAAATTATTCTATTTATAACTAAACCCTATGTACGGACTCTTGAAAGCGTATGAGTGGGGTTTTACTGTATTTACTGGCGTACGGAATAATCGCCGAGTGGCTCCGCTATACGAAGGGTTACGCCAAAAGTAGATACAAAGCTAAAAGCGGACTTTGTTAGAAACAAGTCCAACTAAACCCTATTGGTAGTCTTCAAGGTGTTGCTCTTGGCGGGCCTTGTTCACTATCAGACACGGTGCCAAGTACAACTAGCGAGGCCGAAATAGAACGGCAGTAGTATACCGGGAGGGAAGCAAGTTTGTCTGGCGTCTAATGGTTGGTCAAGGTGAATCAACAAAAATACAGAGTGTGTCGTCTTAGGGATAGAAACAAATAGTGGTGTTAGTGAATTTCGCAATGTGAAATGTAAACTATTGCATAGACTCTATTAACATTGCTCTAGGCTCGGCGTTACAAATTAGGAGTTTCGAATATGAGTTCAAAGATTCGTCAGTTTTTAGTTTCTTGCCCAAGACCACCAAATAGCAAATCCACCACGCACTTATGATGGTAAAGAAACGTTTACCAATGGTGAAATCGTAGCTTGTGTGGTCGCTTCCCTTCGTAGATTGCTTCCCTGAAGTAAACATATAGCAAGAAAAAAGTCTACTCGTAACCCTTACGAGCACGCACACACACACACACACACACTTAGGCAAACGCGGACAGACATAACCATACACATTCTCGTACTCGCGCGTGCTCAGAATCATACCTACACTCGTGCGCTCGCACACACTCGCAAATGCAAGGGAACAGACACTGAAATGTTATATCATATTACAAATGAATGGGCCTTGATATACGATGAAGCAGTCGAATAATGTATGGGCATAAAACTGCAAAGTTAATTCCTTTTAAATGGTTGGAAATATAATTTTGTCTTTATAACATACGTTATTTCGAAAGATTTAATGCATAAATCAAATACAACTTTTATTGCTACATTTATCTATCTATATATATATATATATATATATATATATATATATATATATATATATATATATATATATATATATATATATATTTATATATATATATATATATATATATATCGCAATATGTATTCTTGTTTATTAATAAAAAACTAAGTCAAAATACAAATGCAAGAATTATAATTGAATTTACAATTCAAAGCTTTTCGTTGGCTAACAGTACCAACATCATCAGGAATATTAAACAATTAAAATTAACCTTTTAATTGTTAATTGTTAATTTTAATTGTTTAATATTCCTGATGATGTTGGTACTCTTAGCCAACGAAAAGCTTTGAATTGTAAATTCAATTATAATTCTTGTGTTTGTATTTTGACTTAGTTTATATATATATATATATATATATATATATATATATATATATATATATATGTATGTATGTATGTATATATCAAAAACAACTAAGGTTATTCAAATACAAGAATTATTTATTAATTTATATTCAAAGTTTTTCGTTGTTAAACAGTACCAACATCATCTAGAATGAATAATACAACAATGCAACATTATAATTTGTTTTGGGTATAACAAAATATACAGTGAATTATTCGGAAAGTATTTTTTACTGCATTAAAAGAAAGTCCGCTTATATCTACCCCATCGATAAAATGCCAATTAAGATATAAAACCGTCCCCCAAAACCGATTTAATTAACCCGATAAAACACAGAAAATCAATTAAAGGAGTAGTTTAAAGGAAAGCTTTTGTTTTTCTTCTCCCCCATCAATCCCACTGACTTGATTTATTTTAGCCATCATTGTACTGCGTCCGTCTTATCGATTGTTTACTGAATTACTTAATTTCCACCAGATTTTGTGACGTTCTATCTTTCTGGACTCCTTGGGTAGACCTTACTGACATTGTCCGTAATATGGGTTAATTAGACAGTACACAAAATAGCGAAAGTAAAGTTTTGAGTGACACCTTGTCACGCGCTGATGTCGATTAACAAATTTTTATTAATATATTCAAGTAATGTGCACTACTATGCACATATACCTGAATAAAAACACTTGTGTATAACATGTCCATACAATATATAGTTTACAATACGATTCGCAGTGACATATCACCCCTATTCCTACTTACCTATAGGGATCTGGTGTCACTGAGTACTGAACCCACTTATTTTCCTCAACTTACTCGATCACTAAATTGTCTCCACATTGCATTATGCCGGCGCCGAGAATTTAGAGCTCTTAATCCAATCAACTCTTGGTTTCATTCAGATACTCAATTATCAGAATCCTCTTAGCAACTCTTAATCCTCAATTCCTGTCCTTGACCCCAACATGAAGCTTTGCCTGCTCCCACGATCTTTCCCTTGTTGTCAACGATCGCTCTGTCAGTTCCTCTACTTTCAAAGCAGCCATGATATCTGTAGCCGTAGCAAAGCAAAATCTCGGTTACTATTCCATATATACACAATTTACCAACTCCAAATATCTACGGGCTAGTATGGAGTCTCCTTATGTTTTCTCAGTAAAGAGCGGGGACAGTTGGACATGGATATTAATGGGAATGATTCTAAATCCACAAAGAACACGAATTCTCCTATGTTTAACCTGTTCTCATTCATACTCTTTCAAAGTAGTGTTAATAGCATCCTCGCACTATGATCCCAGTAAAGAGCAAGACAATGGAACATAGATCCTCATGAGAACTATTATATAGACACGAAAGACATGAGCCTCCCAAGCTACCATTACCAGGGTCGTAATTCACCTACTCCACGTCTCCATCCCTTCAAATATGTGAAATAGTTGAACTATGATCCCAGTAAAGAGCAATACAATGGAACATGGATCCTCATGAGAACTATTATATAGACACGAAAGACATGAGCCTCCCAAGCTACCATTACCAGGGTCGTAATTCACCTACGCCACGTCTCCATCCCTTCAAATATGTGTAATAGTTGAACTATGATCCCAGTAAAGAGCAAGACAATGGAACATGGATCCTCATGAGAACTATTATATAGACACGAAAGACATGAGCCTCCCAAGCTACCATTACCAGGGTCGTAATTCACCTACTCCACGTCTCCATCCCTTCAAATATGTGTAATAGTTGAACTATGATCCCAGTAAAGAGCAAGACAATGGAACATGGATCCTCATGAGAACTATTATATAGACACGAAAGACATGAGTCTCCCAAGCTACCATTACCAGGGTAACGTTATTCACCTACTCCACGTCTCCATCCCTTCAAATATGTGTAATAGTTGAACTATGATCCCAGTAAAGAGCAAAACAATGGAACATAGATCCTCATGAGAACTATTATATAGACACGAAAGACATGAACCTCCCAAACTAACATTACCAGGGTAACGTAATTCACCTACTCCACGTCTCCATCCCTTCAAATATGTGTAATAGTTGAACTATGATCCCAGTAAAGAGCAAGACAATGGAACATGGATCCACATGAGAACTATTATATAGACACGAAAGACATGAACCACCCAAGCTACCATTACCAGGGTAACCTTATTCACCTACTCCACGTCTCCATCCCTTCAAATATGTGTAATAGTTGAACTATGATCCCAGTAAAGAGCAAAACAATGGAACATAGATCCTCATGAGAACTATTATATAGACACGAAAGACATGAGCCTCCCAAGCTACCATTACCAGGGTAACGTAATTCACCTACTCCACGTCTCCATCCCTTCAAATATGTGTAATAGTTGAACTATGATCCCAGTAAAGAGCAAGACAATGGAACATGGATCCACATGAGAACTATTATATAGACACGAAAGACATGAACCACCCAAGCTACCATTACCAGGGTAACCTTATTCACCTACTCCACGTCTCCATCCCTTCAAATATGTGTAATAGTTGAACTATGATCCCAGTAAAGAGCAAGACAATGGAACATGGATCCTCATGAGAACTATTCTATAGACAGGAGAAACACGAACCTCCTAAATTTCCTTTACCAAGTTAAACTTAATTCATCTATTTTTCACCTGTTTTTTCACGTGCATATCCCTTCAAAGTAGAGTAATGAGCATACTATCACTATGACCCCAGTAAAGAGGAAGCTGATGCAAAGATCGTCATGACAACTATTCCAAGGGCACGAAAAACATGAGCATCAGAACTGCCCATACCGGTTTTACTTAACCAACATATATTTCTCCAGTCTTTTCACATACTCCACCATTGTTTTTCTTCATCAATAAAATCAAGATTTCCCTCACTGTGGTAATTATAGCTGAGGAAACATTCTCGACCTTGTTCTAAGCCAGCAGATCTTCGTGTCCCACCTTCTTTTTACCATAATTCGACAATATCTTTCTCGCCTTCAAACACAAATCCACTCCTTATTTTAATACTTGGAAGACTTGCAGTTATAGTGTCCGGCAATAAAATCTGTCGTATTTGAAGAAACCGTTGTTTGAGTCGTAGTGGTAGCACTGATGTGGTGGGGGTATTGTTTGAAAACGGTGTATGTGCCTCATGTACCTCATTTTCAGTGTGCGTCATGGCTTGGCTTGGTGAGCATCTTGCGTTTCTTGTAGAGGAGTTTATTAGTAACGGTGGTTCTGTGATTGCTACTCAGCGAGCGTTTCGTATTCGATTCGAACTTGGTCGACATGACCGTGTTCCTGATAGGAAAACTACTCCACTTTTGGTGTCAAACTTTAGACAAACAGGCTCAGCACTAAAAAGAAAACCTACTGGCCGACCTCGGACTGCCACAACGCGCGTGTGAGAGTGTCCGTCCAACAATCCCAGCACTTAAAGCATTCAGCTGTCTTGGGATTATCCGATAGGAGTGTAAGAAGAAGTCTCCATAGAGAGCTTAATATGCACCCATTCAAAATTACGTTTACCTAGCAATTAAGTGAGAACGATTTTGAAACTCGCAGAGCTGTGTGTGAGGAAATTCTTCAGAACATTTCCCCTGGTGCTTTGTTTATTTCTTCGGATAAGGACCCCTTCCACCTATCAGGTACTGTAAACAAAGAGAATTTTCGCTACTGGGCTGCGGAGAACCCTCGGGAACTTCATCAATGACCACCACACAGCCCTCATGTGACAGTTTGGTGCGCCATTGCTGAATGTTTTGTGTGGGGACCACATTCTTTCAAAGAAGGTGGCCAAACGGTAACGGTTAATTCGAATCGTTACTGTCACATGGTAGAGACCTTCCTTCGACCTCGTCCAAATCAGTTCGACGTTGTAGACCATGAAGAGCAAGAGGTTTGATTCCAGCAAGACTGAGCCACATCTCACACTTTTCTAAATTAGGGACGATTTACTGCCGGACCCTGTATAATCCCTAACGTCTCTCATGTTCAAATCCTCTTCGCTTTTGAAATAGATCGCTGAAGACTTCAATGCTTAGTTTAAGTCTTCGATATCCTTAATTCTAGAAAACGCTTTGGATTTCAGCTTTCGTAGAGTAACTTTGAAGACAGCATGGAACATCTCACTAAGAACTTATGCTTCTAAGAACAGAATGGGGTGCTTGTGGTTTTAACACAAATCTCATTGGAATGTTTTTGTTGCGGCGACTCTGTGTAGTGTACTGTGCTAATTTCAAATGCAGTAATATTTAGTTTTATCTGCTAAATATAAGGATGCACCATATGTATAAAGTGCCATGATTTCAATAGGTGATAAAAAGAGATCGCTACGCCGTACTACATCTGTGTTAGAAAATAGAACTTGCATAAAAAACTACAATAAAAAGTTGCAAAACACTGTTCCAAGCTTCAAAACATTCTACAAGTGAGATGTCTGCGTTTAGTTTTCCCTCAAATAGTTCTACATCAGCCTATTGCTCCATTCTGTGTAACTTGTTATAATTACTATATTACTCGGTCGCAAAGTGTTTCTAAAGAGCGTGTAACTATACACAATTACTGTAATGTGTTAACAATTGTTGGGACAGTTCCTGGTAACTTGGTGCAAGGTCCGAGTTGTAAAACCAGTCCCGGCTGTGGTTGGGCGCCACTTTATGCTGTCAACTGTGAACGGCCTATTTATTGCGGTTTGTTTGAATTGGTTTTACGTAGCCCACTCACGTCGCTCATGATTGGATGGGGATGGAAAAGTCCCCAGCCATACAAAAACTGGACCCATATTGTCTAGCCTACATTACGACAGTCTATAAAGTACATATTACACAGTAGGCCTTTATGAAGGCGAACTCAAGGTTTGGGCGAACAGTACTGTATTCAAATTTTGAGAATGGAGTAATTCCAAAACGTGTAAACAAAAAAAAACTATTTTAATATTAGAAAAGGCAGAAAAATATACTCAAATGTATACAAACATTCCTAACAGAAATGAAGATGAGTATAGGCCTACTAAGAATTTCAACATTTATTATATTATATAATTATAACCAACATTAAACTTTAAAGTTCCGTAGATTTGTTGTTCACGAGAAAAATAATTATTCATTGAGCAAAATACATCTTTCTTTGATCCCAATGCCTAAAGCACGCGCAGACAATTCAGAACGCAAATTCAAGACTCCCCACAAATCATCCGAGCATATTATTGATAGCCTTAAATGATGGACATTTGAATGTTTTTAAAGACTTTTGAGACCAGGTAGACTCCTTTAACAAAACACACAGGACTAAGCTAGCAAATTGTTTATGTTCACACTTACATACTACATTCGTTACGGAGATATTTATATCATTTAAGAAACTATTTAAATTTGCCAGTAGCTACTTTCACTCTTTTCTTAGGTCAACTTTTATTCAGCGTTTTAAAGTATTAAAGGACCCGTTGTCAGTCCTCGGTTGTCGTTAGTTTGCTTCTGTTGCCTGTAGCACGTTTTCCCTAGCACCTATCCTGCAAGTAGCAAAGTATTATTTTGTACTTAATATTTACAAACATCTTTTACTTCTCAGACAGTGACGCATAAGGCAATTCAGGTCATGTTCTATTTATCAATAAGGAAGAGAGCAAAATTGACCTCGTAATAAATGGACAGCTCGTCCGTTATAGCGAAGAAGCCAAACCCCTAGATCTAACGTTGAACGCTATCCTGAACTGGAAATCCCAAGAGAAGAAAAAAAAGATGAACTGGAGATCCTATGCAAAAGACTATCATGGCTCATGTATTCTGAGTTGAGCCCCTACAATAAATTGCTGGTGTATTAGCAAGTCTCAAACCCTATACACATACAGGTTGCCACTTTGAGGATGCACCAAGAGCAAAATTCTGCAATTTGCAAAATAAAGCGTTGAGAGCCATAGTTAGGTACGTCCAAACTCTAATATACATAGAGACCTCAAGATAAAGAGTGTGAGAGGAGGTCGCCGCTGTTGCAGTGAATCACTTTCTTCGAGCACCTCCAGCAACACATGAACCCTACAGCCCTAAGGCTGGCTCACAGGGTGCCAGTGCCTCGACATAAGCGTCGAGCAGGTCCAGTAACACAAGAACCCTACAGCTCTACGGCTGGCTCACAGGGTGCCAGTGCCTCGACTTAAGCGTCAAGCAGGTCCAGTAACAGAAGAACCCTACAGGTCTGCGCCTGGGTCACAGGGTGCCAGTACCTCGACTTTAGTGTCGAGGGGCTCCATTAACACAAGAACCCTACAGCCCTAAGGCTGGCTCACAGGGTGCCAGTGCCTCGACTTAAGCGTCGAGCAGGTCCAGTAACACAAGAACCCTACAGCTCTAAGGCTGGCTCACAGAGTGCCAGTGCCTCGACTAAAGCGTCGAGCAGGTCCAGTAACACAAGAACCCTACAGCTCTAAGGCTGGCTCACAGGGTGCCAGTGCCTCGACTTAAGCGTCGAGCAGGTCCAGTAACACAAGAACCCTGCAGCTCTAAGGCTGGCTCACAGGGTGCCAGTGCCTCGACTTAAGCGTCGAGCAGATCCAGTAACACAAGAACCATGCAGCTCTAAGGATGGCTCACAGGGTGCCAGTGCCTCGACTTCAGCGTCGAGCAGATCCAGTAACACAAGAACCATACTGCTCTAAGGCTGGCTCACAGGGTGCCAGTGCCTCGACTTTAGTATCGAGTGGCTCCATTAACACAAGATCCCTACAGCTCTGCGCCTGGCTCAACTTAAGGGAGCCAGTGCATCGTCTTTAGCGCACTAAACCTTGGACCTGGTTCCAAATCAACAATTACTGCACATCTTCAGTACTTCTAGAATACTAAGCCGGTTTCGTTTACTGGAACAAGTCTGACATCTCAACAATGTTTGGAAAGGAAGCTGCTAGTCAAGACTCGTGTTGGTTGAAAAAAAACCTGTATTTATTTTTAAATATTAAATTATTTTCAGTGTTCATATCATTCATATTTTTACCTAAAGTGACTAGATGTCGTTGCCAAAAAGACGATTTCGAAGCTTCGGAAAAAGAAGTCTATAAGGTGACGGAAATGTATTTCTTGCAATGACACCAACTTGTCTGACGCTTTCACTGAAATGGAAATTGTACGATAGTTTTCCCGAGAATATTTATAGTCCGGAGACTACAGGGGGGGAAATCCTATGTAGGATTTTATCTTCTTCGAATATACGTAAAACCTACTATTTTGAGGAATGGACTTTTTGTCAGAAATAGATGCTATTGGGTTACAGTACAGACAAAAACAAGCATGTACTGAGTCGAATTTTCGCATCCAGTATGACAGCCCTAAAGGACTTGACGCACCAAATGACATTCCTTGCACTACAAGTGCCGAGCAATAAACCGTTGCTACAACAATGCATTGTCTGCAAAAACAATTCCTGCGCTGAGGCGCGTCTATTGGCGAATTCCTGCGCGAAGGTGCGTCCAATGGCGAATTTCAGCGATACCAAAGCAACCATCAGCGTCATAATTAATTCAATGAAATGATCTCAATTCATTGTTCTAAAACAAGGTGTGGAGCAAGGTTAGGTTAGGTTCAAAATGTCACTCGGTAACTAGAGGTGTATGCGCTACACCCGACACATTGTTGTTGCAATAATAATTACAGAGCACATCCTTATGTGGTTCACGCAATGAAGTTTAGGCTAAAATAACCTACAAAAAAGTGTCCGCCTTTCTACATTTATAGTACACATAGGTCTACTATTTGCATACATTTGCAAAACTCATACTGTTAGTAACAAATTACTATATTTCCGTTTGTAATTGACAATTGTAAATTTTAATCAGAGTAAACTTAAAAAACGTCATAAGAAACTTCAATGTAGTCAAATAATACAGACTGGGTAGCACGATCGGAGCTCCTAGGCTTGCGCATACCCAGACAGTATAGACAAAAGAAAATACAATATTGGATAGCATTTCCAGAGCGCCATATTACGACACTATAGAAACCTCCCTCTCAGTTTAAGAATACCTCACTGGGTAGCATTTCCAGAGCCCATACCCTCATACATACTCCGACACCATAGAAAACCCCTCCCATACCCCGATACTATAGAAAGAATCAATGTCGTTTCACACAAAGAATATTATGACGAGAGAGGGATAAGAGAGTTAAATAATTACGGGACTATACCACGAACCGGGAAGAATAAAGGCCTTAGAGAGGTAACAAGCATCGCAACACTTGCATACAGACAGACAACGTTACATGTAACTCATACTTCTTCCAGCTGCATCGTTTCCTACGGTTCCCAGGAAGCTTATGTTTCGCCAACAAACAATGGTAGACTGCAACGCAGACAAACAAAGCCTAGAGCCAAAGCGTCAACATTCGTGCCTGAATAGGTCTACAACGACATGTTTAATAGTTTACGGCCGGCCACGGATGCTATAAAACCGGATTCCCCAAAATGTGGCTACATTGTCTTACATGCGGGTCTTGGTTTGGCGGCAACTAGCGAGGATGCGCCGTGAGTCTCACGTAGACGATGCGCTCTTTCCGTCTGACTCATCGCGGCATAAATTCATTTAAATCCCACATTGTATGCTAAGTGTACCGCCTTAAACAGCAGCCACGTGGTCCAAAGCGGTACACGCTAACCGTCTACGAGCTTCTCTTGCAACACGCGTCTATTGGTACCTTCTCAATGAGGAATTGTGCTGCAAAAAAACGTACGTCGGTAAAACTCAAAATGAAGCAGTTAAAAAAAATATTTTGAGAAATTCCAACTCAATATCTCCCTGAATACAAGGGAGTGAGAAGTATAGATATCACCTCAGTAATACCATTTTTTTAAATTATTGTTGTCGTTATTTTTTAAATTCCTTCTATTAGATTACACTCTCTTTATATATATATATATATATATATATCTTGTGAAAATTTTCAGTCGATAATAAAATGAGTTTGTATTCATGTAATCAAGCTCAAATAATTTTTTTTTAAACCTATAGTGGATGACAATTGATGTTACTACAGTTTTTTTCAAATATTTATTCATTAATTTAAATTTAAAAATGTTGCTTCCCGGTCGGATTCGAACTGTGGATCTAAATATTTAAAAACCAGCACTATTACCACTGAGCTAACTTTCCCAGAGCTTATTTTTGCTTAAAGATGTAATATATGAAATTATAAAAAACTGTTCTTTGCAATAGTGAAGCATTACAAGAGGTGGATAGAGTGAGCTATCAGGCTCTGAAATTAGAAAAAAAAGAAAGCAAATAAGTAGTAACAACTAAAAATCATAGTCCAACACCATTTATTGTATAAAGAGGGAAATGGAAAATTGTCAGGAAATTCACTCTATATTTTGTCACTTAATATTGTGTGAATCACAATATATATATATATATATATATATATATATATATATATATATATATATATATATATATATATATATTTATTTATAATAATTGTAATTATAAAATAAAAAGTAACTAAAATAAAATATTTCTTTGTCGACCTCAGTAGGAATTGACTTTAAAAAATTCTTTTTCTATATTACTTGTTTGTAAATTGCGACATTAAGCTAGTGTGGCTATTACCACCTACGAGGATAGAAAGGGATTATGAATATAGGTAGGAATATTGTAGGGACAATGATCCCCTACAAATCCTCTGGTAGACGTAGAGAGGGATCATTGTAGTCCATTATAGTAATATTATGTACTCTCTCCTCGTTACACACTAGTGTAAGAGAAAAGATAAGCAAACCCAATTGCAATTAGGTAGATTTAAGGAGAGGAAAGAATTTCATTTTAGGTGGAGCAGTATCAATTGTTATTTATATAAGAAGTGGCCATTTTGATAAATTAAATCTGTATCAAATCAGTAAATTATCATTAAATTAATTTTGAAGAGTGCACCGAGGATGAAAATCGACTTCGGCTCAGAGGGTTTTGTGTAATGTATCCAACCACCAATATGTACTAACCAATAATTTAACAGAGTTATTTTAAGCGGAATAATAAAATAAACAATACTTTAATATTATATATTTAAACTTTATTACTACTAATTAAAAATATATTTTATAGTAATAATATATTGTAGTAACAGTGACTTTAAAATGTGATGTAATTAATTAATTAAAAACGCCTGAATTATATAGGCCTAATACCGGGAAAATATCAGTTGTAAATTTAACGAATTTATTTGGTTACGTTTGACTTAATGTTCGAGATTTAGTCGGGAATGAGTTTTAGTGACGATGATCGAGTAAAACGTCGATTTATAAAGGTCGCAGAACGAAAACTTCGAGTTATTACAATAGTTAATATATCGTTCAAAACTACGAAAAAAAATTTTTTTACAAGTATTTTACCTTAAACTATTTGACTTAATATATATGAGGGGACTGGAAAAGTTCGATTTATCATGAGTTAAATGTTCCAGTTAGCGAAGCTTTTAAAAAATAACACTCAATTTTATATAAGTAGATTTCGTTATAATAAATAAACTTAATACTTTATTAATATACCTTTACACTTAAATGATGCTAATCAAAGTTAATACTTTAATGGTATATTATAGTAACAGTGATTTATATTGTGATGTAATCAATTCAAAACCCCAGAAGCTATAAAGACTAGAAATTGAAAAACACGATCCAAGTGGAATCTTACTCAGACTTACAACCGTCATCGATTCACTACTTCGACTTATTTGGCTCCGTTTGATTTTAAATTCGAGTAAAGGTTGATCGAGTAAATCGTCAAATAACAGGGGCCGAATAACGAAAACTTAGAGTTATTAATAGTTAATATATCGTTCAAGCACTGAAAACGTCTGTTTATCAAGTGTTTTATTTAAAACTACTCGACCTAATATATAAGAGGGGGCTGAAAAAATATATCGATATATTGAGGAATTCGATATATCGCGCGTTATAACGAGGTTCGAATTAGCGAAGCAGTTACTGTATATGTGCGCTCAACTTTATTTGTGTAGAGTGCGTTATAGTAATGCTTTCGTATTTACCAAAGCGTCCTGCAGGCTTCTGTTCCGTCGTTCTCCAAGCTCCTGCACCAGCAGCTGCCTGAACCTCCTGGCAGAATAGTGGAGGTGCACATGCGCTTCGGAAATGTTCAACACACGAACCATTGTCTCCGCGCGTCACTCTCGCACTTTTAACTGTTTACTCACTTCATTCTACGAGCGTCTTGCTTCCTGACGTAACTAGATATGTTACATCGGCTAATCAAGTTAATTATATTAATATCAAACGTGTATTACTAAAACAAATATATTAATTATATTATTAGTATAATCAAATATCAATATAACGATTATTATATATTTGGGGTATCATATCACAAAATACGGTTGTCTGCCAAATATTAGCCCTTAATTCGTAAAAAACAGAACCGACTGTAAATTTTTGAAAGTTTCATAATTTTCTCGCTGTTTATTTCTTAATAGCAAACTGACTATGGTCAAGTGACATTTCGAAAGTAAATTTTCCGTAGAATCAGTAATTAGTCAATACTTTGGAGTAAGAGTTTAAGAAAATCCATTTTTTTAAAACCAGACAGTTTTTTTTACAAAACGCGATTCCAAAAGCACCACTTTTTTTTTAACTCAAAAATTCTGAAAGTCGTAAAAATTGTATGAGCTTTGAGTTGAAAAAAGTTGTACTTCCCGAAATTGTGATAGAAAAAATGTTTAAGAAACAAAATTATTTTTGTTACTATTTAATTATTATCAATACTTGGCTAATAATGATACTTTGGTTGTAAACTTTATAGTAGAAAATATTTTCACAGTTAAAATATCAGAAAATTACTGTTGATTTATAATTATTATTGTAAACCAATGTCTAAACTTCACTAATCTTAAATCTTTTAATTATTAAATAGATTTTTATTACTACATTAGGGACTTTATAAATAAATTTATAGATAAATTTAGCTCCAAAGGTAATTTAGAAAAACAATTAAAATTTCCTTAATTTTTCAAAAATCCATCAATAAAAAATGTTACTATATTTTGCAATGTATATTAAACTTAATTATTCCTTTCCTAAAAATAATTTTTTTAGAAAGAAAGATCACAACGGTTGGATCTAACACATTTTCCGACTTCAGCTTCACTAATAAACGGCTGAAATGTTTTTAAACACTAGCAAAATTTCCTCTGTTTGATTTTTATTGGTGAACACTTGTTTCTCTATACAATATCAAGAGCAAAGTTGTACAATATATTAAAATTAAAATATTGGACAGAACCCCAATACCACAAAAATAATCACAAATAACAAATAAAACAAGTTACTTACGATTAAACCATTTTTAATGGTTTAATTTTAAGTAACTTGTTTTATTTGTTAATTTTGATTATTTTTGTGGTATTAGGGTTCTTTCCAATATTTTCATTGTAACTTGAGTTTGTAGTACAACTGATTTTCAAAAATGTCTTACTGCAAACAACTTCTTATCCTTCATCCGCCATCCCTCAAAATAAATTTAACCGCCCTTTATACAGTCGCACAAACTGTTTATGTATTATGTTTGCATTGCATTCAAATCTAACATAAAGACTTTATTTAATGTAATAAAAGTATTTGGTTTAATTGATAAACGTGTATTTTTACCTAACATATTATGCTGTTCAAAAATTACATTTGCATTTTTTAGTTTGCTAAAAGCATTTATTGCCCAAAATTTGTTTTTTGTAAGTGTTGAAAATGTATTTTCAGATACCTTTTCTGTAAACACCCACATGTTTTGGCCGTTTTAATAAACTCTCAAAATTACCTTCCTCGCTTTTCTACATCTTAATTTTCTACAAATTATTGTTTAGAAACTCTCAAAACGTAAACCTATTTTATAAAATAAAAATGTGTAAACAATTTTCTAGAGTTAAAAACTATGATTATTTGTATTAATGTATCTATAGAAATATTTATAATTACTCCATGTGCTACTAATTTTGTTTGCGGTTATAATGCTATTGCATATTTTTTTTACAAAAGATGTCGAAAACATATTGTTTTATAAAATAAAAACTATTTTAAATATTTGTTTCATTAATATTGCAACTCAAGTAAAGTACAATGAATGTCTATTAAAAAGGTTACAAATTACATGAAATATGTAATATAGCACGAGAACAGATCGGAGGCGTGTTCTCACTCTTATCAACCATTAAATTAAAACAACCATTAACCAATTAGAGCAATTTATAGCCAATAAAAACTAGATCTAATCTAATTAACTATTTTACTTCTGCAATAAATCATATTGGGTAATCTACAAAGTCGAAAAGCTTGAGTTTTCTACAAAGATATATAAACGCACGAAACCATATTCTGCAATAACACTTGTTCACTGGCAAACACGAGAGACGTGAACGCGCGGTTAGGCGAGGAAGAAAGCGATCGAAAGACTGGTGGATCGTACGTACAGCACATACTTGGTGGCTGCTGGGAGGAGATGGACCCACAACAACCTTGAGATGTTTCGTGTCTTTATCCTTGAGGAGGCAAACGTCTGGCGACCCTAAACGTGGACACTTATACTACGAAATGGCATTTAAATTAAATGTCAGAATTTTTTTTATTCAATTCCTGATTATGTCAACAAAACATTTTTCATTTTAGTTATTTTTTATTAAATCATTACAATTAATAAAAATAAATTAACATAACCTATGCGTAAAACAGCCGTTCTACAGCATAACCTATAACATAAAATCAGCTTTTTTATAAAATCAAGTGTTATCACTTATTTTAAACCAAATGGGGCGAAATAACTATATTGTATACTTTGCCTCTTTCATGAAAATTTTGTCTCCCATATAAAACTAAAATTAAATAATTGAATTTAATTAATGAATTAATATTTGAAAAAAACTGTATTAACATAAGGTGACATCCACTACACGTTTAAATGTATTTGAACTTGAGTAGATAAATAAAATGTATTTTAAATGGACAAATAAAACGTTTTTTAATTAATAAAGTACAAAATCGACAACGAAATGATTACGTTCATAAAATTCATAAAATGTTTCATTTGCTTAAAATATTGAAAACAGGGCAATGGGGCCAAGGAATTTTAGACGTAGTAAAGCTGACAATTATTTATTTGAAAATGCTTTTTATATACTGAAATTTATTTTGAATATATTTTATAGATTGTAATATCTTATTAAATACATTGAAAGTGGTACACAAGTAATATCAGCAAACATTTTTTATAACGGCAATGCCTAGTTAGGTCTTTTAAGAAAATTTTTATTTTAGTTACTCTTTATTAAATTAATTACAATAATATAAAGAAAGTAACATAACCTACGCGTTAAAACAGCTGTTCTATCACACAACCTATAACATAAGATCAGCTGTTTTATGAAATCATATGTTCTCAATTATTTTAAGCCAAATGGGACAAAATTACTATATTGCATACCTTGCCCCTTTTCTCAAAGGATTTTCTCCCATATAAAACTAAAATTAATTCATTAAATTTAATTAATCAATTAATATTTGAAGAAACTGTAATATCATCAATTTTTCATTCACTAAAAACTTTAAAAAATGTATTTGAACCTGAGTGGATGAATAAAAAGTATTTAATTAACGATTGAAAATTTGAACTATATATATATATATAAGGAGAGTGTGAACTAATAAAAGGAATTGAAAAAAATAACTGTTTATTCTGATCCCCTATGGTTCAAACCTTCAAACGTTTGCTATTCTCCCTTTTCAAGACATTTGACTTGTACCTGTATTTCCCCACCGAAGGACACAACTTCTTACTTTAGCACTAAGTATTAACGATTCTAGCGACAGTTGCTCGAATATAAAATTTGAAAATATAAAAACGCTACGTACATACACAAATGATCTCAAAAAATTCAACAAAAAAACCAAAGACAAAAATGTTTTATGATTTGCACTTTATAATTGGTAAGCTCAAATGTAAAAAAAAACTAAAAAACTGATGATTTTTGAAAAATTGTTACCAGTTCTGTTTTTACATCAAGAAATAATTATTAACAAGTTCTATGTTTTTAATATTACATTACAATGTTTGTAGGTGAGTTGAATTCCCTTTTTCCGTAGACACAAATTTTCCTCAGCAACACACTAGAAGTTACTACAATATAAACTCATCAATATTCGGGTCCATAGCGGAGGGACTTTTTGAACGTGATGTTTTCAAGGTAAGGAACGATATTACACTGGCCATGATTCTTCCAACATGAACTTGGTATCGTAAACTTCGCTATCCCCAACAGACTTGGATCATCTTTGTGATTCGTTACAATGTTCTCTTAAGTTGGGGAAGAATAATTTACGTGTACACTTTAATCGTTTCTAAGGCGTACTTTTCACACCACCCACAGGCAATAATAGCGTTATGGTATTCTTTACCTTAAGACAAATGGTTTTATCCTTTACAATTTTTACGAGCGCCTCATTACTATAAGCTGCATCACAAACGGATACGCGGATTAATAAATAACTCATAGTAAAAATCCGCGCCGTCATATACCTACGCCACTATTTACAGAGAGGCAGGTAGCTCTGAACTTATCTTTTGCAACATCTGTACCTGTACCCTGCAGCAAGTAGAATTTTGTCTACACCTTGCAACAGATAGTTCTGTACATGTATTTCGCGAAACGGTAGATCTGTGTCTACACCTTGCAACAGGTATTCCAATACATGTACCTTGCGGTAGGTAGATCTGTGTCTACACCTTGCAACAGGTAGTTCTGTACATGTATTTTGCGTCAGGTAGATCTGTGCCTAAACCTTGTGACAGGTAGATATTTACAACAGGCAAATCTGTACGTGTATCTTGCTACAGGTCTACCTGTAACTTTCAACAGTTGGGATTCTACCTAAACCTTGCAAGAGACAGATTCGTAACTAAACCTTACAATAGGTAAATCTGTGCCTGTACCTTTACACAGTTGGAATTCTACCTTTTCATTCAACAAGTAGATCTGTACCTGTAACTTCAGGTAAATGTCAAGCTTTGTACTTGAAATCTCCTCAATTTCACAGCTTTACAGTCAAAGCCGTCTTTAAAGCTCTCGTAAACTACATCGTGCATACCCTCTATAAAAGCTCAAGCAATATTAATGACTCCTTTGTTTACTATGGCAAATGCATAACGGTAAAGCCTATTTCAAATGCCGACCCATCCAATCCTTTAGCGTGCCAATTACAGTGTTTGGAATTTTTGTTTTACCTGAAATTAGTCTGAAAATTTCAACAAAGTATCCAAAACACTTAGAAGAAAACAACATAAGCTGTTCCTTCTTTCTATGAAGGGACATCTTTTCATTATCTGTATTGTTTCCCCCCTTTTTATCAAACATTACTCGTTTCAGACAAGGCTCATTCTTGTTATAGAAAGGAGGAAAGTTATTTTAGAAAAATTCTTTTACTTATCAAGCTAACGTCAACCTAATTATGATTTTCGAAACAAAAGTGTTGCTGAAATGGCATTTTCTAATATTTGTTTTGATACAGACACTTGAAATCAAGCCGTTTAATTTAGACCTATTTATAATAACGCAAGAAAGTGAAATACAGCAATCAGTTTGACACTGAGGCAACGTGCACCAAGGTGATAAAAAATGGGTCTAATGGGAGGGTCGAAGAATGTAGATAAGTGATGGCATTGACCACAGCAATACCAACACTGCACAGCCGACATAGGTCTCTTTATTAACAATTCGTTGCACTCTTGCCGTGAAGTTGGCACAACTGTACCTAACATTAAAGATGATATTACTATGCCTGCTTCGAGCGAAGCGAGCAAGGATTTAGCGCACGACTGACGCGATCGGTCGAGAGATAATTACAAACGCAATGCACGCCGGGTGGAGATTGTATTTCGATTAATTTCAGGTGTATTTCACAGGATACAGTAGGGCCGCCGTAGGTATGCATTTATGCTGTTTGCTATAGTGGAGGAGTGCAATTTATTTTATTTTATTTTCAGGCGAGAAGTAAAAGTTATCTTCATTATTAAAAAATTAAATACTGCCTACCTTGTAAATGATTTTAAAATTATGGTAAATGACAGATGAGTTGACACAGGCTAAGGACAACGACGGAAGTTAATCTAAGGCAGACCCACTCTCTATCTGAGAAGCTGAAAAACTATTTGCCTTAATCTGTGCAAACTTTTAAAAAGTTCACCTAGTCCATCTCTCATTCATGGATTTGAAACAAATAAGAGTTGAAATTACCTTATTAATATAATTCACATTAAATTACCATTACAAAACGTAAGACATCGTCAATTTCCAGACAATACTGGACTCTTACTCGTGTTTGGTGATGGAGTTAGATAAAGGTGGACACCAACCGTTTAAGGTAATGAGATAGACAAAAAACACCAACCAGACCCGTGTAATGGGTCCGTAACCAGCCAAGTGAAGGAGTCCAACAAGTATGGGAACCCATCTGTTCCAGGTGATGAAGTTACACAAGTGTTAGCACCCACCTGTGCTAGGTGGTGGAGTTACACAAGTGTAGGGAATCACCTGTGCCAGGTGATGGAGTTACACAAGTGTGAGAATCAACCTGTGCAAGGTGATGGAGTTACACATGTGTGAGCACCCACCTGTGCTGATGGAGTTAGACAAGGGTGATCACACACCTGTGCTAGGTGGTGGAGTTACACAAGTATGGGAACCCACCTGTTCCAGGTGATGGAGTTACACAAGTGTGAGCACCCACAGGGGCCAGGTGATGTAGTTAGACAAAGGTGATCACACACCTGTGCTAGTGCTGGAGTTACACAAGTGTAGGGACTCGCCTGTGCCAGGTGATGGAGTTACACAAGTGTGAGAATCAACCTGTGCAAGGTGATGGAGTTACACATGTGTGAGCACCCACCTGTGCTGATGGAGTTACACAAGTGTGAGCACCAACCTGTGCTAGGTGATGGAGTTAAACAAGGGTAATCACCAACCTGAGCTAGGTGATGAAGTTACACAAGTGTCAGCACCCACCTGTACCAGGTGATGGAGTTAGACAAGGGTGATCACCGGCCTGTGCAAGGTGATGGAGTTGCACAAGTGTGAGCACCAACCTGTGCTAGGTGATGGAGTTAAACAAGGGTAATCACCAACCTGAGCTAGGTGATGAAGTTACACAAGTGTCAGCACCCACCTGTACCAGGTGATGGAGTTAGACAAGGGCAAGTGATGGACACTATTTTCGTATTACTCTCTATTTAACTCAATACATTTGGAAATACATTGCCTGTATCGAGACACCTATGACAACTATAGCTTTTATAAATCATAACATCATTCCAATAATGCTCAGCACTACTTTACCTGGCATTAGTTTAAATATTAAAGCGAGTTGTATAAACAGCACAGTGAAACATCGTTTTAATTGAAGTATTATTACATCACATACTTTAAAGCATACTTTAATATATAAAAGTAATTAGTACGAGGGTAAGTCAATAATTATCCGTAATATAGTTATAAAATTTTATTGAAATCAAATAGGAAACTTACAAGTACATCATTTTTCGACATAGTCCCCTTGCTTTTCAACGCACTTGGTCCAACGTTGTTCAAGTTTCCTGATGCCCTCGTGGAAGAAGGTTTTGGGTTGAGATGCGAGCCAGGAATGCACCGCTTCTTTCAATGCTTCGTCTGTCGTAAATCGACGGCCCCTAAGTGCCTCTTTGAGTGGACCAAACAAGTAAAAATCAGATGGAGGGAGATCGGGACTATATGGAGGATGATCCAATACTTCAAAATTGAGTTTCTGAAGCGTTTCTGCAGTGTGGGCAGTTGTATGCGGACGGGCATTGTCGTGCAACAACACAACGCCTTTTGACAGCAGTCCTCGGCGTTTGCTACGAATTGCAGGCTTCAGCTTAGCAGTAAGCATCTCACTGTAACGTACACTGTTTATTGTTGTGCCCCTTTCCTGATAATGTTCCAGTAATGGACCTTGTGAGTCCCAAAAAACCGTAAGCATAAGTTTTCCTGCGGACTTTTGGGTTTTGAATTTTTTCTTGCACGGCGAATTTGGATGTTTCCATTCCATACTCTGCCGTTTACTCTCCGGCTCGTAATGATGGATCCATGTTTCGTCACCAGTAACGATCCTGTCTAAGAAGTTGTCCCGTTCGTTAACATAGCGATCCAAATGTTTTTTGCACACGTCCAAGCGCGTTTTTTTATGCAACTGTGTCAGTTGTTTTGGAACCCATCTTGCACAAACTTTATGAAACCCAAGTCTGCTGTAAATGATTTCGTAGGCAGAACCGTGGCTAATTTGCAGACGATTTGCCACGTCGTCAACAGTTATTCGTCTGTCTGAGAGAATCATTTCACGTGAACGCTCAATGTTTTCCTCGTTTATGGCGGTAACTGGTCGTCCAGCTCCTTCATTTTGCGTAACACTTGTGCGACCATTTTTGAATTTTTCAATCCATTCATAGACACTCCGTTGTGGCAAACAATTGTTCCCGTACTGTACCAAAAGTCTTCGATGAATTTCGGCCCCTGATACACCTTCCGACCACAAAAAACGGATCACTGAACGTTGCTCTTCTTTGGTGCAAATAGAAAGTGGAGCGGCCATTATTAACAGCACGGCAGCGATAACGAAACTAACCTAGCAGCTTGTAACGTGCATAGACATAACAAAGAATAAACAAAGCATGCGTCATCAACGCAAAAGGACAGTACTGCCAACGTAAACAAAAAATATACCTATATTGCGGATAATATTCGACTTACCCTCGTATAATCAGTATTTGACGACATGAACAAAGCCATGATTCTCCAGACGCAGCCGAACGACGAGCAAAAAATGTCATTAGAGCGGCTAGTAGTGCGGAAACTCCTTTGGCAGCCCATACTGCCAACTAAACTATGAAAGCAAAATATAATTTAATATGAGATAGTGTTTAAGCAGGGAAATGTGTGGGATTTTATTTTAAACAGGAACTTATAAAAAATCGTGTCCGCAATATTATCAACATACATGAGTAGCCCTCATCGGCCAAAGAACTGTTATAAAGTATGATTCATTTCACTCGCCAAACATTTGTCCACAGGTTCTACAAGTAAAACACCAAACTCACCTGTAACAAAACAATATAAATATAATGACAATAGTTTTAACATAGATAATACAGCTATATAGTACATATACTATAGTATGTATGTAGACTATATATCAGTCAAGAGGCTTACTGTTCATTGCCCTGGTTTACCAACACCTACTCACAACACAGATATACAGACACAATACAAACATCACCGCATTTGTCACATTGACAACCTTACCCATACAGATTGTTCGAGAAGAGGGAACAGTCATACCAGTGACTTCAACAGAGAGTAGGTCTAGCGACTCTGCACTTTCTGGCTATAATTTTTTTCTGATAAAGGTACAATGTTATCATTACCTCACTTACTTATTCCTTGATCTAACCCATCCTTTCCTACTACTTGGCGTAACGTGTCGCTATAACCACGATAAATCGATACTCATGTGAACAATGCATAGTAAATACAAAACTTTAATTGCAGATATTTTTAATAACGTTATGGTGCAAACAGAGTTAAGGCAAATAACTTAAAAATACCAATAAAAAGAGAGGTAAGCCGGTTGGCAATATCTCACAAAAACCTATTCAATGCGACACTGGAAGAAGTATTCCACAAGCTAGATTACGGGGAGCCACGGAGAGATGGAATCTTGTAATATTTAGTAGCGATCCTCCAGAGCAACAAGGAACTCTTGATGAAGTGAATAACTTCTTTAGAGGTGCCCGCTTAGCAGCAAGTAAATCCTATAAGAAATCGCCAACACAAAAACCGAAATTTGAACAGTTCTGGACGGATACTCGGGGTAGTTCCCAGTCATCGGGGTAGTTACCCTTTAGTTACTACGTAGCGCTACAGCCCGGATTGGGCCTTGGCTTCCTTAACAATGTTCTGCCATATACTTCTGTCTTTATCCTTCTGTTTCCATGCGTAGTGCCGAGTACCCTTAAATCTTCCTCAAGGTCCTGTAGCCATCGTCTTCTTGGTCGGCCAACTTTTCTTTTGTCAATCATAGTACCATGTAAAAGTTTTCTCGGCAGTCTATTGGTGGGCTCTCTTATGATGTGACCAAACCATTCCAGTCGTGTTTTAATAAACTAGACTACATTTGCATCTGTTTTGTAAGGAATTCAACTCGGCATTAGATCGAAGCTTCCACACATTTGTTTGTACATCGTGGACCGGACCATAATAAATCTTTCTCAAAAGCTTACGCTCAAACAAGCTTACGCTCACAAGCTCATGTCAACTGCTTTTTTATCACGGCGGTTAATGTTCACGTCTCCGCTCCATACGCTAGGACTGGCCGAATTAAGGTTTTACATAATCGTACCTACTTTTAAAAAGCTTTATATTTGCGAAGTATGTGTTATTAGCTGCCATTATTTTTTTTTTTACTTCATTTATTGTTTTATTTTCATCATTCACTTCTGAGTCCAAATATTTGAAACTTTACTTTTTCGAAGGAATAGCCATTGATATCAAAATTAGGTAACAGCGATTTCACAGACGAACAAGCCTGCATTCGTTAAGCTTGGAGACATACAACCATATAAGAACATAAATTTAAAGATGTAAAATTACACAATCAATGTGTCACTGAGGTAATATCATTTGGTCCGAAACAATGAACTTTAAAATATGACGTAATAATCCAGACAGCACACAAAAACAAATGTTAATGACATTTTGTGATAATCGACAAAAAACATAGGTAAGGTTATGGAAGAAATGTAACTAACATAGTGAACAACAAAACTAAAGTAGCAACGCATCGGACATGTGGCAAGGAAAACAAAGTAATGGGCACATATTGGAGACAGAACGTTTATACAAGTAGAAGATGGCTAAATATCAGGCACGTCAACGAATATGCACAGTATTACAAATGACACTAGCTTTGGACCAAAAACACTCATTATTAACTACTTCAGAGAAAGTATTAGTTTTCTAGACCAGGGGTTCTAAAATTGAGAGCTTTTCAGGGGGAATATGGGTAAGTGTACTGAAACTGCCTAAAGACGATAGGTGTCTTTCCTTAATAGGTGTACCAGCGGGTAAACCAACGTGACATGTGCTTACTAAACTAAGTCATTGTTTTATGTAAAATGTTTAGTCTTAATAGACTCTTGTTACTGGGTTATGGTCTTTGTGCTCAAGGACATTTCTGGACATAGGTAAGAGACTTTATTTATTATATAATTGTTTTCTCCAATTTATTGAGAAAACTATGATATACATATATTATTATTTTTATACTTATCAATATTATATTGTTTATGCTAATTTGGGAACCCAAATCAAGTCTAACACTGTATCCATCACCTTCAGTTTCATACTGGGATTGTAATTCTTCACCAAATATAAATGAGAGAGCGCGTGGCCTTATTTCAGTGCTATAAAAGAGAATTTCAGACCTTTCTTGCGGATCACACTGCCGAAATGCAATGCACTCGATCATTCCGGAAATGATGATGACCGACTTAAGGAAGTTCCGTCTTTACTGATCAGCGACTCAACGAATGTCTCAACAGCCAAGAGTGGGCGTTGGCTAGTAAATACAGTAGTAGTAATATTATATGAATACTTATATTAAAAGTTGAATAACATTAATTGATGTTTAATTGATCTAATCTACTTCAGTCTCATACTCAGATTGTAATTCTTGACCAAATATAAATGGGGGTGCTATGACCTTATGTCAGTGCTATAAAGGGGGTCTAGATCCATAAACTTTCAGAACTCCAGTTCTAGAGCTTTTATTTCCAATGAGTTTTCCAAACAGGACTTCAGTTGGGAAAAATGGATCCGTGTCTCACACGCTGCGTCCATACATCGGAGACCTACGGGAACCAATAACCGCGTCTCCTCTGAACGCTACGCTCGCTTGGTCTGGGAACAATGATTGCGGAAGCTGTCATAGGAATGCCTCAATCCGTCACGGCTGGACAACAATACACGGACCGCTATTATACCGACCGTACGCAGTTTAAACCAGTGTAGTTATGTAACTTGAAACTGCACCGCCACCATTCGTCTGGAGGTGGCGATCGGATCTTCTGTCTTGTGAGCTATGCCTTCCTCTAACAAACAGACAAAATATTGCCGTATAATGGACTAAGACATCCGTACGAAAAATAATACTCAGTTTAGCTACCGCACAGGAAAACAAACGACATATGCCATAATCCCATAGGCGTAGAAAGCAAGGCAAACTACAAAGAGCAAAGGTAAACATGTCCTAGACCTTTTAAATCCGCTTAAATCGCCAGAGTGGGGCAGAAAAATATGGATACAAACCAAGAATACATGGGAAAAGCATAAATATATCTGAAACATGAGCTTATCGATGTATAAGATTAACGAAGAATAAGGTGGATAAAGAATGAAATTGGATAAATAGTAAAAAACTTAATAAACTCATAAAAAATTAAAGATAGACTGAAGAAAGATGTACTGGCACTATAGGGAACTCACTATTTGAAATTAATAACTCTCAGGTAATTTTAACAATTTTATTAGTTACCACATTCTTGAATATCAAATACCTAAAAGCACATTTAAACATTTTATTTCTCTACAGTTTCGGATGTCTGTATCCTTTAGATTACAAGTAAATTTGGTTAACTTGATTGAATATAAACAATAGTGATAGCCCATTACATTATGTTCGCTGAATTGGTAGGCCTGGGTGTTACAGCAAAATATTTTTGAAAGACATGTTTTGGACAAACTTGTAAAATAAAATTAATATTATAAAGAATGTAAATATGCATTACAAAGTGTAGTGCTACGGCTTTGATCTCTTGTAATTTGTAGCTTTCACATTGTTCAAACACTACCGGACTTGAATTTCTCTCTATTACACTTGCAGAGGAGAAAACAAGACTGAGTGAGTATTGTGGATACTCTAAGATATCCTAGAATTCCTAGAGAAATAAAAACCTTTTATCGGTCAACCAGACATTAGAAGAAACTCACATATGATTTCGTGTACACATATAAACATTTTTATGGGGTTGCATAGTCATTAAATCAAAGCAAAAAGCTGGAATAAAATGGAATATTGAACGATATACAGAGCTTGACTGTCGTTGTCACATGGTGCGCGTAAGGTTGTGAAATAATAAATTTGTCTTGACGTTTATTACTTTCAATTTTACGATATTTGGTTTTTATATTTTTGTTACCAGTGATTTTGTAAATTGCATTGGTTAATGTTTTAAAAAAAGATTATTTTAAAATTTTTTATTTCAAAAATAATATATGTATCTACTAAATAAATTTTTAACACCTGTAATCAAAACGTAAATAAAAATTATACAACTAATTAAATATTACTGCTTTTGGTATCACTTAGTAAGGAAAACAGTACTTACTGATATTTATCAGCAGACGCGTTTAGCACTTGTTCAGTGCATTGTTCGATGCTGTGAGTCACGGACAAGACTGTTGCTCAGGTGTGTTGTATTGGTGTAAGTCTGTGCTGCATTGGTGTTCACACTACAGCAACAGTCTTGTCCGTGACTCACGGCATTGAACAATGCACTAACTTAGTGCAAAACGCGTCTGCTGAAAAATATCAGTAAGTAGTGGTTTTATTGGCAAGTGATACCAAAAGTAGTAATTTAAAAAAAAACCTCAAGATGTACAACACAAAAACTGAAAATTAAAGATTCTTTTAAAATTTTTTTGTCCATAAATGGTCTTAACCGACCAAAGATATCATTAACGATAGGCGATATTTTGTAAAATAAATTAAATTTATATATATATAAAGAAATAAAACAATTTACAAATACAAGAATAATTTATTGAATTTACAATTCAAAGCTTTTCATTCCCAAACAGTACCAACATCCTCAGGAATACTAGAAATTTAACATCAACCATACATTTGCGAACTAGAAGCAACAAACAACGATGCCAAATTTATTACAATGTTGTCAAACTATTACTTTGCTGCTCCAACATCATATTATAGTATATATATATATATATATATATATATATATATATATATATATATATATATATATCACATACACTTTAATATACTTAAACAAGAATCTTACTTAGTATATTTTCGAGTCGACTTTCGAGAGCTTATTAATTACATTGCTCTCATTTTCGAGCTTTTAATAAGCTCTCGAAAGTCGACCCGCAAATATACTAAGTAAGAATCTTGTTTAAGTATATTAAAGTGTAAGTGATAAGTGAATACAAGAAAACGGAGTTGCTAAGGGAAATATGTAGGCTATAGGCCTACCTAAACACAAACACTTCCGCAACAAGAATATTTACAAGACGCCGCAATCTAAGCTTTTCAGCAATTTAATATATTGATATCAACAGGAGCTTCGCACACTGGTAAAAGTTAAAACAAACAAAAATGTTTACGCTGAATAGATGAATATTCAACAAGAAAAACGCCTTATACAAATCATATATATATATATATATATATATATATATATATATATATATTAAATATGGTCATATGTTTTCTTGTATATATAGTTAATAAATTTAAAATATTTCAAACACAAGAATACTTTTAATGAATATATTTATTCAAAGCTTTTCGCCGATAAAAAAGTATCAGCATCTTCAGGAAAAATAATTATCTAATAAAATACTTTTACCTAAAAGTATTTTATTAGATAATTATTTTTCCTGAAGATGCTGATACTTTTTTATCGGCGAAAAGCTTTGAATAAATATATTCATTAAAAGTATTCTTGTGTTTGAAATATTTTAAATTTATTAATATATATATATATATATATATATATATATATATATATATATATTTAATAAATTTAAAATATTTCAAAAACAAGAATACTTTAATTGCATATATTATTCTCTTATCTATTTCAATGTCTATATTTTGTAAAAATATTTCCCATAATATGCTGGACATTGGAGAGCCCATTCTTGTTTTTGAAATATTTTTAATTTATTAAATATATTTTAAGAAAACATATCACCATATTGATTATATATATATATATATATATATATATATATATATATATATATATATATATTTTTTAAAACAACACAGGTTATTCAAATACAAGAATATTTATTATTTTATATCCAAAGCTTTTCGTTGGCAAACAGTACCAACATCATCAGGAATGAAAATTACAATATATATATATATATATATATATATATATATATATATATATATATATATATATATATATATCGCAATATGTTTTCTTGTGTATTCATAAAGAACTAAGTCAAAATACAAATACAAGAATTATAATTGAATTTACAATTCAAAGCTTTTCGTTGGCTAACAGTACCAACATCATTATATATATATATATATATATATATATATATATATATATATATATATATATAATTGTACATCTGTTATTGTAGCATTAATTACCGAATTAAATACAATAAATATCAAACTTCTGTACTGCATAAACCAATAAAAATTTACTATTTACATTATAAAAGCTAGTATTGGTAGTCAGTGAACTCATCAGAATAACCCTCAGAGTATGTTAACAGTTTTATTTGCTAACAGTATAAATCGAACTACTGTTGACCACCCAGAATATAATTATAATAAAATATTTTCACTTTTAAAAAGAATTGTTTTCATTATTACTTGTTTCTAAGATATCTTAAACATAGGCATTCAATTCACTAAGACGAAATCCCACATAATGTAGGAAAATGTATTAGTAGCCGATTGTTCTCGCTAGACAAATGTTGTTTACATTCCTGAGAGGCTCTGTTTATATTTCTAAGATTTACTACTATTGTTGCACACATTGTTGTGTTTATTGCTTAAAGTTGAATAGTCCGACTATTGCAAAGACTGCCCACCCAAAAAAAATGTTTAAGATGCTTTTAGCGGGGATGTTAAACGTTGTAAAATGCAATGCTACGTCAAAATGTAATGTAGACCAATTTACTATACATAAGGTAGGAGTGGATAAATGAAGAACTTCTGATATTGAGACAAGGGATCATTACTTGCGTACAGAGTCTCTTTCCTGGAGTACACCACAATATAAACGAGGAAGGATCGGAATTACTTTAAAACTATTAAAAGGTGTATTTAAAGCAAAAACGGCTCCGGTTTTCTTACCACAGTACTCCCTGAAGAAATGCCTGAGTGCTGGGAAAGCATCAGTCAGAGGAGTATGGATCCACCGTTGGAGAGAGGAAACCAAAGGTAGAGTACTGCCTTCTGACTGTTTTGAGACCTCTATGCCATACAAAAAGAACCAAATGACCTAAAGATGCATCAAGGAGTTCCAAGATCCACAGCCACCTTTGTAGTACGAGCAAGGATTGGACATATTGTGACTGAGACTTACCTTTTTAAATTTAATTTAAGTGAATCTCCTCTCTGCTGGGGCAACTGTAGAACAGAAGAGGAGACCATATCCTCCAGCGATGCTTTTCACTAATTCCATCAAGAGTAGTTCTGCTGTCTCAACTGGGAGGCCAGAATAACATAAGAGCAATATTGACCAATAAACAGTTTTGTACCTTGGCTACAGCAACTTATCGGACCATCGGAGTATGACCCTGACCGTCCGCAGTATGAAGTAAGAGGATGTATGAAAAATTTCTGATGCTAGAAGTACATGATACTGGTCTACGTGGACGGAGTCTTTTTCCTGCAGCAGTCGTATTTACTATCTCACCACACTAAGGATGAAGAAAGATTGGAGTAGATAAATAAAGAACACTTGGTATAAGACGAGGAGAATCGTCCCTTGTGAGGGGAGTTTTTTCGTGACGTAAACCAACTCTTTATCTTGCCGCATTAGGAAAGTGTAAATGGATATAATATACTATGTTATAATATACATAGTGACTATGGTAATATATAGGACTACATATGTGGAGTAATAAAGAACGCCTGGTACCTTGAGGGGTACGTTGCTTGCGAGGTGGGGGTACCTCTTTCCCGAAGTAATGTATTTACTATCGACCCCATTGAGAGTATTTACCCACTAGATACCTACAAAAATATTTTTTGGAAGAGTAGTGTAAATAAAATCATGTTTTTAATAGTAGAACTAATTTAAAATATATATATTGAATAGTGACTATTACATTTTCTAACTAAGGATGAAGCGGAAATAACATTGGTGGGAGATATTATTAGCGCATGAAGGTATCGGGTAATAGACTTCATTAAGGAGGAAATTGTTTTTGAATTTCCTCGGCGTTGTGCGCATTATCGTATCTGTCTTCCTTTCTAACCGATTCCGCCAAATAAAGCAACACACAATACGTTGTAACCCGTAATTACTGGTTGCTAATTTGGTAATTACCAGCGATATATGTATAAAAACTTTCTTCATCCTTCCGACCGACACAAATGAAATTAAAAATGTACTTAAATGAGAACGAAACATGCAACATAAGAGCACCATTTTGTTCTCCGCCTCGCATGACGGCTGTATTGCGGAGCTCTTCACTCTGAATAATCTTCAAATTTCCTATTTCTTATCACTAATTTCGTTATACATTAACACACACTCTCTCTCTCTCTCTTTCACACACACACACACACACTCAATCTCTCTCCGACACATAGTCTCTCTCTCTCTTTCACACACACACACCCACGCGCTCCATACAAACACACACGCGCGCGCCCGCCCATACTCACGGACAGATACATACACACTCCCTCTCTCTCTCTCTATCTATCTCTCTATCTCTCTCTCTCTCTCTCTCTCTCTTTCTCACACACATACACTCTCTCCGACACACATTCTCTCTCACACATACACACACACCCACGCGCGCCATATAAACATACACAGACATACACGTGCGCCCACACACACACATACATACGCTCCCTCTCCCTCTCTCTTTCTCACACACATACACTCTCTCCGACATACATTCCCTCTCTCACACACACCCACGCGCTCCATACAAACATACACACACTCACAAGAGCGCGCGCCAGCGTTCCCATACTCACAGACACATACATACACACACATACACACTCCCTCTCTCTCTCTCTCTTTCTCACACGCATACACTCTCTCCGACACACATTCTCTTTCTCACACACACTCACACCCACGCGCTCCATACAAACACACACACACACACACACACTCGCGCGCCCATACTTACGGACAGATACATACACACACATACACACTCCCTCTCTCTCTTTCTCACGCACATACACTCTCTCCGACACACATTCTCTTTCTCACACACACTCACACCCACGCACTCCATACAAACATACACACACACACACACACACGCGCGCGCGAGCCCATAATAACGGACAAATAAATACACACACATACACACTCCCTCTCTCTCTCTCTCTCTCTTTCTCACGCACATACACTATCTCCGACACACATTCTCTTTCTCACACACACTCACACCCACGCACTCCATACAAACATACACACACACGCGCGCGCGCCCATACTCACGGACAGATACATACACACACACATACACACTCAATCTCTATCTCTTTCTTAAACATATTCTCTCTCTTCTTTCTCACACACACGCCCATACTCATAGACACACACACTCTCACTCTCTCTCTCTTTCTCTCTCTCTTTTAAACTCTCTCTCTCTCTCTCTCTCTCTCTCTCACACACACACACACACACACACACGCGCGTGCGTGCGCACGCAAATGTTTTCCAACTTTCTCTTAAGTTGTAAAAACAGAAATACCTTTTGACACCTAACCATCATTTGAGCTTAGTTTGTGTCAAAACGTAATTGTAACAAAATCTTATACAAAATCAGAATAAATACTTTCACCATTACATGTCAAACGCGTTTCCTACAAATTCCTCGTCCTCAGGCTCTAAAACTTTTGTTTTAACAAGTAAAATGTTAGTCAAAACATAGGCCCTATTGTAACACAGTCTCTATTTTACAGATAGGCCCTACCTGTACAACGTTGTAAAGTGTAGTTATGGTCACAGATTTCTGAAAAGCCTTTGATATGAGTTGTGAGCCCGTATATGTTTTGTGAGGATTTTTTATTTTTTAACCTTTATATTAATTATTTTTTGCTTTTTGCGGTAAATAAGGAAAATTGTTCGTAATACAAATTTTGACTCAACTGTCCCAATTATTCAAAAAATTATTTTTAATTCTATTTTTGTAAAAAAAAAACAAAATGGCAGACACATACATACACACACATACACACTCCCTCTCTCTCTCTCTCTTTCTCACACGCATACACTCTCTCCGACACACATTCTCTTTCTCACACACACTCACACCCACGCGCTCCATACAAACATACACACACACACACACACTCGCGCGCCCATACTTACGGACAGATACATACACACACATGTGTGTATGTGCGTGAGAAAGAGAGAGAGAGAGAGAGGGAGTGTGTATGTGTGTGTATTTATTTGTCCGTTAGTATGGGCTCGCGCGCGTGTGTGTGTGTGTGTGTGTATGTTTGTATGGAGTGCGTGAGTGTGAGTGTGTGTGAGAAAGAGAATGTGTGTCGGAGAGAGTGTATGTGCGTGAGAAAGAGAGAGATTTATTAATGAGATTTATTAAAAATATTTCAGCCATCACACACTGATTGCAACATTAAATAAGACAAACACAAAAAAAGAATATATCAACATGATTTCAAACAAGACTGACTCAATACAAGTATGATTAAAATTTTAAATCACATTTTCAGGATTTACGTTGAAATACAAAATAGAGAGCTTTGCATCGAGGAATGGCGAATTGCAGAAAATGAAAGATTAAAACAAAACAAATGAAAAACATTGTTACACAATATTATCGTTATAGCTAGAGGACAATCCTGCCATGAAGGAGCGACTTTTCCTGAGTAGCAGAAGGAAGGAAATGAAATGTCGAGAGAAAAGACGGGGGAACGTACCCTTAAACGTAACATATTTTATAAAATTCACTAAGAAAAAAAAGTTCATATCCATAATTTTGTACTGTTACTTGAACATACAAGTAGGCCTTGTATTTACATATTTACAATTTATTATTAAAAATATTTTACTGAAAATTCTGCAAAAATGGCGCTATAGCGTACAAAATTAATGTTGTAGTCAGGGTGGGAATAATGGGGGCCTTTAGTGTAAGCTTTCATATTGAAATTATAAACATGCTAAGCTTCTGGAGAAAATCCGCTAGGACACGCTGGCATCGTGAAATTACAGCAGTGAACCGAGTACTGTAGAGCAAGTGTAATCTATGGCTGCATGCACAGATGAAGTGTTTCTCCATATAAACACACAAGTTCCCACAATCTACAATGATCACTAGGTCTTATCACTCCACAATACTCACTCCGCTGTATTATAAACTGCAACTTCGGCACTAAGAATTTAAATTTTTATTGTTATATTTTACTTTAAAAAAGATTTCGTAATTGACACTAAAAATTAAAATTGTTATTGTTATATTTTACCTTAAAAATGTTCTCGTAGTTATCACTAAACATTTAAATTTTTATTGCTATATTTTACCTTAAAAAAGTTTTCGTATTTGACACTAAAAATTAAAATTTTTATTGTTATATTTTACCTTAAAAAATTTTCATAATTATCACTAAATATTTAATTTTTTTTAATATTTTACGTCAAGAAGTAATTATCAAGAGTACAATAGTATAATTGCATGTGACCATTCTGATGAAGGTCATCTATTCATTTACTACATCCCAACAGAGAATAATGTATTATTAGTGATGAAGAATAATTTTAATTCAAATCATTTTACACCTAAACAGTCGGATATTTTCTTTGAAAATATATTTCCAAAACTATTAAATAACTATTACTATGTAGGCCTATGAAAGTTAAGAAATACAATATAAGTTTTTCTTTGATTTATTTAAAAATAATAATAGGCTGTTAACTTCCATATTTATAAAAATATAATATTTCCCCTCCGCTTATAAGCATTTATAGATCCGTCCCTTTTTTCGTTACCACAATCTCCATGAAACTACCTGTAAAAGTGTAACTAGCAATTATTGGCTTTCTTGTGTCGATTAACTAATCTACATATTCCATTGTACGTGAGGTCTCCTTCTATTTCTTGGGCTAAATAGCTTCCATTCATAAACTTTCTGTGTCATTCTATTTTCTAGCATCCCGAATATGACCATTCGGATACGCTGTTCTAAGTAAGCTGTATTTCCAACCTCCCTTTAATATCTTCAAATCTTAATGCCTTTTTATAAAACATTTAAATTTACTAGACAACTGGTCCTTTATGTAACTTAAAGCCCAGGATCGCTTTGCCTAAGTTGGGAGCAGCCTTATCCCAAAGGTATTGTTTGACTTCGTTTCAAACAAGACACATATCAATCTTGCAGACACACATCAGTAGACATTCAGAGAGCTCTTCGTCGAGAGACAACGGCTCTTACACATCACTCCCCCCCCCTTTATCTAAGCCACTTCAGTTTATACTGTTTAATGTGACCTTGTGAAATGAAGTTATGTTTATATTTTCAAAATTCTATTGCAGTTTCCGACACTTCAAATTATATTTGTTTTAAATTGCATTTAAGTAACATAGGCCTACGAAGATAATAAATAAGAATTTTAATCAATCTTTGTCCACTACGTATTAATTATGTGTTTAATAATATTACTACAACCAAAATCCAGAATAGTGTTTAGTATTACGCCAAGTTTTAGTCTGTTTATAATTTTTTACTAAGAGTAATGCAGATGTAATTTTGTGTCAAAGGCCATAGTAAATAGTTAATGTGCATTTGTAGAGTACAGTCCAATTCACACGTAGGCGAGAAAGTTTACCTTTCTAACACTGTTTCCTGACATTCTGATCCAAACGTCATGATCAATGGAAGTGTCCAAGGAAACGGAACTTTACGCCAGTTTAATGCCACGTATTGTTCAGTAACTTCTTTGAGATTATAGTATTTTACTCCCCAGTTTGTATTCTTTAAAGAGGTATGCTTGTAAATATTTAAGAAACACACCATGCCTGAAAACACAGTCAGGTATAACTGACGATTGCCCTGTTCATTCAACAAAGTGTTGGGGCCCAATAAATTCATGACCTTTAAGTCTCCCTCAAAAAGGACAAAAGAACTTCTTAGACAAAGTAATAAGGAGGTGGAAGGTATCCCCAACAATAGGAAAATGTCAACTAGAAGATATTGTTCCTAGTTTGTAAAACAAAACAAAAGGTCATCCACTTTACTTGTGATGTCTTATCTGAGTCGGTCGACGCCAACTTGGTGCTCTCCGGATTCTTTTAATAGTACGACGTAAAGGAAAACGAATCGTTTACAGCAAAATGAGTCTGTTAATTGACATTCCGATTTTTTTCGAAACTGAATTTCGGCACAGCTTTTGGTTATGCTTTCACATCGGTTTGGAAATTAATGAAAATGATAAGCGAAGGTAAATATTCGTTTTTTGTGTTTCAAAATCATTCAACGAAAGTATAAAACATAAAGTCACAGACTATGTATGTCACTACTGAAACCGATCATTGATATAAATACTACACTATACTATTAATATACACTCCCTGTCTGTAATCTTCTTTGTTCCATAATCTTGAAGAAATCGAAAATAACAAAAATTTAAATTTTTAGCCAAAAATATTTGTTATAAAATTTGACACTAACAAAGAGAGATCATTTAGTATGAAATCAGCAGCATAGAGGGCCACCAGACAGGAGCAGCACAGAGGCCCATTAGACAGGAGCAGTATAGAGGGCCACCCAACATGAAAAGCATAGAGGGTCTCCAGCCATCAGCGTCATGGAGGGCCACACATCAGGATAAGTATAAAGAGGCACAAGACAAGAACAACTATTGATCTACCAGAGAGGTGCAACCTAGAGGGCCGCTAGACTGAATCAGCATGGAGGGATACAAGATAGGGGCAGAACAGAAGACTCCTGGTCAGGAGTACCAGATAGTCACCAGTCAGGAGCACCAGAGAGAAAGCCTCCAGACATGAGCAGCATAGAGGGCCACCAGACTGAAACAGCATGGAGGGATACAAGACAGGAGCAGCATAGAGGGCCACCAGACAGAAGCAGCATAGAGGGCCACCAGACTGAAATAGCATGGAGGGATACAAGACAGGAGCAGCATAGAGGGCCACCAGACAGGAGCAGCATAGAGGGCCACCAGACTGAAATAGCATGGAGGGATACAAGACAGGAGCAGTATAGAGGACCACCAGTTAGGAGCACCAGAGACAAAGCCTCCAGACAGGAGCAGCATAGAGGGCCACCAGACTGAAACAGCATGGAGGGATGATACAAGACAGGGGCAGAATAGAGGACCACCAGTCAGGAGCACCAGAGAGCCATCACACAGGAGCAGCATAAAGGGCCACCAGACTGAAAAAACATGGAGGGATACAAGACAGGAGCAGCATAAAGGACCACCAGTTAGGAGCACCAGAGAGAAAGCCTCCAGACAGGAGCAGCATAGAGGGCCACCAGACTGAACCAGCATGGAGGGATGATACAAGACAGTAGCACCACAGTCAAGAGCACCAAAGAGAGAGAAAGAGAGAGAGAGAGAGCCACCAGACAAGAAAGACATAGAGGACTACCAGCCATGACCAGCATGGAGGCCCGCAAGCCAGAAGCAACATAGAGAGCAACCAGCCAGGATCACCATTTGGGCCACCAGCCAAAAACAGGATTGAAGGTCAGAAGACAGGGGCAGCACTGAGGGCTACCAACTGGGAGCAGCATAGAGGGCCACCAGACATGAGCAACATAAGTTACTTCAAGACTGAGCATCGTATACGTTAGGTATTTGCTTTGCAGATGGATAAGTCTGTATTTTGAGTGGAATGGTGTATTTATGCGCAATAAAAATATTTTTATCTTGGTCAACCGTTTTTAAATAAAAATTCATTGAAAATTTTAAGTTATAGTGATCTACACTAAAAAAAACTGGCAGCGACTACTTTGCCGTACCTATGCACCTGCTATCGCTTCCCCACACCGAGCTAGACACCTTAACTACATCGGAATGCAGGTCATTGCCCATCCCTCCCGGTCAATAATAGCTTTAGTGTGTTCTTGGCTGTTATCATCGTTTTTTCACTTAAATTCACTTTATTTAGGACGCCTTTCGGTATCCGCGGTATATTGTTTGTATTTTCAGAATGCATTATAATATACGTAAGTTTCAGTATGAGAACTTAGTTATACCATTAGTTGTATTAACGTCGGACAAAGAAAAATATATTACTTCCTCTACGTTAAACCGTAAGAAATTATTTAGACCAACGACGTCAGTTAAATGATCACAAACTAAACAGGAAAATCAGCAAAGTAGTCGAATCTGTTGATTAGAATATTGCAACAAACAAACCCAAAAGTATTGTTAGTTTTCCTTCATTAGGAACGATTTACAATCAAAGATACCTAGAATACGTATAATTTACCTAGATAATTATCCGAATTCAAATTATAGTATATTTAATCCCGACACTACAAGAAATTGCGCATAACTGATTTGCTAGTGCTGCTATCTCGGAGGATATTGATCAACTTTTACAAGGTTCAACTAAATGAAGTACTACTATTTTATTTAGAAAATATATAAGAAACGTTTATAGGTTTCTATACAAAATACAAACTATAACAATGAGGATTGTACCAATGAGGATTTAGTATAAAAACTAACGTTATTAAAATCAAATCTAAAGTTTTAGGGCACTTTTTTTACAAGATATATTGATTTGTAATTTTTTTAACTTTACGAAAACGAAGATTTATAGTACATTTTCTGTACGTTTACAAGTGATAGTAAGGCAAGATATCGGCTAAATTTGAATCATATAAATATGTTCGCAATAGTTTATTTATTCTTCTAAAGAATATTTCTTACAAATTTTAAATTTAGCAAATATAAATTGAAATTTTTAAATTTGTTCACAATGACAATATAGCAAAAAAATCACACTCTGTGATTTTTCGTAGCATTGTGAGCCCAATATAAAACCTTGTAAAAATACGTGTTCAAAGAAGAATTTTAATCATGAAAAAGCTTGCACAAAAATATGACAGCATGCTAAATCCGACGAAATAATGCCGAGACTCGTGACAGAAGTGCTGTTTGAATGACAGTTCCCAATTTCCGTCCGTGTATTTTCCAGTTTTAATCCTCTTTTATTATTTCGTTTGAAATTCAGTGTTGCCAACTTGAATAGTTTTAACGTATTCCCAGCCTCACACACCTTGTTCTAATTTCTTAAGTGCGTGTAGTATTAAGTAACAATATTAAATGTAACTTAGAATAAATGTAGTTAGTTATTCTTGTAATGATTTCCGGTTACTTTGCAATCGAAATATATGCAATCGGATTTAAAATAAATTTTTTTTGTGGTTAAGAGGTTAAATTTATTTAAAATAAACCTACTCTCCATCGAGGCTATAATGAACTACTTACTACACCTCCTTCTAAAGAAGTAAAATTTTAAAAAAAATTTAAGTAAATTCCTTCTGAGTCAACAAAGAATTTTATTTTAGTTACTTTTTATTTTATAATTACAATTAATACAAATATGTATATGCATATGCTGAATAGGTTCTTTCTCTTTGCGAGCTTCGCGTTGTTCTTTAGTTTCATTTTCTATTGATTGTGCGTGTCTACGACGAAGATCTTGTAATCGTGTTTCGCGCTGCTCTTGCGTCTCATTTTCTATTATTAATGCTCGACTATGTCGTAGATCCAGTAATCGTAAGTCACGTTGCTCTTCTACTTCGTTTTCCATTAATAGTGCATGTCTTTAAGGAACAGCTAATATTCGAGTTTCGTACTGCACTTGAGACGAATCCTGTAATATTCTATTTCTGTTGTCTGAGCGTAGGCGCCTAACTTCTGTTTCATTAGCAAACCTTTCCTGGCTCTTTTGTTTCTCTTTTTCGTGTCGTAGTTTCTTTTCGCATTGTTTATTTCCAGTTTGTTTGTTTATTTAATTCGTTTCGTTCATTCATAACCCTACAGCACTATATAAGATATTTTGTGATAACCATGGTGACAGATTTTGTACAATGGTGGTTTGTTTCAACGACAATCAGAAGATGAACAAATATCATATACATCTTTTAGAAATGCATTTCTGGGTATTGGAAAGCTGGCACACTGACAAATTGCGTTAGCCTTTGAACATGAAGATTCACAGTTCGAACCTAGACACCCGGTATTTTTTACACTTTAATTATTGAATAGATATTTTTGCAAAAACTGTACTAACATTAACTGTCATCCACTACAGGTTAAACAAAGTATTTGAACTTGATTGAATGAATGAAACGTATTTTATTAACGACTGAAAATTTGTACAAGGTATATATATCAGGAGAGTGTGAGCTAATAAAATAATTGTTTTAAAAAAAGATAAAGATAGGTGGTATGAGCGAGGTCCTCCTTAGAATTCAAGAAACACCCTAGCTAGTTGGTCGAATCACGCTGGTGGTTAAACCAAGAGTAGTGTCAAACTGCGCACACTACAAATCTATCAGATTTTTCGTACTATTTTATATTCTGGCATACTGTATTTATTTGCATACAATATACGTATTATCACTGAAAGAAGAAATGTTCGTTGCACTTCCTAATGTAAAATAAGATGTATAATAATTTGTTAATGATGGTTACTTGAAAAGAAAATTAGAGGTGTAAATAACTAGTATAAAAAGTACAAAGCTCAAATGTAAATATATTATAAATTAGCATATTGACAAAGCCGACACCAGGAACACATACCAGAAAAAAAATCAACCCTATAGAATATTTTCCAATCTAGAGCCGATTTTGTGCTTAATTTCTCTGACTATAAAATTTTTTCTTTCGAAATATTGACCATCCATAAACTTACCAAAAGTTATCATTAGGTGGTCGATGATTAACTTGAAAACATAAATCATCTTGTATTTAATATATCACAAGTTTAGGTAAGGTTGGGGTGGTAAAATATATTTTAACGAATAGAGAGTTGTTATAATTGCAGGAAACTTCCAAAGTAATTCATAATAAAGTGTAATTTATACAATTTATAACCAAATTCCTTCTTATCATAATACATAGCTTTAACTGTTTAAATTTTGGCTAGTAGTAAAGTTGTGGTTAATGTGTTAAATAAAAATTCTTGCAGACCTTACCATGTACAATCTAATACTCTCTTCCTCGGAGTTGATTAAAAGACGGCTAGTAGGCCTACGATAAAAGGTATGATCAACCGTGCATAATTGACCTTATCGTGTCTACCTGCGCAGCTCGACCATAGCCTTGGGGGCTCAGAAATATTCTGCTGACTTTATTGACCAGCTGGTCCAGGTACAGGAGCAATTATGGCATCGCGTGGTAAGTAGACTTACGTAGCGTCATTCGAGGTGAAGGAAGGTACCTGCAGGATTGCCTGGCCTAAGTGCCATTCGATCGTAAGTACAACCTCATCCTTCAATCGTAATAGATCTTCTTTACTTGATTTCAACTATCAAGGGATATTTAAAAGAAATATTTTTTAAGGGCAGTCCTTATTGAAAAAATACTTTCATTCAATTGAATCAATTTCCGTTTTATATTTTTCCTCCCAACGCCCCCCGCTCAGCCTTTATTCTCCAAATTGGTAATTATTTCAATGCACATTTACTTATTTTTAAGTTACAGTTATATTATTCCAATTGAGGTACTACACAACACTCCACTAACACAGTGAATCTGTTTGTTTGTTATAACACAATAGATTACTAGCTATTGAAAATGCTGACACCTTTTTTCAGCGAAAAGTTTAAAAGCAGTTTGTTATTTGAAAACTCGCATTAAGAAATGTTTTTAATATTAATTTTTTATAGGTGTTACGAAACGTGGCCCAATTTATTACCCTCCTAATGTTTCAGAATATTTTATATTAGAAATGTTTTTTTCATAAAGCTTGACGTACTAATAAATAATTTTATAAAATTAAAATAATGAAATGTCAGATCAGTCAGGCTTTACCTCGCTACCAGAGGTAATACAATACCATTAACAAAAGTGTAAGAGAAAGAAGAGAACTATATCTTCTTCTCTGGTATTTACCTTTGTACTCTTGTCAACTTAAACATATTTTTATTTCTTCCTTTGTGTATTTCTACAGGCTTACACGAGGTTTCGCTAAAGCAGGTTATCAATGCAACAGTTTGACGCTGGTATTTTAAAACAAACGAGGGGATGCATGTAAATTAGCCTATGTAGCCAGGGAATACATGTAAATGAACTCATGTAAATGTGTATTCATTGGCGAAAATAGTTCCATTATACAATTTGAACTGATGTTCTGTTTCTGGATCAACATCGCCAACAAAATGATTGCGTTTGGTAAACAAAAATTCCTTTGCGTAAAAAATTGAAAACTGGCAACAGGGTCAAGCAATTTTAGACAGAGTAAACCTAAATTTCCGATAAGGACTATTATTTATTTGAAAATGGTTTTCATATATTGAAATGTATTTTGAATATATTTTATAGATTGCAATATCTTATTAAATGCCATTTATGTCCACAACAAATTTTTCATTATAGTTCCTTTTATTAAAAAATTACAATTATAAAATAAAGTAACATGGCATATGCGTTAAAACCGCTGTTCTAATACACAACCTATAACATAAAATCAGCTGATTTATGAAATCAAATGTTATCACTTATTTTAAGCCAAATGGGACCAATAACTACATTGTACACCTTGTCTCAATTATGAAAATGTTTTCTCTCATATACAACTAAAAATAATTACTTAAATTTAATCAATGAATTAATATTTGAAAAAAAAACTGTATTAACATCAAGTGACATTCACTACACGTTTAAATGTATTTGAACTTGAGTGGGTGAATAAAAAGTATTTTAAATGGATAAATAAAACGTTTTTGGATTAATGAGGTACAAAATCGACAGCGAAATGATTACGTTCGGTAGTAAAATTCATCAAATTTTTCATTTGCGTAAAATATTGAAAACAGAGTAATGTGGTCAAGCGATTTTGGAAGTAGTAAAATGGACGATTACTTATTTGAAAATGCTTTTTATATATTGAAACATATTTTGAATATATTTTACAGATTGTAATATCTTATTAAATACATTGAATGGGGTAGTTGAACAAATAATATAAACAAACATTTTTCAAATCAATTCTTAGTTAGGTCATCAAATGAAAATTTTATTTCAGTTACTTTTTATTAAATAATTACAATATTATAAATATAGTAGCATAACCTATGCGTTAAATCAGCTGTTCTACCATACAACCTATAACGTAAAATCAGCTGTTTTATGAAATCATATGTTATCGCTTATTTTAACAAAATGAGACAAAATAACTATATTGCATACCTTGCCCCTTGTGTAAATAGTTTTTGTCACATATTAAAAAAAAACGTATTAACATTAAGTGTCATACACTATAAGTTTAAAAAAATATATTTGAACTTAAGTGGATGAATAAAAAATATTTTATTACTAATTGAAAATTCTACAAGGAGAATGGGGAGAAGAAGGATTTGAAAAAATACGTATTTTGATGCTGTCTACAATAAAGCGTTCACTGATAAAGGAGACTGTTACTGACTTTCTAATACCACGTTCAGTTTTTTCTTCAATATAAGAAATGTGAAATATGACGTAATTCATACAAAATCTGGATGTAATTATATGAAATGTCATAAAAACCATAACATCTAAGGAGATTGTAAACCGGATGTTCTTGTTTTAATGTGTCATCTAACTCGATATCTGTATAATTATCCTAGACTTCCTGTAATAGGATTTGCCACTTGTCATACACTGAATTAATTAATTTCAAACCCGTCATGGATTTAATAGTGATACTGAACTGATTGGAATGCATCGTAGTTTAGGCCTATAACCTGCTTTTAATCGCCATTTTTTTCCAGATATAATATCATTTTCTGGAGATTTATTTTTAAAAGTATTTCTCTATCATGGGTCTTTTTCTAAATATTTACTGTTATCAAACAATTTTGATTATATAAACGGTGTATGGAATCCGTCAGTTAGAAGAGAAGGAAGGGGTTTGGTGGTCCCTGTGTTGTTTGTAAAGTCTTATTTATCACTTGCTCTAGCAACCTGGATGTCTTAGAATTTGACTGATAAGGAGGAGCGTTTCAGTTTGGGAAAACGTTTTTTGGGAAATATACTTTTAAACTGTGAGAAATGGTCGTATTACTGTTAGGGACGTATAGTGCGGTCTACGTAACCGTGCACTTGGCTCTGAGGGATCGCACAAGATTTCTCATGTACTACCACTTCTCAAAACATGTTACATATTCAGTATATTCTATACATAAACAGTTTCTGGACTCGATATGTCCACACATATTTCAAGAGTGTTTGTTATTTCAAGCCGAAGCTAATTTACCTAATATCGACCGTATCTTGTAAGTCAGTGTTTTTACAGTCCCTATTATGTTTGTAAGTAAGTGTTTATACTGACTCTCTTCCTCCTGACTCGCTTTCTGCGATCACTCAAGGCCAAGTGCACGGTTACGTGGTCTGCACTATAATTGAGGATAGTTTAACGAGACGCCTCCATGCCTAGCAGTTGATGTAAATTAAAATGAGTTTCGACGTTGTCCGAGTTGCAATATAACAAACATGTCAATCAAGGTTGTCATGGACACCGTTAGTATCGAATTGCTTGAAAGACGAGACGAGCCTCCTGCGCCACGGTTAACGTGGTTAGCAAAATACCTTTCTGATTTTAGATGTATTATACTTCAGACTGTAGATTAGGAGAATGAATTTCGGAAGTAAAAAATTAGAGGTGTATAAAATGAAAAAATCCCTTAACATCAACGTTAAATTGATTATTTTTAATTGAATAGGTATAAAATAATTTTTTCCGAAAAACGTGAATAAAATATTATTTGTTGAGGTCTGCTGGTCATTCATCATCTACTGTTGCTACTTCCCTAGAGAGATTTATCTTTCTCCCAACGTCACTCTCACCTCTATGCTTTTCCCATAAACACACGGCCTACCCTACATTATCTGACCAAATCTCAACTGTACTATAATCTAGAGCTGTATATTTTACGAAAATTAATTTCAGAAGTACAAAATTCCAGGTGTATAAAATGGAAAAATTGCCATAACTTTAACGTTTGAAAGATTATTTGTAACTGAACAGGTATAAAATATATTTTCAAAAAATAACGTGAATAAAATATTATTTGTTCAGGTCTGCTGTTCTCTCGCCCCCCCCCCCCAATGCCACTTTTTTAGAGAGATTTATCTTTCTCCCCAGGTCACCAACGCCTCCATGGTTTTCCCATAAAAACACAGCCTATTTTACATTGTCTAACCAAAACCTAACTTTAGCGTTTGAAAAATTATTTTTAATAGAATATATATTTTTTATAACGTGAAGAATAAAATATTATTTTTTTGTAGTTTGCTGTTCATTCGTTATCTCGACCGCTGATGCCAATTCCCTAGAGATATTTATCTTTCTCCTCGCCTCACCCATACCGCCATGTTTTTCCCATAAATACACCTTACATTGTCTAACCAAAACTTTAATATATTAGCACAGGCTTTGCGAGTTTTCGGAAAAAAGCACTTTAGATAAACATGACAAGGAATGTGGAAAAAGCGATTAGGCTAGAAACTCTTTTCGAGACCTGACTGAAACGCTTCACTCCGTTGCCAAGTGGACAGTTTATACCCAAAACTAATCCCAACGCAGCGAACCTTGACTTCATGTATTTCCATATGTAAATAGTCTAAATATGAATGCCGGGCAACACAATGTGACAATTGTAGAGGGCGGTGTCAAGGTCACAGGTCAGCCGACACAGGAAGCATCAATTCAACACATTAACGACCGCGTCTGGCGAAAATCTTGAGAGGCCGTAAACAAAACGCAAGTTGACCGCACGAACTCTCGCAATAAAACTATGGTAAATCATTTATGATGTTGTAAAGGAACCTTTTACGTGCCGAATAGACATAACTCTCTATGGTAGAGGTACTGAGGAGTACTTGGTTAACCCTTCCGGGATTTCCTGCTCTCCTGCTTACTAACCATCGGACCGCTTCGACCGTGACGCTTTCTCAAGCAACAGAAATATCATTGGAGTAATTTAACCATCCGACCTATTCGGTACCACCCATCCCGAGATCGAATTGCTGACGTAGGTCTGTTCTCTGACGTCAGTGGTGTCCAGGTAAAACGAAATATTCATTCATTCTGTTATCTGTATTAAAAAGTGTTATTTCTAAAAGCACAGAGATATTAATAATGCAATATAAAACATCTTTATGTACTTTAATTTGTTTAAGCTTATATAAAGAGTGGTATTACTTTAGACAGGCGACCCCGAACACGCGAGCCATCATCTCCCTCCTAGACCCGGGGTCTCCAACCTACGGCCCAAGGGCCACATCCGGCCAGCGAACAGAGTTTTTCCGGCCCGCGGAAAGCTAGCATACTAAAAAAAAAAAAATATTAGTAATATATTTCCTTTAAAGTATTTTTACCATTAAATATGGTTACAGTACTCGTTTCTCACTTGCCCCTTCTTTACTGTATAAGTGAAAAGTAAACGAGCTGTAAACAAGTAAAAAACTAACCAAGAAAATCTCAAAAACAACCACTGAGCTCTTGATTTAAAAAAATGTCGTGGGTCTATGGGGGGGGAGGGCTAAACCTCCTGCCCCGAAATATTTCCGGCCCGCCTTTCCTCCAAATGTTTTCGATGTGGCCCTTGTGTAAAATAGGTTGGAGACCCCTGTCCTAGACCATTGGCATTTATGTCTTGAAGCTATTTTCCCAAAAATGAAGCACTAGAAGAATACCCTACTTTTTATTTAATTCCACTTGCCTTTCTTTATTTCATCTCTGCATAGACGCCTCCCTGCGGGCCCGATTGAAACATCGCTTTGATACAAGACTACACACACGAGTGCATAATTTTACCCACGTGTTTCTACGCCAGTTTCCACCACAAACTTGCCTCTAATTTCCACCTTAACATCCCTACTAGAGTGTATGCACATATATTTCCCCAAATACATATTTTATACTACTACTTTAAATTTGATTTTTGCGCGATCATTTCAGGTCCAACCATATAAGCAATATTTGTTAGAGTTTTGTTTCCGTTCTTGTATTTCCGGCAGTCATTGTTTGCCAAGTACTCAGGACAGGGCAATATTCGGCTAAATATACCTCCGTGCTTGCTTGCCAAACAGACTATCAGGCTGGACCGTGGCGTCTGTGCGTCTGCTTTAAGTCCTCATTGTGCATGTCCGATCCTTTAGTAACCTACATCCGACTGCATGTTCTCAACAAACGTTTGCAATAAGTAAATCCTTTTTGGAACTGTATACAGCAGATCAAAAGAATAAATTAGACTTATTTCTTTCCTTCTGCGACTGAAATCGAAACTGTTTAATTAAAGTCTCTTTAATTAAAGACAATAGTATTTTCATTGTAAATTACCTCTGAGGATGATTGCTATGCAATCTAAATGTACATAAGGTTTTAAATAAAAAAGAAAGTTATTTGTGGTTGAGAGGTTTCATTTATTTATGTCAGGATCAAAGATTTATAAAACTTTTCGACCTTCGAGCTAAAGGGACAAAAATGGTGTTTGCTGTGTTTGCACTCTTATAAAATAGATAAGTAATTAAATAAAATGGATGTAAGACGTACCTGTACTATACGTCATATTTTGTGTTCCTGCTGCTGAATGATACCCACAGGATAAAGAAATCCCTCGGGACTCATCCTACCGACCCGCTCGCCAGACCAGTTTTTAAAAAATACTTGCAAACGCAAAAGTTTAGAGTTTCCTTATAATCACTTTATACCTTCAGACTTGAGCTAGATATATCTTGAAGATGGAAAGCCTGCTTGTTTATATTCATGTAAAATAATAGTATATTACAGCCCTTTGATTCTGTATTGCAAATATTTCTAAAACACTCAGCGAAGCGTAGGGAAATATCACCGAACAACAGGCAACATAAAATATCTGTTTTGTTAGTACGTAGAACGACAAACGAGTCAAATCTGTCCGCTCGACGTAGTCACTCCTAATTTGCAAGTAAGACGAGCAATTGTTTGATCCCAGTGGTAGGCAAAGAATTTATTTCCCTCGATATGAGCCAATTATGTTAATTTCGTCTTAATCGTTAAAAGAAATATATTGTGCAAAAATAAACTATAAAAAGAAATAGGCTCTTATAAGGGCATTACGTAATGTTCCTGTTGTGTGTTTTACCAATCACACAGATACTCCATTAGCAAGGCGTAATTTATGGTCCTAAGTCATCATAGGCTGGTGATCAAGTGGTCGAGGACAGATGGGCCCACAGCTGCGTTGTGTTGCGTCTTCTGTCCAATGCTTGCTCAACATTTAAACGGTAAAAGCCTCTATGCAGTGAATGTACGGGCAAAAAATAATACAGTATTATCTTTCTTAGTGGAATCGACCGTAAAACATAAATTTAATATCCAGGAAAATTTTTTAATAGCTGCTGTGAACAACAAATTCAGAGTTGAACATTTTACCTATAATTTAGGTATTTGAATAAAATAGTGCATTACAAATTATGCTGACAGATTTATTTAATAAAATACATTTATATACACTTCGGTCAAGGAATACTCGGAAATTTATAGCTGCTAAAAATATAATTAACATTATATAAATTCAGCCCAACAAGTCATGTTGTATTTAAAATAGTTGACATGTTAAATAAGTTCATATTTTTGCTATAAAAACCTATTTATTATTCACACTGATGCTGTAAATAGCATTTAATAATTCTAAGACTTAAATATCATAGACAAATGGGAGGACAGTGGAAGACTTGAATATCCTAGACCTATGCAGAGAATGGAAAACTTGAATTTTAAAGATTTAGGGAGAGAGTGGAGGTCTTAAAGTCAGAGACGAATGACAAGAGTGGAAGATTTTAATATCAGAGACAGATGGAGACAGAAATATCGAGATTTATTGAGACAGTAGAAGACATAAGAGGCAGGGGTGAATGAAGAGAGTGAAAGACATAAATATCAGAGACGCACAAAAAAGTGGAAGACACATGGATAGAGTGAAAGGATTAAATGACAGAGACGTTTGGAGAGAGAGGGAAACATTATTACTGTAGACCTATGAATAGAATGTAAGACTTAAATAGCGGGGTCAGATGGATAGTTAAAGACATAAATACCGAAGATGTATGGAGAGTAAACGACTTAAAGGCCAGAGACGAATAAAGAGACTGAAGGATAAAATGGCAAGGAATCATTGAGAAAGTGGGAGGCATTATCATTGTAGACGTATGAAAAAAAATGAAAGACTTGAATATCGAGGAAAGACGGATCGTTAAACATCGAAGATGCATATAGAGAGAGAGTAGATTACTTAAAAGCCAAGGACGAATGAAGAGACTGAAAGATTAAATTTCAAGAAAGTATGGAGAGAAAGGGAGACATTATTATCGAAGACGTATGAAGGGAATTAAATGCTTAAATATCGAAGACGTATGGAAATAATGGAGCAGCACTGAAAAGGTAGGGGCAAGTGAAGAAAGTGATCAACATAAATATCAAAACCGCAAGGAAAGAGTGGGAGGATTAAATGTCAAGGAGTTATTGAGAATGGGAGGCATTATCATTGTAGACGTATGACAAAAAATGAAAGACTTAAATATCGGGGAAAGACGGATCGTTAAAGACATAAACATGGAAGATGCATATAGAGAGAGTAGATTACTCAAAAGCCAAGGACGAATGAAGAGACTGAAAGATTAAATGGCAAGGAAGTATAGAGAGAGAAGAAGACATTATTATAAAAGACTTATGGGCAGTGGCAGTGAAGGCAGAGACAGCCTGGAGGGCTTGTATGAGTGGAACTCATAGAAGAAGAGTTGAACATCATTAGGTTGGACGACAGGCACCAGTCAAGCTGTTAGTATAATATATATATATATATATATATATATATATATATATATATATATATATATATATATATATATATAATACAGTATATAGCCCATATGAAAAAAATATATAATTATGAGGAAAAGCAAATGAAGACATAATATGTACATGGTGGTTGATATTTATATATTGTGTGTTTTTCAAGTGTCAGTTACATTCACGCTTATTGCCTTAGCCCGGATTATAAGGGAAGATTAAGACTCACGAGTTAAAGATCCCGTACCTGAGGTATATTGCGGAAACGTATCCGTGCCCTTGGAAGTTAGAGATAGCACGAGATCTCTTGTGTACTACTATTTCTGAAAACATGTTACATATTCAGAATGTTCTATACATCAAGAGCTTCTGCATCCAATATGTCTACACATATTTGAAGACTGTTTTTTATTTCATACCGAAGCTAATTTATCTAATATCGATCGTCTCATGCAAGTCAGTTTTTTTGACATTCCTTACCATGTTTGTAGGAAAGTATTTATACCGACATTCTACCTCCCGTCTCGCCTACTGCGATCTCTCAAGGTAAAGTCCACGGTTACGTGGTCCGCACTATAGATATGCTATCGCAGCTGACACAGCTCTGGATGTCCTTATCTCCACTAAGGATATTGACATACAAAATATATTACACATTGGCCATGGTAGAGTAAGAAATCAACAATTACTCTGGAAGGTACAGATGCAGATTAAAGAAACAAAAGAAGAAGGTCTGGACAGTTGATAGGCGTAGTGACGAAAAATGTGTTACTGTTTAGAAGTATATGAAAACAAGGGGAAATACTAAGCATAATAACCTCTCCATCTAACCAATCAACGGAATTGTCATATTTTATATTAGGCTATTATTCAACTCCTACTATTAGTTCACGCTCTCCCTATAAAAATCATGTTCCAAATTTTCAAAATTAATAAAACACCCTTTTATTTATCCAATCATGTTCAAATACATTTTTAAACCTGCAATGGATGCCAATTAATGTTAATACAATATTTTCAAAATATTTATTCAATTATTAAATTTTAAAAATTTGATGTCTTTAGGTTGGATTCGAACTGCAAGACTACATTTTTGAAATCCAGCACTCTGGCACTAAGGCAAATTGCCAATAGCTGTAAGTAGTTTTCCTAAAGAAGAGCAAGCACTATTTTAACCAAAACCGTTTGAGGATTGCATACGATGAAAATTTGATTGTAATAATGGTTCGTGTCATTTGGACAAGACATTTTGCCACTTAATATTGCGATTCTGCACATGTGTGTATTTATTTATATTAACTGTATTATTTAATAAAAAGTAATTACATTTAAAATTTTCTTTTTTAACCTAAACAGACGTTGACTTTACATTTTTTTTTTTTTAATATCCCTTATATAAAACTATGACAGCTAATGTGTATTATTTTTAACGTTAAAAAAAATTTCAAGCTAGCAGCACTCGTGTTGGCGTATTTTTCTAACCTCTTAATAGAAGATACCGTTGGATTCGATCATAACATCCGACGAGTCACGACAGATATTTCCTATTGCAGTGCAATTCGGTCGAGAATTTCGGAGTTGACGGTCCATTTGCTCCGAGGCGTGCAACGCGCGTAAAACTAAAAATACCTCGTGTTTGCTAAACCTGACCAGACTGGACACGTAACTCGGTATTTGGCAGACTGCTGACACGTATGATGTCAGCGCTGAGAAGGGACGCTGACAGTTTACAAATATCCCACCAGATGCGTATTAGGTTAACGTTCTTAGAGATGATATCGGTAAGGTAAAAACAATTTTGTGCCGAAAATAAATCTTTATTTCCGATCCTCATTAAACGTTTTCAGATAGAATAAGTGCGTGTAGTTGTTTATGTAGTTTCAAGGCAACCAGTATCATTACTATCCCCTATAAAGTATAGAAGATTACAATATACTTTATAAGGCAGAAAGTATGTAACCTGTATGGTAGGGCAGAACAAATTCCCCTGTTATTGAAGCTACCAAAAATGGATTGAAGTTAGATGAGAAATTTTTTTTTAGTTGAGTTAACAAGAACACGCATAATGTAGTTTGAAAATGTGCAATATTTAAGATACTTTAAACAATATATCACTGAAATGACGCCCTTATTGTTGGTAAACTAGATGAGTTCTCTGTGAGACTCTCCATGAGACATATTAGGGTGAGAACAACACAAGTGGGTTGCGATTGAAATGTAAGTCGCGGTTGATGACAACAGCCCATCGTGAGGAGGTCACCTGCGCTGCTTAGCCAGGCTCAAACTGCTCTAGTGACGTGTTCTCTGCTGTAAGTGCATAATCTGTTCCTGATGTTATGAGATTCGAGTAAAGATAGTGATAATTAAGAGGGGGATAATAGGTAATCCTAATAGGCGATTTCCAGTGCATCTAATAAACAACAAAAGAAGTAGTTTAGGAGAATACCACCACCTTTTTACTGAACTAAAAGATGATGATCCCGAACGATTACATTTTTATGAGGATGACACCTGAAACATTCACTTATCTACTTGAAAATATTGCTCCTCAGTTTGACATCTGCGTTTATCACTACAACTTTCACCCTACTCTGATTGTATACGAAAAAAGCTACCGCACTACCAATGTTGACAGTCGAATTTCCCTCGCACGGCGTGATGTAGTGTGGAAGAGTCGGAACGACCTTGAACGGACCAATCAGATGCGAAGTAGCCTGCTAGACCGCGCGGTAAGCATCCATGTAGAATGGAATCAGTTTATTTACAAAAAGCATCCATATAAGCATTCTGTAGGGCATCGCGATGTACCTCCACCTCGACCTACCCGTTGTGTTCAGCTCCGGATGTACATGGGTGTCACAGCGACCGCGACCTACTTGTGCTGTTCGTACGCTTAGGCGGCTTCCTCCATTTAACCAGCCAGTGGAGAGCGGAGGGATGAAGCTAATGAAGCACTGCTCCACTAGAAGGCTACGATTATTCATGATATATATTTTCTACAATAGCTAACAATAAAGTAAGATTTTGGTGAAGTGCAGGGGGATATTTGCCTTCTCACATTACTCATTGGAACTCTAAATGTAAGCAATAAAAATATTACAGTACCCCAATACCATGAAAATAATAAAAAATAACTAATATTACAAGTTACCTAAGATTAAACCCTTATGTACATTTCGATGATCATGTCATCATTATTAGAGGGTCTTAATACAAAATTACAATCTAGCAAACAAAACTTTACAAACTATAGTGACCAAACTAGGTGCTAAATACACCAATATAGGATAATTTTGTATTCTACAAATCCATAAAACAATTAATTTTTAACACGAGAAGAATATTATTGGGTCATATAGGGGTTAGAAATGTATTTAAACCTACTTCCTGTTATTAATGTAGACAACAACAGTGAATAATAAACAATAAAACGTGTATTTATAAACAAGAAATATTCTGTTCACTAATTCCTTTGGATTGACTAACAAATATTGTCAAAGGTCGAAGAGAAATAATAAGGGAATAAATGACTGAAGGAAAAATATTTGATTAAAAGCATACTATTTAGCTTAAAGAAATATTTGATTTACAGTGGATAAGGGTGGAGTTGGGCTTCGTTAGGAGCCACCGCTTTGAACAACGTTAAAACCGTTCCCAAGAAAACCACTCAGGACACAGGCTTAGCAAGCTCCAGTATTCAATTAACTTTGGCAATTAATCTTTGTATTGCCCTTTATCTTTTTTTCACTAAAACTTTTTTATCTTTGACTATAACTAAGAGAGAACCATGGCTCTCTAACATGGAGAGAACCGCTTACATCAAATGGTGATGCTCTTTGCTTTACATGCACTTAAAGAAACTTATTATAATTTGTTCTTGAAGGAGATCAATGTACTTTATTACACATAAAAAACAATAACACTCAAGTCATACAAAAACAAAATATTTAATTACGTCAAAAATGTCAGCAACTTTAATGACGTCAAAAATGTCAGAAACTTTAATGACGTCAAAAATATCAGCTATTTTAATGGCGTCAAAAATGTCAGCAACTTTAAAAACCTCAAAAATGTCAGCAACTTTAATGACGTCAGGAACTAATTTGTTATGGTAGTTGCTGAATATTGTTTAGCCACTTTAATGATTTTAATGCTGCGTGATGAGAGTGTTATTGCTAAATTGTACACTAGATTAGTGTAGGGTTACACACTTACAAGCCAATAGTTTCTCTTTACGATCTATACGCCTTTTCATCCACAAACTACCCGTCCAGGGGTTTAAAGCAAGCGAGGAAACAAGCGCAGAGGCGGCGGGACAGTCACAGAGAGGCTAAACTGTTTATAGCTTGTCAACAAAGAACGCATGGTGTTAGCGTATAATGTGTCACTCGTTACGATTGCCCCTCTAGTCTGGTAAAATTAAATCAAGAGCTGTAAATCTCCGTCTGGCAACAGTCGCCCAATCCTCAGTCGAGCATGTGTTGAAGAGGTCATTATAACATTACAGTGCTTCTGACGCGGCGCAACCCTAAACATGTGCAGGGTGGGGTAGGTTAATAACGCATCTCCTTTCCAACACTCACAGCTACATATTCAATGTTTTACCTAGTTGTAAATTTTTGTGGAATTCATTTTGATGTCTTCCAAGTACAAACTCCTAAAGTTTAATTTTGATTTCATTAAACATTTAGAAACGATGCATCTGTGCAGTGCAATCGATTATTTAAACATTTTGCTTCTATGTTAGAACAAACCTCTCATTTTGTACTTGAAAATCCGCATATTCTTGAACTTCAAATTGAAAACACAAGACAAACTTGGGTACTGCGACAAACAACAATTAACTAACAACTTGAAGCAACTGTGGCGTAAATGTTTATATTAATAAAAACAACCTCTTACCACAAATTCAACAACTTTTCTTTTAACCTTATGGACATTTCTGTTACAAAGTAATCATCTTCAGAGGTATTTTACAAATGACTAACTCTTAATATGTACATAAGGTTAAAAGAAAAATTGTTGAATTTGTGGTAAGAGGTTGTTTTTATTTAATATAAACAATTAACTAAACTTTATATTGCCAATTTCGATTTAACGTGGTGGTTCTAATTCAGCGAAATGTTAAAACAACTTTAAGTTAATAACAACCTAGATTATTGTGGCAATAAGCCACTAAGTTATTATCCGTTTTAAATGTATTCAATTCCTTCTATTAGCTCTCTCTCTCTCTCTCTCTCTCTCTCTCTATATATATATATATATATATATATATATATATATATATATATATATATATATATATATATATAGATAGATAAAATTTTCAGTCGTTAATAAAATACTTTTTATTCATTCATTCAAGTTCATTGATGTTAATACAGTTTTAAAAAAATATTAATCCATTAATTTTAGTTTTATATGGGCGAAAATCTTTTCACAAAAGGGGCAAGGTATGCAATACAGTTACTTCGTCCCATTTAGCTTAAAATAAGTAATAGGCCTATATGATTTCATAAAACAGCTGATTTCATGTTATAGGTTATGTGATATAACAGGTGTATCAACGCACAGGCTATGTTGCTTTATATATTTTAGCTGTAATTATTTTATAAATATTTAGTAAAATAATATTTTTTACCTAAGTAGGAAATGATTAATTTTTTTTTTCATTAGGGTCTACTTGTTTGTTACTTTACCATTAAAAACCACTATGTTCTTTACAATCCTCTGTTACTAAATCATTTACAACACGTACGTAATTGTGTTATTTAAAACCCTATATTCCGATTACTATGCCATTAAACCACCATGTTACTATGGTTTTTAAACCTTTTATTAATATATTATTTTAACCATTACTGTGAACTTTAAAATTTGAAGTTAGTCGGCCATTCAAAACACCTCATTTCATTTATAACCCTAGATTAGTATCCCATTAAATATAGTTATGTTATTAGGATTTTTAAAACCTTTGGTTATAATACCATTTAAAACCATCTACTACGCCCTTTAAAATCATACGTCAGTATTACATTTACAACACGTATGTTATTATGTCTTTTAATATTATATTTTATCATGCAATTAAAATCACTACATTTTATGCAATTAAAACTCCTACCTTATTTCGTGATTAAACCCTTATGTTATTATGTCTTTTAATACCCTATACTGTTATGGCATTTAAAACTCCCATGTTATTGTGTTACCTAAAATCCTTTGTTATTATGCCATTTTAAAAAGTACGCTATTAAACACCTAGTTAATTATTACATGATATTTAATAATCCTACATTATGGTCCCATTTAAACCCCCTATACATGTAGAACTCTTTACAAAAGTGTGCCTTTTAAATCCCTACGCTTTTATGGAAAATTAACAAATTAATTTTTTTAACATTCATTTTAAACAACTAAACTACTATCCATTAATCATTATACTATTATAGTTTTTGAAACCCTATGTTATTATACCACTATACCAATATGTTATTATATCACTAATAGCCAGTACCGAATGTTGTCATTACAAGCCCCTAAGTTATTGTGCCCTTTAAAATATTTTATGCTTAAATATTATTCTAAGTTAATATGGCATATAAAACTCCTACTTTTTTATTCCATTAAAGATCCTATTTCATTATGGTTTTTAAAACCCTATGTTGTTGTGTCATTTAAAACCCCAACGCTAATGTACCTTTAAACCCTATGCTAATATGCTATTTAAAACTTCGACGTTATTTTATCACTTAAAACCTTATTTAAAACGTTATTGTGTCATTTAATAACCTCTGTATATTAACACCTCTGACGGGAATAATAAAAAAATAACTCCATATCGCAACTTACACCTTTTAATGTCTTTAATTCTGTTACAAACTGACTACCTTTGGATATATATATATATATATATATATATATATATATAGTATTTATATTATATATATATATATATATATATATATATATATATATATATATATATATATTAAAACAACACAGGTTATTCAAATACAAGAATATTTATTATTTTATATCCAAAGCTTTTCGTTGGCAAACAGTACCAACATCATCAGGAATGAAAATTACAATCTCGCCATTATCAAATATATTATCTGAAATATTTTTATAACAATTAGATAATAAAATAAATGAAATTATAAAAATATATGATAAAAATGGTTATTGGGTTCGCTATGTAGATGATGGAATGTATATATCAAACAATAATAATATAAATTTAACAAATATTTTCGATAAAATAAATAAAATTAATAATAAAATCAAATTTACTTATGAAATTGAAACAAATAACAAAATAAATTTTCTAGATTTAACAATAATAAGAAAAAATGAAAAATTTGAATATATGATATACCGTAAACCAACTTTGACAAACCAAACTATACCAAATAAATCTAATCATCCATATAATCAAAAAATGGATAACTTATTATATAGAATGCATAAAATACCCATGAATGAAGAAAATAAAATAAGAGAAAAAAACATAATTTATCAAATTGCATTACAAAACGGTTATAACAAGAAAACTGTTGACAAACTTAATTAGAATATTTTTAATATACAAAATAATAATTTAATTGGCAACAATAATAATAATAATACAATATGGACTTCATTTTTATTTATAGGCCATGAAATAAAAAATATCACCAAATTATTTAAAAATACAAATATCAAAATTGCATACAAAACTAATAACAAAATAATAAACATAATAAATAACAATAATAAAACAATTAATATGCATGAAAAAGGAGGTGTTTATAAATTAGAATGCAAAAATTGTAATAAAGCTTATATAGGTCAAACAAAGAAAAAATTAAAATAAAGATATAAAGAACATTTAAATGCCTATATTAATCCAGAAATATATAAATCAAATTTCGCAAATCATTGTATTTATAATAAGCACCAATTTCCAAATATAGAAAATATGAGACTTATAAAAGAAATTAATAAGGGATTAAGAATGAATATATATGAAGCATTCGAAATGTATAAACACAATAATAATAACAAATTAATAAAAGAACAAATACAAATACATTCTAAATTTGATACTATATTCAATGTCTATAATGTTACAGCAACAAAATAAATTTGGCAATTTGTATAAATTTAGCAACAATTCTATTTCTAAATAAATATATGTTTTAGGCCTATAGCTTACATTATTGTAATTTTCATTCCTGATGATGTTGGTACTGTTTGCCAACGAAAAGCTAATTGTAATTTTCATTCCTGATGATGTTGGTACTGTTTGCCAACGAAAAGCTTTGGATATAAAATAATAAATATTCTTGTATTTGAATAACCTGTGTTGTTTTAAATTATTAAACAAGAAAACGTATTTTATATATATATATATATAACATAAAATACGTTTTCTTGTTTAATAATTTAAAACAACATAGGTTATTCAAATACAAGAATATTTATTAATTTATATCAATTGGATATATATTAATAAATATTCTTGTATTTGAATAACCTATGTTGATATATATATATATATATATATATATATATATATATATATATATATATATATATATATATATATCAGTATTTGTTAATAAAACTAAACCCGTATAACGAATTGTGGTTTCGCCCTATTTAAAAAAAAAAAATCACCGCAGTTTTCTTTTAACAAAATGTACATATTTCTTAACGGTATTTATTCCAATTGGTACTTTCATAACTATTTTTATCCTCTCCACTAAGTTCACTGCTTTACGAACAATTTATAGGTCATAACAAATTTATAGTATGGCCAAAACCAGATATTAATTCCTTACCTACAATATACAAACTAGGATCTTGTGTTTGGGAAAGGTTTCTCCCACGCTTTTACAGGCCAACGTTATCAGAAAGTTTACTCGAAGCTTACAATATTAAACAAAGCAAATTATGTTTCGTTTATCCGGGCCTAATGTCTGTATTTGTTTTAGCATATTCAGATGTTTGTTTATTCACGTGTTTTTTAACGAGTTCTGTGGCACTGTTTAAACTTCGACAACACATCTCTGCCCGTAGCCTAAGTTAAAACCTACGCCTGAAATTCTTTTTCGGTTTACAACAGATTTGCAGGGAACGAAATGCTATCAGAAGCATTGGGACTTCGTAAACCCTTCACAAAACCCCAACCACAGAAATGCTTTAACTTAGAATAACGTTAAAAATTATATATGCCTACTTCTCTTTACTCCTAACCCTTTCCTCTACCCCTAACACAGAGTTATTACTGTCTAGTTTGTACTATTTAGTGCTGACTACGTAACCGCGAACTTGGCTTTGAGTTTACTACCATTTCTGAGAACATATTACATATTGAGAATGTTCGATACATTAACAGTTTCTGCATCCGATATGTCTACACATATTTCAAAGAATATTTTTTATTTCATACCGAAGCTAATTTTTCGCACCGTCTCATGCTAGTCAGTTTTTTGACAGTCCTTATCATGTTTGTAGGAAAGTATTTATACTGACCCTCCAGCCCCGTCTCGCCTACGGTGATCTCTCAAGGCCAAGTGCACGGTTACGTAGTCAATATGTCAATATCCTTGTAGCTGAAGATGATTAACACAAAACAGAAATAAAAAACGAAGTATAAAACAACATATTGGCTTTCTTTTAAATAAACAATTAATATTATAAGGTTGTAGAAGTGTTTTTATGCTGAACGCAGTTTTTATTTCCAAGAGTTAATTATCGACTTTCTTGAAACTATACCTCCCACTGCCCCTGCAAAAAAAACAACACCCAGAAAAACTGCTCTCAGGAATTCACGTCATCTATTATAGATATTATTTTATTAACATATTTAACCAAACGTTTCCAATGAAACAAACGTAATGCTCTGAGACAAACAGTGGATGTGGGAAGGGTTTGGCATTGTTTGCCCGACAGTAGAAATCAAATACACCTGCTACATTTTAGTATTCCGTCAATACGTTTAGATCAGAATTGTTGTCCTGATTAAATTATTTCTAACTCTAGCAAAGAAGATACTTTGTTTAAACTCACCCTCGATATCTTTAAAGCATGTCCGGCATCTGCTCCTCCGTTCATGCGGAAGCCCCAAGGAGAGCCGCCGTCCAACACCACCTCCCTGGCCGTCATCTTCCACTCTCACCTTCACTTTACCTTCATCACTCAACACTCACGCAATAATCCACCTAGTTAAATGGCCGCTTGATATATTCGCTCTCCTTATCGGGTGACGAAATGAACTCAGCGACCTGTGAACCTTAAAGTCATCTCGAAGTGTCTCCCCGGTGATGTGTCACTCTGTAAGCAAAGAATTCAGAGTTATTATTGCCACTCACTGGTTTACATGCTATCTAATTAATGTCATATTAAGCAAAGCTAGAGCATGCCAATCAAACTGATCTGCTAGGCCTTACGAACAGAATTATATATATTTAGCTTTCTACAGGCAACTAGCCACGTTATCGTTTAGTTTTTTTACTTAACTTACTTACTTTTTAATATTTGCTTTATTTTGATACAAATAGGCTAACGTTATTTCAAGTATTGCAAGGATGACGTTGAACCACCTGTTTTAAGGACGGCACCGTGTCAACTGTTTTAAGGTAAAGTTGTGTTAATTATTTTAGGGAGTTAATAGTGTGTTTAAAAGTGCGTCATGTCAACTGTTTCAAGGGCTACGTTGTGTTAACTATTTTAAAAATTATGTCATGCCAACTGTTGCATGGACGGCGTCATGTCAACTGTTTCAAGGGCTACGTTGTTTTATCTACTTAAAATTTATGTCTTGCCAACTGTTGTACGGACGGGGTCATGTCAACTGTTTTAAAAAGTGCGTCATGTCAACTATTTCAAGGGCTACGTTGTGTTAACTATTTTAAAAATTATGTCATGCCAACTGTTGCATGGACGGCGTCATGTCAACTGTTTTACGGACGGCGTCATGTCAACTGTTTCAAGGGCTACGTTGTGTTAACTATTTTAAAAATTATGTCATGCCAACTGTTGCATGGACGGCGTCATGCCAACTGTTGTACGGACGGCGTCATGTCAACTGTTTTAAAAAGTGCGTCATGTCAACTATTTCAAGGGCTACGTTGTGTTAACTATTTTAAAAATTATGTCATGCCAACTGTTGCATGGACGGCGTCATGTCAACTGTTTCAAGGGCTACGTTGTTTTATCTACTTAAAATTTATGTCTTGCCAACTGTTGTACGGACGGGGTCATGTCAACTGTTTTAAAAAGTGCGTCATGTCAACTATTTCAAGGGCTACGTTGTGTTAACTATTTTAAAAATTATGTCATGCCAACTGTTGCATGGACGGCGTCATGTCAACTGTTTCAAGGGCTACGTTGTTTTATCTACTTAAAATTTATCTCTTGCCAACTGTTGTACGGACGGGGTCATGTCAACTGTTTTAAAAAGTGCGTCATGTCAACTATTTCATGGGCTACGTTGTGTTAACTATTTTAAAAATTATGTCATGCCAACTGTTGCATGGACGGCGTCATGTCAACTGTTTCAAGGGCTACGTTGTTTTATCTACTTAAAATTTATGTCTTGCCAACTGTTGCATGGACGGCGTCATGTCAACTGTTTTAAGGACTGCGACCTGACAACCGTTTTAAGGGCGACGTTGTGTTAACTATTTTAAAAATTATGTCATGCCAACTGTTGCATGGATGGCGTCATGTCAACTGTTTCAAGGGCTACGTTGTTTTATCTACTTAAAATTTATGTCTTGCCAACTGTTGCATGGACGGCGTCATGTCAACTGTTTTAAGGACTGCGACCTGACAACTGTTTCAAGGGCGACGTTGTGTTAACTATTTTAAAAATTATGTCATGCCAACTGTTGCATGGATGGCGTCATGTCAACTGTTTCAAGGGCTACGTTGTTTTATCTACTTAAAATTTATGTCTTGCCAACTGTTGCATGGACGGCGTCATGTCAACTGTTTTAAGGACTGCGACCTGACAACTGTTTCAAGGGCTACGTTGTGTTAACTATTTTAAAAATTATGTCATGCCAACTGTTGCATGGACGGCGTCATGTCAACTGTTTCAAGGGCTACGTTGTTTTATCTACTTAAAATTTATGTCTTGCCAACTGTTGTACGGACGGGGGTCATGTCAACTGTTTTAAAAAGTGCGTCATGTCAACTATTTCAAGGGCTACGTTGTGTTAACTATTTTAAAAATTATGTCATGCCAACTGTTGCATGGACGGCGTCATGTCAACTGTTTCAAGGGCTACGTTGTTTTATCTACTTAAAATTTATGTCATGCCAACTGTTGCATGGACGGCGTCATGTCAACTGTTTTAAGGACTGCGACCTGACAACCGTTTTAAGGGCGACGTTGTGTCCACTGTTTTAAGTATGGTGTCATGCCAACTGTTGCATTGACGGCGTCATGTCAACTGTTTTAAGGACTGCGACCTGACAACCGTTTTAAGGGCGACGTTGTGTCCACTGTTTTAGGTATGGTGTCATGCCAACTGTTGCATTGACGGCGTCATGTCAACTGTTTCAAGGGCTACGTTGTTTTATCTACTTAAAATTTATGTCTTGCCAACTATTGCATGGACGGCGTCATGTCAACTGTTTTAAGGACTGCGACCTGACAACCGTTTTAAGGGCGACGTTGTGTCCACTGTTTTAGGTATGGTGTCATGCCAACAGTTGCATTGACGGCGTCATGTCAACTGTTTCAAGGGCTACGTTGTTTTATCTACTTAAAATTTATGTCTTGCCAACTGTTGCATGGACGGCGTCATGTCAACTGTTTTAAGGACTGCGACCTGACAACCGTTTTAAGGGCGACGTTGTGTCCACTGTTTTAGGAATGGTGTCATGGTATCTATTTTAAGAACGATGACATGTGAACTGTTGTAACGACGAAGAAGTGAACATTTTTAAAGGAGGACTGTCAAGGCATATCGATTATGAATACAAAGAGGATAAAGGTAAGGGCATAAAACTCCCTAGTGTGGAATATAGTTACGAAGCGAAGGTTAGGCGGCATAGATCTAGGAGCCAATAGTTGTATTTTCCTTAAGTTTCAGCATCTTTCTTGTTCTGTCTTTCTTAACCAAACTCTCACTTAGTATGAACGTAGGAGAGGCTTCTAGCACACGGGTGCACACAAACAAATTAGTTTTGTAAACACAAATTTGTTTACATTACTTTAACAACATTATCGTTAACTTTTAAAAATAAGGCTGTGACTTCTTCTTAGGAAACAAATACGATAAACTAAAAAAGTTATATATTAAATATGGAGCATTGAACAATATCTCCTCCTATGGATACTAAATCGAATAGTTCCATAAAATATTTTACCCTCACTTTGAAAAGAATATAGACTATACAAAGCCTACGAATGTATGAGCAAAGAGTAGTATGAAATATCAGTAAGATTTATCAGCTCATTTGACGCTTTAGAATCTAACGCGTGACGCCATCAAAACTTGTAAAGTACTGCTATAGACGTTTTAAATATTAATTTTGTGAGCTAAACCGTTTCAGCGACTTACCTGACATAATCGATTTACTATCTGTAACTTATGAACTAAAACGTATACTATAGGTAGGAAATATATCACTGAAGTTTGTGTATCATTCGATCAAAATATTTTGGTTTATTCAAAGCGCTTTTGTGAGAAATTATGTTTACTTATGACTATATTTATGAGTGCGATTTTAATGAGGTATCTCGTCATAAAACCCTGATTTACCCCATGGCTGCTTGCATCTTACGTCATTTCCGGATCACATTATACGAAAAGTGCAAAATTAGACTAATTCATTACAGAAACAAAAAGGCGCACGTAGAGTGGTATCGAACATGGGTGTGTTACAGTCCAATCGTCATATTTTAGCCTTAACATCACATATGTATCGCATTACTCCCCGGAGGATAAAGGCCAGGGCTAGCAAATTATCCGAGCCAATCCCGGATACGGTGTAATATAGCCGGGAGTTATGACAACCGAGTCCCCGCCAGAACGTCCAGTGTGGATTTCTCGAGGGAGATCTGTTTGTTAAATCAGCTTTAATTGTTAGATCAATGCTAGCGATCGACGAAAGAAATAAAATAATTTATATTACGCTTTCATTACCAAATTGAAAAATGTATGAAAATTTACTACTGTTTTACCAAAACAAAAATAACTCAAAGTTCAACAAAAAACAAGTAATGTAAAAAAAATATTTTAAACTTAGTTTGGTCAGCCACAAAACATTCTATTTAAGTTACATGTTATTAAATAATTAAAATTAATATAAATAAAGTAACGTAATCTATGCGTTAAAACAGCTGTTCTGTAAAGTCATACGTTATCACTTATTTTAAGCCAAATAGGCTGAAATAACTACATTGCATACCTTATCCCTTTGTAAAATGTTTTTTCCCATATAATAGTAAAATTAATTCATTATTAAATTTAATTATTGAATTATTATTTAAAATAACTGTATTAGTGTCATCCACTACAAGTTTTAAAAAATGTGTTTGAACTTGAACGGATGAATAAAAATTATTTTATTAAATATTGAAAATGTTAACAAGATGTATATAAGGAAAGTGTGAACTAATATAAATTTAAAAAGCGAACGTTTGCCGCTACTGAGCAGTTTAGCAGCGTGCAGAAACGAAATATGTCTAGTAATACTGTCAGATTCTTACAGGATATCAATAACTTCTTTAAACACTTTAGACTAACTATTTTAATTTACACATTTTTATGGCTACTATTATTTACACACTTGACATTTATAAAAGCGTCCAAACAATGTTTTAATTAAGTCTAGTTAGATAAATAGCTACTGAGTTCGCTAATAGTCTATTTACACCTAACACGCACTGTTCCTGTATGCAAGCCTGTTACTAACGTTGTTATTCTGTTTACTAAATTACAAAAACATCTCGTTTTCTCGCTTAAAAAAACCTTTATAAATCAATTTCCCTATCCTAGTAATTTCTATTCCCTTATTTCTAGAAGGTTCTAGAACGACGTAGGTGCTGTATCCGCTCAAACAAGACTTGCCTCTTCCAGTAATTTCTATTCGCTTACTTCTAGAAGGTTCTCGTATTTACGAGCCGTCGTACTGTTGTGACCGCGCAAGTATGAAAGTACAAGCCGCATTACATAATCAAGGGAGGGGAATTACTTGTAAATACTGCAAATAAATTATAAATTTAATAAATTTAAAAACAAAAATAAATTAAACGGCCGATTCGGGTGGTGTTAAAATTATTCAACGTGGAATGGTGAATAAGAAAAATCATTTTGACAGGATAATAATGCCAATGTCCATTTCCAATTGCACATCAGAGTCAAACTCACCCTAACCTAAGTACCTTACGTACTAACTGATGAGTTTTTTCAGTTCTTTTTTTGTAATTACTGTATATAATTATTACAAAGTATTCGACCGATTAAGCATTGCGGCCGAAGAAGGGAATACCAGTAGCACAGTACCCTTAGTTTCCCGAGCGCATTGTTTACTTGGTCCAGTAGTAGTGCTGCTAATATACTCTTATCCGGCCGCAATGTTTACTCGGTCTATTAATAGGTCTGCTTCCTATCACCAGCTATAATCGACACCGAACGAAAAGTTTAACTGAGAGTAGTTTCTAAAGTCTAAGTAAAACTGAATTAATGACCCTCTGCCGGAGATCATGGGAGAGGCACTGGTCTCTCCTAGGACCCTGAAATATATTAATTAATGCTAGCGTCGGCAGGATCGATTACATTGTAAAACGTGGCCCAAATTTTATTTATTTACCACATTGTGTATCAGGATAAAATTGGGAAAAGAATATATAGTTTTCAAAATTATGTTCATTTCTATAAAAAAAACCTAGGCCTATCGAAGGTTTTAAGATATTTCTTCTTTCCACAAATTAGTTTGAGTAAAAACAATCAAACATAATTTTTTAACTTCCAAGAAAATTAAACTTGTGCAGTTCAGCGCTAGGGTTAACGAACACATCGCTCCAAGAACTTTCCCGTACTTTACGTTTATTCCTGTACAGTGCTTTAAATTATACAGCAATGTCTACGAGAAGCGTTGTACTTTCTCTAAAAATAATTCATTCTGGAACAAATTATTGTCGCACAAATGGAGTAATAAAATCTCCATTTGTATTCTTCGCCCCAACAAAAGAGACGTTATGTGCGCTCTATTTCCATATAAAACTACAACGTGACTGCGGACAAAATCTCGCAATTTACGATAATCTCGCAAGATTAATATGCATTGTTCCGTAACAACAATATATTGTCTTTTATATAAAACTGTCTCGGCAATGAAATATTGGTTCGAACTTAACTGAAATATCAGTTTAGTCTGCCATATTTGGGTGTAAACCAAGAAAATGCTTTTGTACTTCTAGAAAGGATAGAATATTTTATTGTAAGCAAAATAAAATAATTATTCAAACACTAACCGTAAAGCAGTTACGATAAATATCAATGTATTTGTTTATAATTCTGTAAAAATAATTTGAGCAGGACGTTTTAATATGTAAGAAAATAAAATGGTAGAAAAACAAACAATAACCGAACGTCAATAAATTTTTATTCATTTGATACAGAAACCAACTCGCAATTAATAATTTAATTTTTATGCGCGTTTAAATGACAAAATTATTATAATCAGTGACCAAAAACAGACAAATTCTAAACCATTACTTTTATAGATAGAATCTTTGTAATTACAGTCACTGGCCACTGATGATTTCTGAGTTCCTTTTCATTTAGTATTACCCTTGCATACAAGATAAGCTCATAATATATAAAGTATAATAAAAATTACTAAGTAAATAGTAACGAACACTAACTCACAATCAATAATCTTTTTTCTCAAACTCGTCTCAACACAAAGTTATCATCATCAGTAAGTAAAGTTAATACAGCAGAAAATCTATCACTGCAATGAAAAAACGTCGCATTAAATAAATAAGCTTGACTCGATATTCAACCGGCTTGTCATTGGTTCAATGATTATCTGGAGTGCTCAATTAAGTTGAATATCACTGTAATATTTTGTTTACTATATAGTCACACTGACAATACTACACTTACTGACCTATAGTCATATATACTGATAACAATGACTTTTCCATTGAGACGCGAAAAATAAAATTATTAGTCGTCAAGATTTATTGGTTGTGAGTTGGTATTCCAATAATTATCACTTTTCCTCACAATACTAAACAGTTACGCCTCTAAGACACTTATATCGTATTCAAAACTTTAATTTTTACTATTATTTATCAATTTACAGTACTTGGCAAAAAACACTACTGCTACTGTTATTTCCCAGCAGACAGGTTTCACACTTGGTCAGTACATTGTTCAACGTTGCATGTCAATCAAATTTTAATTTTTCAGTCAATCCGAGTAGGCCTAAATTATGATTTATATTTGACTCTAAGGGCCGTCCCCAGCGAGTGGTTTGCCGCTTCCTCCCAGAGCATACTCCACTTGTAGTAGATGAGCTTAAAATAGGCTTTCTGAAAGCGGTAGCCCTAAAGGTCAATCTGCTTAGGTGTCGCTGCAGCATCTGGCCAACATCCAAGTTCATTTCAGATAATCTTCTATCAAAAACCACGTGCGCTTTAACCAATAAAATAATCTTTAATCATGTTCCTTTAAAACTAATGTTACAACTCGCTTGTGGCTTAAAGTAATGTTACAACTCACTTATGACTTAAAGTAATGTTACAACTCACTTATGATTTGAAGTAATGTTACAACTCACTTATGATTTGAAGTAATGTTACAACTCACTTATGGCTTAAAGTAATGTTACAACTCGCTTTTGGCTTAAAGTAATGTTGCAACTCAGTTATGACTTAAAGTAATGTTACAACTCACTTATGATTTGAAGTAATGTTACAACTCACTTATGATTTGAAGTAATGTTACAACTCATTTATGGCTTAAAGTAATGTTACAACTCGCTTTTGGCTTAAAGTAATGTTGCAACTCACTTATGACTTAAAGTAATGTTACAACTCACTTATGATTTGAAGTAATGTTACAACTCGCTTATGATTTGAAGTAATGTTACAACTCGCTTATGGCTTAAAGTAATGTTACAACTCACTTATGACTTAAAGTAATGTTAAAACTCACTTATGATTTGAAGTAATGTTACAACTCACTTATGATTTGAAGTAATGTTACAACTCATTTATGGCTTAAAGTAATGTTACAACTCGCTTTTGGCTTAAAGTAATGTTGCAACTCACTTATGACTTGAAGTAATGTTACAACTCACTTATGATTTGAAGTAATGTTACAACTCACTTATGATTTGAAGTAATGTTACAACTCGCTTATGGCTTAAAGTAATGTTACAACTCACTTATGACTTAAAGTAATGTTAAAACTCACTTATGACTTAAAGTAATGTTAAAACTCACTTATGATTAAAGTCTACTAATTCTTGAGACGCCAGAAAATACTAACCGCATGGTTGTGCTGTGCTGGTATTGGGAAGCACGGAGGGCATTGCATAGGCAAACAAATGTTATTTTTCCTTCAGTCGGTGTCTAGTACGCGTGTAGCCAGCCTAGTTGGATATATATCTGACCCCTGTTTGTGCCCTCTTTTAGTTTTCTCTTCAGGCTTTGAATCTTTGATCCGAAAGAAAGGTTTTCTATAATACAAATGTTGTTTTACTTTTCAAGCGGTACAACTCAAAATGAGCATTCCTGTCTTTAAACAGAAAACACTCACATTTGTTAAAGAATCGCAAATTTTGTTTCGTTTTTTTTAAATATTAAAATAACCCCTATAAAAATCGCTATCTAAAAGCCAAATGAGATCTGATTAATAAAACAGTCACTCTAGAGCCAGCTTCCGTCCATCTGGCCGCCTCTAAGTAGGAAGTTGTTTTAAACGGTCCCTTAACTGTCCAAGCACAGACAACGCCAGCGTGGACCCATCCGGTAGCTAACTATACTACGCCCACTTCGGCAGCAATCACATATAACTCCCAACAACTATCACTGCCAGTCTAGGGGTAATGCTCAAGGTCACAGTTCCCTCTAGCAGCACAAAGTGCGTTGTAAGCCTGAATTTTATGAGTGACGTTCAACATTAGTCGTTTCGAGATTTAGTAATTTCTTTCAACATATTTCTTACATATGTTTAACTCTGAAGATTTCGGCAGAACTTTGTATCCAACTAGATTCCACGAGTCTTCTAGCCTTTATACCGGATTAAGATACTGGCTGATCTGGGTTTAACTCAAGTTGAGGATGACTGCCAAACTCTCTGCCAATAATGACGGTGTAAGTCAAAGAACTTCACAATTTTAATTCAGGATATTATTGATTCATCTCCTGCCTCTCCAGTAAAAAGGACCTCTCATCTCCCTACCTCAGTCAAAACTGTATTCCACCTAATCTTTTACATGACTATTCCTACACGTGGCTGTTCCTACAGGTGAATAATCCTACACTTGGATATTCCTAGACGTGGTTGTTCCTACACTTGGATATTCCTACACGTTACTGTTAATTCGCGTGGGTGTTCCTACAAGTTAATAGTCCTATACTTGGTTATTCCTATACGTGGCTGTTCCTACACGTAGATAATCCTACACTTGGATATTCATACACTTGTCTATTTCTACACGTGGTTGTTCCTACAAGTGAATAACCCTACAGTTGGATATTCCTACAGTGACTATTTATACACTTGGATTTCCTATACATGGCTGTTCCTACACGTGGATAATCCTACATGTGGCTATTCCTACACATGGCTGTTACTATACGTAGTTAATCCTACACGTGGCTATTCCCACACATAGCTGTTCCAACACTTGGATAATCCTACACGTACCTATTTCTGCGCCTGGCTGTTCCTTTACTTGGATATTCCTAAAGATGGCTGTTACTACTCGTGGCTATTCCTATACATGGCTGTTCTAACACTTGGATAGTCCTACACGTGGCTATTCCTACACATGGTTGTTACTACACGTAACTAATCCTACACGTGGCTATTCTTACACGGGGCTATTATAACACTTGCCTATCCCCACAGCTATTCCTACACGTGGTTATTCCTACACATGGCTGTTCCTACACATGGCTGTTCCTACACTTGAATAATCCTACACGTGGCTATTCCTACACATGGCTGTTACTACACGTAACTAATCCTACACGTGGCTTTTATAACACTTGCCTATTCCCACAGCTATTCCTACACGTGATTATTCCTACACATGGCTGTTCCTACACTTGGATAATCCTACACGTGGCTATTCCTACACATGGCTGTTACTACACGTAACTAATCCTACACGTGGCTATTACAACACTTGCCTATCCCCACAGCTATTCCTACACGTGGTTATTCCTACACATGGCTGTTACTACACGTAGCTAATCCTACACGTGGCTATTCCTACACGCGGCTATTATAACACTTACCTATCCCCACAGCTATTCCTACACGTGGTTATTCCTACACATGGCTGTTCCAACACTTGGATATTCCTACACGTGGCTATTCCTACACATGGCTGTTACTACACGTAACTAATCCTACACGTAGCTATTCCTACACGTGGCTATTATAACACTTGCCTATCCCCACAGCTATTCCTACACGTGGTTATTCCTACACATGGCTGTTACTACACGTAGCTAATCCTACACGTGGCTATTCCTACACGCGGCTATTATAACACTTGCCTATCCCCACAGCTATTCCTACACGTGGTTATTCCTACACATGGCTGTTCCAACACTTGGATATTCCTACACGTGGCTATTCCTACACATGGCTGTTACTACACGTAACTAATCCTACACGTAGCTATTCCTACACGTGGCTATTATAACACTTGCCTATCCCCACAGCTATTCCTACACGTGGTTATCACTACATGGCTATTCTAATACTTGGCTAGTCCTACACGTGGCTATTCCTACACATGGCTGTTACTACACGTAACTAATCCTACACGTGGCTATTATAACACTTGCCTATCCCTACAGCTATTCCTACACGTGGTTATCTCTACATGGCTATTCTAATACTTGGCTAGTCCTACACGTGGCTATTCTGAGAAGATGCCTATTCAATTGATTTCAATTGAAAGTAAGCATTCAGTGATGCTTTACCCAGAAGCAATCATTTGTCTATCCTCCCCTAGTTCTAATTACATTACCCGAAAGCATAAAGATAAATCGATCTGTACCCACCTTTCTACCACCTCACGGAAATATCCCCTTAGGCTATTTTTCTTTCGCTTCTATAAGTACACTACAATGGTAGATGTGTCTCTACTTACATTTGCCATTTCTACTGATTAAGGCACAGCCAAACATGTTATATCAGACCTATTTCAGTAGAGTGTAAAAATACGTCAAGGAGCGATATTTTCTCGCTAACTATTAATAAATAACGGTGAGGCCGGCAAGCGCGCTCTTCGTTGTTTTTTATTGAACGACTTCACGCCAAAGCGGTTAGATAATGTTTAATTTTATACACTGCTTTGAAGTGGATATTGCATCTAATAATACGCCGGGGATGAGGGAAAACACTTGTCTCTCGGATTGGGCGCCGTGCCCGTCTCACAATACCGTCACTTCTCACTTGATAGAAGCGGTCACTGTTTCCGTGCGAAACCTTACCGACTAAACCAAGACGCTAACAGCCCAGTGAAGGTAAAATAGGCTATTACCTCAGAATTCCGTTCTTATACATCGATTTTCATGAAATTTTGGGGTTAAGCTCTACTTGCCCTTCACTTCAAAATCTACCCTACGTGGATGTGCACTTATGATTCTTAGGAGTGAAAATAATCCCTTATTGCAAAATCTTAATAAAATTTTAATTGAAGCATTTAACACATTAATGAAAAGTTGAGCGATGATAGTTTGTGCAATTATTTGTAATTTATCACAATGTTTCAACCCTTATAAACCACCCCTATTATTATAAAATTTTAAAAAATCATTTATTGATATTTTATGTACTTAAATACAATTAAATTCACATTTAATTTATATATGTCATCCTTTATACATTCTTAATTTTCAATTAGCTTTTCAACCCTTTTAAACCATCCTCAATAAGGTTTTACTTCCGATTTACGTTCTTACCCATCGAATTTTATAAAACATTTGGATTAAGCTCTATTTGCCCTTTAATTTAAAATCCTTCCCATGCCAATATGTGCTTATAATTCGTAGGGGTGAAAACTACCCCTTATGTCAAATTATTATTAAAATTGTAATTAAAGCGTATAATACGATAGTGAAACTTTGGAGTGATGATAGTTTGATGCTTTGGGTCATTTTTTGTGATTTACCCAATTGGACTTTACTATTTTACGTAATTATGTCTTTGTTACTACCTGCCTTTGGTGAGATGTTTACTTTTCGAACGCCAGTGTATAATATAAGATATATTATATAGGTCTTCTAAACAACAAGAACACAAAACAGAATTTCTGTCGTCGTTCATTTTATAAAGAGACATAGTTTAGGCCTATACACCGTCTGAGTGATGGGTAGAAATATTTGTCCTATAGGATTAAACTATTTCTTATCTTTTTAAAAAGGTATATTTGCGCAACTTTACAACCGTAACGACGTTATTAATACTATACTTTTCATTATACTATACACTTAACATTATGGAAATGTTTCAGCCTGGATATAGACTAGAGTAATAATCTAGATATCCTGGGTTCGAATTCCGGTAGTGCCAAAGAATTTCTGTAAGTTAAAGTCCTCAGGTCGACTTAGTCTGTGAATAAGAATATGTAGAATTTACTTTGGGTCAAATTATATATCTTGGATATAGTTAATAATGGGCGGTAGAAGTGTGGTGCTCTTCGAATACCGTATGACCCCAAATAAGTCAGTTATACCCTATCTCTCCTAAGCCATGTTATTATTATTAAAACGAAGTTGAAATGTGGAGGGCTTTACAAGACCCAGTATCTAGGCATCAAATTTATATAACGGCTAACTCAAATTTACCACGCCTCTAAACAATAACTGAAAATACCGTATGACCCCAAATAAGTCAGTTATACCCTATCTCTCCTAAGCCATGTTATTATTATTAAAATGAGGTTGAAATGTGAAAGGTTTTATGAGACCTGGTATCAAGGCATCAAATTTCTATAATGGCTAACTCAAATTTACCACGCCTCTAAACAATAACTGAAAATACCGTATGACCCCAAATAAGTCAGTTATACCCTATCTCTCCTAAGCCATGTTATTATTATTAAAACGAGGTTGAAATGTGGAGGGCTTTACAAGACCCAGTATCTAGGCATCAAATTTCTATAACGGCTAACTCAAATTTACCACGCCTCTAAACAATAACTGAAAATACCGTATGACCCCAAATAAGTCAGTTATACCCTATCTCTCCTAAGCCATGTTATTATTATTAAAATGAGGTTGAAATGTGAAAGGTTTTACGAGACCTGGTATCAAGGCATCAAATTTCTATAACGGCTAACTCAAATTTACCACGCCTCTAAACAATAACTGAAAATACCGTATGACCCCAAATAAGTCAGTTATACCCTATCTCTCCTAAGCCATGTTATTATTATTAAAACGAAGTTGAAATGTGGAGGGCTTTACAAGACCCGGTATCTAGGTATCAAATGTTTATAACGGTTAACTCAAAACTACTACGCCTCTAAACAATCACTGAAAATGTATAAAATCCCCCTTTAAAGTGCAGAGTGCTTACTACTGCCTAGCAAGTGCCCGCAGGTGCCAGCCGTTCTGGCTACCATGAACAAACCCTATTCTGACATGAACCTATTTCACCTAATTTGAAAATTTTCTTCCATTTATATATTATTTTTACGCTGCCGTTATAATTATAAAATCTTTCCGATTAAAAAAAAAAAAAACAAAAAATGATCGACAAATACAATTTTCCTTGCAGAAAATGTTTATCGTTGCAACAACGAACTCGTTAACTTCGATTTAGCTGACACTAGCAAACACAACTGCGATACGGTCGCTGTAGGTCTCATCAGCTCTGTTTAATCAGCTCACCACTTGTCTGTAGATGAACCCCTACCCGCATCTGCTACCCCTTCAGCCATTATACTATTTATCACCCCCTCCCTTGCGTGCCCTTTTGTCGTGACATTTCCAGTTGTCTGCAACCCTCACAGTGCTTCCACATCCTTAATGTTTTGATGGCTGCCGTCTGTCTGCTCGAGTAGTTTGATATATATATATATATATATATACACACATATATATAAAAATATCGCAATATGTATTCTTGTGTATTAATAAAGAAATAAGTCAAATACAAATACAAGAATTATTAATGAATTTACAATAATATATTATATATATATATATATATATATATATATATATATATATATATATATATATATTGTACCTTTACCGTTCTATACTTTAATAATAACAATGTTTCAAAGACGTTGTAGTATATTAGTTAATATAGTGAATTTAAAATTAATTAAACTAAGAAGATAAATTTCTTTACTATATTTCAATTAAATTCATAAAATAAAAGTTTGGTCCATAAATATCTCAAAATATAATGGGGTTTTCTATTTACTATAATCCTTTATTTATTTATTGTGCATTATTGAGATAAAACATTATTATTAAATATATTTTATCAGTTAATAACTATATTAATATATATTTCGATAAATCTTTCTAGAAATAATTCAGTTCAGTATAATGATAATATGGTATATAACTTTATTCCAATTTTTAAACGAAACTTCTTTAGACTCATCTGACACTCTTTAAAAACAGACTTTAAAAACAAACTTTTATTGAATAAAATTTTTATTCAGTAAATGTTTTACATGTAATAAAGTATTTCTATTAATTACATTTTTTTAATAATAACTACAATATCTAGATTCTATTGAAACCTAGTAAATGTGATAGTAGTGGTACCACGCGTTGAGCTGTTGCCAACGTAAGAAAGACAGGGAAACATTTGTTGGCAACCAATATGTCCAGCTTTATTTGATCTTTATCGACTTCTGGTGGGAAATGAAGTTTCTGTTGTAATAATGTATTTTTGTTGCCAACTTAGTTTGTTCCCAACACATTAAAAAACATTTCTTAATTGTGGTTAAACGTTAGCACCACCTGTTGCCAACACCAATGCCAGCGTGGCTTTACGTAGAACTACAAAACAATAATGAAAAAGAAAGAACCACACAAGAAAAACAACTGAATAACAGAGATTAACTTCAGATTCAAAATTTGCCAGAAATGTATAAAAACAAAATGTTTACCTTTCGAACGAAACAACGTTTCTTAGTTCTAGTTCAAGGCGCCATATTCAGAAGATGTACTCTCTAAAGGTTTCAGTCTCGCTTATTATAGATGAATAATTTACAACCTTGTACAGATCATCTTGTAAACAGTTTACGATCCAGTAATACCAACGTAACCGACAAATATTCCTTAACATAGCTCAGTATATCTGAATAAATAAACACAGTCTATAGAACATCTTCAATAATACCAACGTAATAATAAAATATTCCCTAATATGGCTTAGTGTAAGTGAATAATTAACCATCTTCTATAAAACATTTTCAAAACATTTTAAAATCCCGTAATACCAATGTAACCAACAAATTATTCCCTAACCTGGCTCAGTATACCTGAGTAATAACACAGTGTATAGTGTTCAAAACAGTTTGCTTTCAATAATATTAACGTAACGCACAAATTCTTAAAAAAGAATAATACACGTTTTATACTGATTAGGAAAATCCAAACGAACTTTAGGACGCAACTGTATTGAATTAAATATCTTTTTAATCCGATTTGTAACTAGAGAAGTGTAGATGAATCGTACTTATACACACGCACGCGCTCGCACTTACCCACCAACACAAACGCAACTTTCCTTCCTGAAAGACCTAGCTTCGACCAAGTGGCAGAGTTAATTTCAATGCCTCAGCAAAATTTATATGTTGTGATCGTGTCACTGCAAATAACACACCCAGCTATTAGAGCGGATCTATTCATTTCAATCCACCTGTCCTTTCACGATGACGTCACGATTATATACATTACAATGTAATTACTTGTATCCTTCACATAAACAGACCTTTTGTTTCGTCATCACGCGTTCTGCCGCTCCCATATCTTCAGGAAGTAATGTATCCACTACAGATGTTTCTTATTCTGTTTGGAGAAAGATGTGAAAAAAACAAAGATACAGCGACAGGAATGTAGGACGATAAACAGAATGTGAAAGGAAAAGTTTCGTGTCACCATTACCGGAACAAAATTGCAAGGGTGAGGAGAACTGTTATACCGCCTTACATGGCTATTCTTGTCTCTCCCTAACAATGTGATGGATACGACTCTCCCTACCAAAAGGATGAGAAAGAACTACAAGTTACATCTACCTCTAGTACTGGGTGTCTTGACAGATACACAGACCTTTCCATTTCTTCATCACGCGTTCTGCCGCTCCCATATCTTCAGAATGTAATGTATCCACTACAGTTGTATTTTATTCTGTTTGGAGTAAGATGTGAATAAAGCAAACATACAGCGACAGGAATGTCGGACGATAAACAGAATGTGGAAGGAAATGTTTCGGGTCACCATTACGGAAACAAAATTGCAAGGGTGAGGAGAACTGTTATACCGCCTTACATGGCTATTCTTGTCTCTCCCTAACAATGTGATGGATACGACTCTCCCTACCAAAAGGATGAGAAAGAACTACAAGTTACATCTACCTCTAGTACTGGGTGTCTTGACAGATACACAGACCTTTCCATTTCTTCATCACGCGTTCTGCCGCTCCCATATCTTCAGAATGTAATGTATCCACTACAGATGTTTCTTATTACGTTTGGAGAAAGATGTGAAAAAAACAAAGATACAGCGACAGGAATGTAGGACGATAAACAGAATGTGGAAGGAAATGTTTCGTGTCACCATTACCGGAACAAAATTGCAAGGGTGAGGAGAACTGTTATACCGCCTTACATGGCTATTCTTGTCTCTCCCTAACAATGTGATGGATACGACTCTCCCTACCAAAAGGATGAGAAAGAACTACAAGTTACATCTACCTCTAGTACTGGGTGTCTTGACAGATACACAGACCTTTCCATTTCTTCATCACGCGTTCTGCCTCTCCCATATCTTCAGAATGTAATGTATCCACTACAGTTGTCTATTATTCTGTTTTGAGCAGGATGTAATAAAGCAAACATACAGCGACAGGAATGTAGGACGATAAACAGAATGTGAAAGGAAATGTTTCGTGTCACCATTACCGGAACAAAGTTGCAGGGGAGAGGAGATCTATTATGGCCGCCTTACATGGCTATTCTTGTCTCTCCCTAACAATGTGATGGATACGACTCTCCCTACCAAAAGGATGAGAAAGAACTACAAGTTACATCTACCTCTAGTACTGGGTGTCTTGACAGATACACAGACCTTTCCATTTCTTCATCACGCGTTCTGCCGCTTCCATATCTTCAGAATGTAATGTATCCACTACAGTTGTCTATTATTCTGTTTGGAGTAAGATGTGAATAAAGTAAACATATAGAGATAGGAATGTCGGACGATAAACAGAATGCAGAAGGAAATGTTTCGGGTCCCCATTACGGAAACAAAATTGCAAGGGTGAGGAGAACTGTTATGGCCGCCTTACAACTTATGGATACTACTCTCCCTAACTAAAAGATGGGAGATAACCACACGAGTCACCTGTACAACTCGCATTATTATACAGCATTACGCTTCTATCTCCCCTAGCACTGGGTGTCTCCACAGATATATAGGCCTTTATATTTTGTCATTTGCGCTATAAGATACAGTATTTTGCCGCTCCTTCAATATGTATAGGTATTTACATGTAAGCTGGCCCTTGACCTATCGTCTGTACTAGCCTAGATAAAAAACTTGTCTGCCGTCATGCGGGTTGTATCAATTGTCCTCGCGGCCCTTGTGAAGACGCTCCAGTAGATGAAATAAGAAATGCTATAAGTGACGTATGTCAACATCCTCGGAATTGTTCGCAGAACGGTCTTTGCCTAATCTCCATCCACCCCTCACCCACAGTCCCGCGTCAAGGCCAAGTGCCAGCTTACGTGTCAACACCTATAATGTGCACAACACAGTTTTCTCCTATTTTGTTTGGAGCAAGATAAGAGTAAAGCAAATATCAAGTAACAGGGAAGAAATGACTTGGGTCAATATTACATAGAGAGAGACATGGTTCCATAGACGCGGATGACAGTTATGGTTGAATTACAAGGCTACCATCGTCTCTAGATGTGAAGGTTACGTCATCCCGCAACTAAGAGATGGGAGAGGCTCACAAGTCATGTGTATTTGCATAGAACTATAATCACCCCCCCCCCCAAACTGAGCATCTTCCAACCAAGATGTATAAAGAAACAAAACAAATACAGAGAAACAAAACAAGTTACAGAAACAAGACAAATTACACAAACAATACAGTTACGATTCTGCGAAGCTTCGGTCTATGTAAAGCCAATGGTCGATTTTTTAAAGTCATTCTATTGTTTGCAAACGTCAAAAAGCAATTAACACAAAAAACAAATACCCTAATCCCGTAAGTCTGATTTGACTTAAAATTCCAGGATTTACAAACAACGCGTCCCGTTAAATGGAACTAAAGCGGAAACGGCAGACAGATATTTTTTCACGTCCTCGAATCTCTCAACAATGGTGGTCTTTGCATATTTCGGCTCCCAATACGCGTGTGACGTAAACATATGGATTCTGACAGAGTGCGCCATTGTAATGTTAAACAGCGCGGGGAGCGCCTCCGAGTGGGTCAAGGTAAGGGATTACTGTCCGAACAACAGGTAACTTGTGGGAAAGGAGACAATCCGCTTCGTTGAATTCTGTCCGTTTTGTACAGTGAGAGAGAGAGAGAGACGGGTTTAGTGTATGAATTGGGGAACTTGTGCTAAATCATTGTAATGAGCGCCTCTCCCTCTCTCTCTCTCTCTCTCTCTTTATCTCTCTCTTTGACTTCCTCACACACACACACACACACACACACACACACACACACACACACACACACACACACTCACACACACACACACACACACACACACACACACACACACACACACACACACACACACACACACACACACACACACACACTGGTTCTCGAACACACACCTATCCACATAATGGCCTACAGTACATACACCTACACCTAAACTACCATATTTATACACATACGCGCGCGAGCGCGTACGCTCATACACAACGCGTTAGGTTGTGATACATTGTAATTTAGGAAGGTAGGCTGCCTTTTAGGTTATCATTACAACACAGAAGCTATTTCTATGCAAAGAACCGCATCACCTTGGCTTCAAATTTAATGACTCACATTTTGAAACACCGTTTTATTGGAAATCGACTTTTTTCTACATAGATTTTATTAAAAAAAAAACATTTCGTTAACTTTATATAGCTATTCATATTGTTGCAGAGCTATTGGAAAAACAATTATGAATTTCTACTTTTCATATTTAGCTAATATGGATATGTGTAGCACGCTAATATAACAAACCGTTTTACAACGTCTTGGTTAACAAAGGCGTTAACAGCTAGGCTTGTCTCATGGCGAACACGTGGGTACAGTAACGCTCCGATTAGCGAGATAGAGCCTGCGACCGTACGGAAATCCCAGTAATCCAGCTTATCTGCTTTCCTACGGTTTCTGAGGTGGGAAATTTAATAAAGTTGTCCCAAAACCGATGGGGTTATAGTACGTGCCAGGATACGAGATAACGTAAGGGCAAGCCTCCTGTTGTTAGCCCATGAGCCGCTAAATATTTGACAAGGCTAAATGTGACAAACCACATGAGGCCGGTTTTACACACAAACAAGAAATTTAAACAAAACATTTGTAAAGTCAATTCCTACTTAGTTCAACAAAGAAAATTAGTTTCGTGCGAAAGATCGTCCAGTTTCTCAAGTCGTTCAACTCATATTGATCAGACAATTAATGATTTATTATTATATTAGTTCCGCAAATATATATACATATATATATATATATATATATATATATATATATCTGTGTGTGTGCGCTAATTAATTACTTTGTATTAAATAATTGCAAATATTAAAAATGAAGTAATATAACCTATGCGTTAAAACAGCCGTTCTACCACACAAACTATAACATAAAATCCGCTGCTTTTTGAAATTATATCTTATCACTTATTTTCAGCCAAATGGGACGAAATAATTATATTGCATACCTTGCCCCTTTTGTGAATTTTGTATCCCATATAAAACTAAAATTAATTAATTATATTTAATTATTGAATTATTATTTTTAAAAAAACTGCATTAACAACAAGTGTCATCCACTACAACTTTAAAAAAAAAATTATTTGAACTTTAATGAAATTGAAATTAACTTGAACTTGACTTGTACTGAAATTTTAAATACAAGGAGAGTGTGAACTAATAGAAGGAACTGAAAAAGGAATTCAGAACATTACCTGACTACAAAATCCTTGTCCGAATCCAGCAAATTTAATCCCTCGTTCAAATTCTGCTCAACAAATAACAAAATATGACACCAGTGGTAGTAACAGCATTAGCGTGTGTCTTTCGTGAATGTTTTTTAGCAAAAAATTTGCACTACATATAAATAAATGAAATCTAAACTATTTGTATGAACCCTTCAAAGTAACCAAGTGAGAATACGGTTTGTAGAAATTGGAATACTGTTCGGGTATTCTTCGGGTAATACAGTAATACTGCTTCGTTATTAAGTTCCTTCTATTAGCTCACACTCTCCTGATACATATATCTTGTACAAATTTTCAATCGTTAATAAAATACGTTTTCATTCATCCAATCAAGTTCAAATACACTTTTTTTAACCTATAGTGGATGAAAACTGACGTTAATGCAGTTTTCTCGAAAATTTATTCAATAATTAAATTATAAAAATTTGGGGGTCTAGCCGGATTCGAACTGAGAATCTTCATATTCGGTCTAACGCAACATATTTAAGTTTGCAACACTGTTTTCCTGTATTCACTTATCATTTACACTATACTGTACATAAACAAGAATCTTACTTCGTATATATGCAAGTTAACTTTCGAAGACGAATAATTTATGGTGTCTGCATTATCGAGCATTAACTGAGACTCTGAGTTTCAGTTGATGATCGATAATGAAAACACCATAATTACTCTTCGAAAGTTAACTCGTATGTATACTAAGTACGATGCTTGTTTAAGTACATAATAGTACATACATAACTTTATATATTTAGACTATTAATCTAACACAATCCAAAATATACCTAAAACCTGTGTTTTTAAGAGTATGACATCAGTATCCAAAATCTTCCTGGAGTTGGAACCCCATCAACTCTCCGGTTGTTGGGAAACCCTCCAAAATTGGTGTATAGTTATGCCACTGAGCTCTAGTCTCTATTGCTGTGACTGTGATAGGTTACTTCCATCAAACGTATACTCACAAGGCAGGATGGTGGTGATTATTGATAATTTTTAAGGTACCCATGATTTAAGATATATGGGGGAATCATTACTCGCGTGGGTAAGGTCACTTCCCTAGGTCTATTCTCTACCGGAGTCATAATAGTTTACCACTTCCCCACGTCTTCGTAAAATAGGGTTCCAAGTGGGCCAAGCAATAAAACATTGAGCTCAATGTAAAATTTAATACTTCATCAAACAAAAGAGTTCTCTTCTCTGACTCAGATTTTCTACTCCATTTTTCGGTACTGAATATATTGTAAATGGACACATCCTGGAGTATAAACATGGCGCCAATTCCGCACAGATTGTTCGTCTACACATCGCAAACTATTTGCGTAAATCAACGTAATCAGAAACACACAAGCCTGGTTCACGTGATGAATCTCGACCGGTCCCACATGTTTGGCGCGAAGCAGGCCGATAATATCTGTGTTTACGATGTTTTGGGCGCGTAAAGTTCCCAGACCTTGGAGCGAGGACAGAGGCGGGGATTATATTTAAATGATGAAAGCGAGCCGGTTCATTTAATTCTGACCCGGCTGGAAGCAATTTATTTAATAGCCGCATCATCAGTAAAACGTTCAATTTTCTAATGTGTGAAACTGCCCAATCGTTGCCACTGAGGTGCCCGTTTATTGGTCTATAGAAAGATTGTCACTCATTGTCAACGTTTGGATCTCCTTATTGGTTGATGAATTTAAATTTAGTAAAATATTGAATGTCGTTAAGGTGAGATAGAATTAATAACAAAGTAATTTAAATAAGTTTTTTGTCATTTCCTACGTGGCCCAACAAAGACATTTTATTTTAGTTACTTTTTACTACCATTTACTATTAAAATAAATAAAGTAACATAACTTATGCGTTAAAACAGCTGTTCCACCATATAACCTATAACATAAAATCAGCTGTTTAACGAAATCATATGTAAAACGTTTTCTCCCATATAAAATTAAAATTAATTCATTAAATTTAGTTATTGAATTAATATTTGAAAACACTATTCGCATCAAGTGCCATCCAATACAAGATTTAAAAAATGTATTTGAACTTTGGTGGATGAATAAAAAGTGTTTTATTAACGATTGAAAATTTGAACGAGCTATATATATCAGGAGAGTATGAACTAATAAAAGGAATTAAATTTAATAGAATTTAGAACTAAAAGACTCTAAGAGCGATTAATTATCATTTTAAGATGGAGAAGCTTTAATTGTAAAAATAAGAAGAGTTGATAATTGAAGGAATTGAAAAATTGACGAATTTTAAAGTAAAGAATTAGAGGTTCGTCCCAAAATAGGTTTTTAATTGCAACCGCTTTGTTCGGTTGTAATGTGTACGCGCATTGCACAGTTACATTGTTTCTAAAAATGTTCAATGATATCAAAATTAAACTTTTAAAGTTTGAACTTGGAAAACATCAAAATAAATTTCAAAACAATTTATAATTAGCTGAAACATTTAAAATGTAGTCATTGGTGTTAGAAAGCAGACGCTTTATTAACCTACCCCACCCTACACATGTGTAGGGTTGCGCCGCGTCAGAACCACTCTGTTATAATGGCCTCTTTAACACACCCTTAAATCAAATGTATTAAAATCAAATATCACAAACTACAACTTTGAACAAAATGTAGTTAAACTTGACTGGTTGAATAAAAAGTGTTTGATTAACGATTGAAAATCTTAACAAGGTATAAGGAGTGTGGGAGGTAAAAGGAATTGAAAAATATAATTATATTAAAAAAAGTTTTCGATGCTTTAAAAATACGTTAACAAGCTGCACAAAAAATACGTTTGCATGCTAGGTTTTTACAATTTATCGAACAGAAAAACCGTCAGTGGTAAACACGCTAAGTAATACCAGACATGACACAATACAAAGTTTCACAATAGGCACAACGAACAACAAGCATACATATATGTTTGGTAATGTTGAATCGATTGGAACAGACAAGTGCGCCCATGCAAACCAATCCAGAGTTTATTTCCACCCGTGCGGAGAATTTCTATTAAGGTTTATTTCCATATTTATAATCTTAAAATAAAAATGATTTTTTTAAAGCCTCCTAATTTCGTTAAAACGTTTGAAAATTAAAATCATGCCTGTACAGAATCATTCAGCACTCTGTAACGATGCAAACAGAAACCAGATCACCACCTGACTGCAATATTACCTTAACAACCTTTTCGTTAGATATTTTTGGTTTCACAAGCTTCATCCAGACGTCTGCGGTGGATGATTACTTGCGTAAACAGTAATAAGCGATTTCCTAATAACTCTTAAGCCACTATGTCCAATACTCGAGGTTTCAAAGCTTAACTAAATATATTTATAAAGTCAGCTTGTGAGGAAGTTTAATCCAGTCATCGTTTCAAATTGAGAACTAAATGGAGATGCATTTATTTAGGGGCAAGTATGTTTAATAAAGTGGTTGCGAGTGGTCTTCAGTGACTGAAGTCTGATCCAGGCAATCCGAAGCATGTTCACTTCAGAAAAAGTATCACAATGAAACAGAGTTTCCTGGAAATTCCCAAGAGTTAGGCCTACAAGTTATACATAAGAAGGAGTTGATACGATTATCTTAATAGAATTAAAATTTATTTGCTTTTACCTATTATTGCAAAATTAAGGCGCGAACACTTTACACACAAACTTTGCATTGTATAGGAATAGGCTGATTATGCAAAATCCAGCTGTAGAAACTGGTTATCAGACCTATGACCTTGTGAGTGTACTGGAAGCAATAAAGCGCAACAATGGTTGCATCACGCGAGTAACCCTTAATTAGTGGACGAAAATAGCAAAAATAAATTGTCTAATATTGTGAAATGACATCATTGCTTGCGGCGTGTTTTAGTGTGCCGGTCGTCGACCGTTTCCTGGAAGTCCCTTCAGTTATGCAAAACTTGTAATAATTGTTTGGGATACGCCACACGATTCACCTTTCTACTTTATTGTAGTTCCGGATAGTTTGAACGCATTCCCGCACCATGTGACACTGAAATCTGTGTTCATTCTGTCTTAATAAATTCATTGTAGTTACGAAAAGTTTAAACTCATTACCACAGAATGTGACACTGGAATCTGTGTTCATTTAGTCTTAAATAAATTCATTGTAGTTACGAAAAGTTTAAACTCATTACCACAGAATAGGACACTGAAATCTGTGTTCATTCAGTCTTACATAAATTCATTGTAGTTACGAAAAGTTTAAACTCATTACCACAGAATGTGACACTGAAACCTGTGTTCATTCAGTCTTACATAAATTCATTGTAGTTACGAAAAGTTTAAACTCATTACCACAGAATGTGACACTGAAATCTGTGTTCATTCAGTCTTACATAAATTCATTGTAGTTACAGACAGTTGAAACGCATTTCCACAGCATGTGACACCGAAATCTGTGTTCATCCAGTCTTACATAAATTCATTGTAGTTACAGACAGTTTAAACGCATTCCCACACCATGTGACACTGAAATCATTGTTCATCCAGTCTTACATAAATTCATTGTAGTTACGGACAGTTTAAACGCATTCCCACAACATGTGACACTGAAATCTGTATTCATCCAGTCTTACATAAATTCATTGTAGTTACAGACAGTTTAGACGCATTCCCACACCATGTGACACTGAAATCATTGTTCATCCAGTCTTACATAAATTCATTGTAGTTACGGACAGTTTAAACGCATTCCCACAACATGTGACACTGAAATCTGTATTCATCCAGTCTTACGTAAATTCATTGTAGTTCCGGACAGTTTAAACGCATTCCCACACCATGTGACACTGAAATCTGTGTTCATCTAGTCTTACGTAAATTCATTGTAGTTACGGTCAATTTAAACACATTCCTACACCATGTGACACTGAAATCTGAGTTCATCCAGTCTTACGTAAATTCATTGTAGTTCCGGACAGTTTAAACGCATTCCCACACCATGTGACACTGAAATCTGTGTTCATCTAGTCTTACGTAAATTCATTGTAGTTACGGTCAATTTAAACACATTCCTACACCATGTGACACTGAAATCTGAGTTCATCCAGTCTTACGTAAATTCATTGTAGTTCCGGACAGTTTAAACGCATTCCCACACCACGTGACACTGAAATTTGTGTTCATCCAGTCTTACGTAAATTAATTGTAGTTCCGGACAGTTTAAACGCATTCCCACACCACGTGACACTGAAATTTGTGTTCATCCAGTCTTACGTAAATTCATTGTAGTTCCGGACAGTTAAAACGCATTCCCACAGCATGTGACACCGACATCTGTGTTCAACCAGTCTTACGTAGTCGTAGATTTTTAAATGTCCTTGTTTGTTTAATTTTTTTCGGTTTTTGTAGATTTAGTTTTGCCAGCTGTTTCGATGTCCTCAAAACCTAGCAGCACCCCAACTCCCTAACACGTCCTATATTTACTAATACATTTCCCTTAACATTGTCAACAAATTACCTCTTAGCAGAGTGGATTTAATTCATTTTGGAGTCATTATTTCCTAGATTAAAAAATCATTCATTGTTTCACAAAAGGTACACGACCAATAAGGTTTCTACGAGACAACCACGTGGTGTCGCAACAAATATAGGTGAAAGGTAACAGCGGACAACGATGTTTACAATTTTAGTTACCATAATCTTTAACGGCAATATATTCATTTTGTTTTCGTTCAATCGAAAACGCCTAAAGATGCTAACACCTATGGCGAAACAGGCAACTGGTATTAAAAATAAGTGACATTTCAGTTCTAATATAGAGCAGAAATAGGCCCTATATATAATCATTATTAAGGGCTATTTTTCTGTGATGAAGCAAAGAGCAGTGATAAGGACCAAGAAGTGTTGTACATTATATTACGAGTACAAAGTGGCATCTTTACAACACACCTAGTCAGTGTGTCAGTGGCAGAGATTTTCTTGGATATCACAAGACCCGATTTTGTGTCACGTATATTGTGTCACCTATTTGCCACCCGTAAAGATTGGGCTTATTTCGAATGAGCTATTCTGAACTGAAGAACACGGATGTCATGATTTCCAAACAAGGGAAATTTTATATCCCTTTTCCAATCCTATCTATTTCACCTTTTCTCCCTAATCTAATTCCCTAATCCTTAGCAGCTTGTAGCCATTATCTAATACCCCATCACACAGTGGTCTTCAGGGAAGCATGTAAGTAATGATATTGTCCCTGGCATGAATAGGAAGGACAGGAAAATAGATCTAAGACTTGGACTGGATTCAGGTATCCGAGTGTGTTCTAACAAAGGACGCAAGATCTTACGTCACAACCATGAACGCTCCACATCCTGTAAAATCGATAAATCGATGCCCGTTTCTGAGCACGTGTTTATTAATAAAACCGCAAGAGCTCGCCTGCAGCTGATGTTTATCGAATGCTTAAACAACTCAGCATCCTCACATTCTCCGCTTATGTAAATGGCGGACGTGTTTTGCTTGTAAAACCAGCTTCATTAACTCAGCCAGTTTCTTTATGACGAAGAGGCGAGCAGCAAGTTATGCATGAAGAGCATAAACTCTTACTAAGCACTTGTTTTCGTGCAAAAGGTTTCCAATTTCCTCGATGATCTTGGTTGGTACGTCCTTTCGTAGTCAGTCAGTACATTCACGAATGTGATTTTAGCTCCACGTGTCAGAGATGGGTGTTGAAGAGATTGTAAATGAAATGGAATATTTTGAGAGACTGTTGAAGAAATGGAAAGATAATTTGTGGCCTCCACGCCAAAATTAGAAAGTAGAAATAAATCTATACGTAGTGAGGTGTGGTACCAACGAAATATTAACATTATTCATTTTGTTTTTATGTTAATCGTTGTACCAATGTAAAAACATTTGTTACTGTGGCAGTTATTGTAACGTCACTGATAAGGGAGTAATGTGTCGGCCACACCAAAATTCGGAAGTAAAAATAAATGTAAATGTATAATATAACCCTTTATAAGGCGTCGTGAATAAAGAGTTAAGCACGACACGAAAACAACAGACGTCCCACCCCCCATTGGGGGCCATAATTTAGTTTGAATTGTTGGCGTAAACTTAAATTGAGTTCTTCCAAGTGTCCGTGTCAAGCCTAATTATTCCAAATATAAATAAAGTTAATTTTTGAACGAACGAGTGTATTTAATCTTATAAAATAACCACCTGGTCCCCTAAAAAAACAAAACCAAACCATAGTGTGGATTATAAAAGTGGATATAATCGGATTCAACACCTGTATATTTAAAAATGAACAGATTAAGTGAGGTATCATACCGTAGTGTTGCAATTCTCGAGGGAAAATAAATTTAACTAGTAACCGCTAATGACATTGCAAAGGGACATGGCAACCCTATTAACACCGGTTACCATGGAAACTCATACTCCCTTATTAAGTAGTTGCGATGATAAACTCACAGCACCTATTCAGCGTTCGTTGCAAAAATACTTTTCTAATTTTAATTCTGCTAAAATTTCATCCCTTGTAGAGCTTAATAACGAATTTCTCTCGAATCCGTTATGATCGCAAAACTGCGTTACATCCCATCTTAAAGTATGCAACCGGTTATACAAGTACAATTATCATATTGTTTAATCAAACCCGGCTGACTGACTGAGAACTAACTTTTGTTAATGTTTTTCTTACGTTTGGTAAAGGGGAAGCTATTGTAAGCGGTCCCTTCTGGCTCTTGAATACGTCCAGTCGTAAAAGAAGAAAATACATTATAAGTGTGCGCGCTTTGCTACAGCGTGTGATGCCTTGTCTTAGGAAGTTTTTGTTCCTTTTATTGACGACAAAACAATGTGACAATAATTGCCTATGAAGGATAAAAATAAATCTGAGAAGTGATATAATTAAGGTAAGGACATTGAGTTGAAGGAAGAATCTTTAGATGTGGGAGGTCGCATACCCCAAGTACTCGGATCTAACACTTATAGTGGCCTTAGGGAGTTGTATACCCGGTATACATAGTTGGAAGAAGGGCGGGAGGAAGTAAGGACCCTTTCACGTGGAATACGCGACAAATTACGGCTCGATCGGGGTCGCTTATCTGAATTAAACCTGGTTTCTATTGGGGACTACTGTATGAGAAAAAAGGTCAAAAAGCATCAATGCTAAACATTTTTGAGAGCGAGCTCACTTAATAATCGGCGATTGAAAACACTATCAAATAAATAAAAAAAACTAGAACTTCCTTATACAATGGTACGATATTTTAAAATAAAAATATTAGAAAAACCCAATACCACAAAAATTATAAAAAATAACTAACAATACAAGTTACCTAAGGTTAATCCCTTATGCACATTTCGAAGACGATGTCATGATCATCAGAAGATCTTATTATAAAATTACAATCTAGAATACAATAAATTACAAACTAGATTGACCTTTGTAATTGACTGTCAGTCAAGTTTGTAATTTATTGTATTCTAGATTGTAGTTTTGTAATAAGACACTCTGATGATGATGGCACGGTTATCGAAACGTAAATTAGTCTTAGGCAACATGTATTATTTTTTTTAAAATTATTTTTGTGGTATTGGTGTTTTTTTCATAAAAACCTTTTCGCACAACTTTCTTCAAGTACATTTTGTTCTGGTTTAAACGACTACTATCCACCTACCTTAGTCTTATGAAAAATTATTCATCTTCATGAAAATACTGTATTTTCCATACATTTAGGAAAGGGTAATTTCAATTTGGCTGAGTGGGGTAGTGAGTAGAGCATTTGATTACTAACCTAAAGGTTTTGGTTTCGAGTCCCGATAGCGCCAAAGAATTTTTGACACGGCGGTAGCGCCAGGCCAATTCGACACGTGAAAACGAATATTAAAAGCCAAACATAGATAACAATGGGCGGTTGAAATGTAATCTTGATGTTTTTAGGATACTGTGTGTCCCAAAGTAAAGCAAGTCTTTCTTATGCCATTTTAAAAGCAGTATACTGTTCAAGAATATAAAAGGAGTAACTGTTGAATTCGATTTGGCCGATTGGTTTTTGTCTCTATTGGCGCATCCGGCGCGGCGAGTACAATCACGTTACAAGAGCTTTTGTATAAATTATTTTATAAATGAAATATACCTGTTAGGGATATATTGAAACATTCTACGGTCTGCGATACAAATTTAAAAATTATCCACTTTCTCTTGGGAACAACGAATTTCGCGCAAAAAACGTTGCCGACATAGAAAGTAAGGAAAACTGCGGCGGGCCTTCAGGTGCTTTCACCTCGAACAGCATTAAAGATCGACTCTCGATTCGGCTTTACCAAGACTTTGTCCAGAGATGTTTAGTAAAAGTAAAATGATTAACATTTTAATAACTTTTAATTTATTTTTGAATAGGGTCTTGTGATATGGATGCACACAATGTAACTGGTTGGATTAGTTTTAAAACCGCAACCAGATGTCAATTGTTGCTTTGATTGGAGTTTTGTCAAAAATATTTACAAAACTTTGAGAAAATTTAAGCGCCTGGGCTACAGGATTTCTTTGCTATGACTTCACTACAGGTATATCTTTTGTGGTTATGTGGACAACATTATTGCATTCTATGGCATAAATCTACCCTGATCTGGGCGGGGGGAAACAGCCATGCAATGTACGAGTACATGACCACAACTCCGAGGACGAACTGATCTTCTTGCGTCCCTCTCCAGATATAGCTTCAAAGTTTTATTAAGTTCAGATGAAGGCAAGCAATGACAGGTGATTCTTCTTTTGCGGTTTGGTGGTTCTCCATCCTTGTGAGATTTGTGCACATTATTCCGCCATCTACAACTTCTTCCTGTCCTTCAATTCTTATAAATTCTCTTCTTCTTTTTCTACTTCATCCCCGATTCTATCATGTAACGATATTTTGAATGTTATAGTTTACTTTTGTCATCAGATGACATCCTCTCTTCTACTAGATTGTTAGTAATAGCTAAAAATAATATCTTATACTAAAATTTTCTATGAGCCTTAGCTATATATAGCGTGTAGGGGCAAAATGGAACCCCTAAATCATTCCAGCCTAAGCAGTGGATTCATAAATCAAATGCTCTAAGACTTTAAATAGAAAAACACACCTGTAGAACATAATTTCTTCCTTTCTTGCTTATCATATATAATACCTAGGACGGTTGACAGTGACAAAATACCCCTACAGGATGGGGGGTTTTTTTAGAAAAATTTTTGTAACAAGTATAATTTGTTTATTTCTAATCCAGCCACAGTAGGTGTGGATCTGTAAAACCAGCAACATTCAGATGTGTTTTGACAACACTAATAAATATTCCTCAACAAAGAGCTTTGTACATAGCAAATGATTCTACCACAAGTTCTCATACCAGTTCATTGGCTTGTAAACCTAGTAGAGTTTATCAGTAACAGTTTTAAGATTCAAGAATAGCGGCGACCACTAATAACAGTTAATTCTTGTTTAATTTTTCCAATGTATTTAGAGTCTGGTTAAATCAACAAACAAAACTGCCTATATTTGGAAAGCTTCCCAAATCAATATGAACCATCCAGTAACAGATGTGAATTTCAAAAGGAATACAAAACTAAATTTTAAAAATTCAGAATTTCTGATTTTTTTCTGACACTTATAGCACAACGTCCTTCTACAAAGATGTCTGTAGAAATCTTTCTCTCTCTCTCTCTCTCTCTCTCTCTGTATAAATTTTTATAGATCTCTCTTCCTCTTTTCTTTTCCCTTTTCTCTCTCTTCTCAATTCTTCCCTTTCATATCTCTCCTTTGAACTTCAATCTCTCTTCTCTCCCTCTCTCTTTGTGTATATATATATATATCTGTGAGTTTCTAGATAAAAACAGTCAAATTACCTTAAAACGTGCCACATAATAAAAAACCTGTGCCACATCCTTTGGCTTCGAATTCGGACAATGACTTCAAACTGCCGCATTCATAAGCAAGTGGGATTAATAAAAGATGTCTTCTGTGAAACAGAACTATAACCGCTAATCGTTGCGTTATAAATGCAATCGTACAATCTCTTGGCAAACATACTGTGGCTTGATAACAGCAGGGAATTACTCTAATTATAGATTCCCTTGTGACTTCTGACTTGAAGTAACGCTCGGTCAGCCCTTTGGTATTTGTTCACCCGTCTTATCGGCTACGGAACAGACTTAGTTCAAAGGTTGCGTACGTCCAATTGATAACTGACCTTAAAGGTTTCAAATGCAGTGGGCTATTACATTTAACGCTGGAACACGATTGCCCGCACACAAAGGCCATTGTTAGAGCAATCAGGGCCACATTTATTTTGGTCGTTTAGTAATTAATCGATCAGAACCTGCCTTCAGGATTTTTTAGAGGAGAACATTTAAAAACTGTTATTTTTGTCCAATGACCAGGGATTAGGGGGAGTTAGAGGTGAGTGGAGGACAACAAATAAATTCTCTTGGTACTGGCACAATGGAGAGGATATTGGCTTCCTGTCTTCTTACATGCTCTGGGTAAGTTTTGGCTTTTGGGCAAGATGAGGGCTACAGTCATCCTGCCTAAGACTATGTCCTTATTCTGAGGGTCATTAGCTAAGGCTAGCCGAGAGCGGATACATTTCTGATTGCAGTAGCATCAGGGTCATTGGAACGAACTAACCAAAAGAAGAAGGGCGTTCTTTTCACGGTACTGAAGGGCGTTCGGAGGTTTCTAATGTTCCCGAGTACTTCTGGGAAAACGGGCGAAACCGTAGTGCTGGTTTAAAGCATGCATTTCGTCTCAGAGCCGAACCAGAAAGCTCTGAGCTTCTACATACTAGTGTCATGTGTCTTGCACCAAACCCCCTCGATCCAGATGACATAAATCACCTGGTTCTGGATGCCGAGAGCGTGACGCTGGATTCCTGAGTGAGGTCGTCCGCCTGATCCTAGATGGAATCCTACAAGTATTCGTTTGTGTAGTCGGTTGTGGATCGTTACCGTTCGGTTGATACTCTAGACACGTAACATAAACGGTTTACTCACGTCTGTATGGCGTTAGTTTGTTTCGCTTGTAACAAAATCCAATACGAAACTGTTATAGATATGAATAGCATAACTAAAAACCAAGTTGGAGAACTGATTTTTCCAGAAGGATGGCGTATCGAAGGACATCCGAGAAGAACATGACGGGTCAGTGAAAATGATCTTTGTCTTTTGCCTCGCAACTACACTATTTTGTGGTGTTTTTTATTAGTACATTTTATTACATTTTGCTTCACAATTAGATAATTTATGACATAAAACTAAATAAGTGAAACAGGTTGTGGTAGTGCTTGAACGAAGACTGCATCAACTTCTAATTGTTTACGTTTTCACATGTTATTGCGAACAGCTTACCTAAAACGTCATCTGATGCAGTATAAAAGAGCTATAAGGAAAACCCAACAAACCAAGCAGTATCCATGGCGAAAATTTGATGATAATCTTATGAGTACAGTAAATAATGACAGCAACAGGATTATTAACAGGGCGATTACAGGAAGCAGAGCAAGAATATAATACATAGCAGCAAGACATGATTTTAACAAGGTTATTTTTGGAGCAAGATATTTGTACGCTGCCACGTGCGCCCACATTTTGCCAAATTTACTGATGAAGGATTAAACTTGGCCTCGGACTCGCTGCACAGTAACAAAAACACACTACCTTTAAACGTTAATAATTTAGCGGCGTCTATGCAATACAAACTTTACAGCCATTTGTGGCGTATAAAGACTTATTAAATTTTAAATTTGTATGACAAAATATATTTCACATTTAATTATAAGGAAACAAAATCATATCTAGTTTTTGCTTTTATCATATTTTATTATTTACAAAAATTATCTAAAAACCCCATACACTGCTACACCTTTCCCGTAGGGGAGATCTATTTAGGAAATACACAGTTCTCGCAATACATGACATTCTCCCATCCCACATTTCTATCCTTAACAGGGTAGCGAGGTAGACACCTTTCGTTACCCCAGTTGAGATTAGGTCTAATTATGGAAGATATAATATCTCATAGTATATGATGTTCTCCTTTTTCACATCTCACATTCCTATCTTTAACCTTATTTAAATTCATCGTATGAGTTTCGTATTCCTACCTACTTCAGGTAAGCGCCTCTGCCCACCGGATGACATAACTTTACCTAATCCAGTGCGAGAGAACCAATATAACCATTCCTTAAGCCCTTCTGAATTCCTTATATCCTTCGTTATCCTTCTCCTTACAAGCGGTTGTAACTGCTTTATGACCCCGATAAAGAGTACGTCTACTTCAGGTAAGCGCCTCTGCCCACCGGATGACATAACTTAAACCTAATCCAGTGCGAGCGAACCATTATGTCCATTCCTTAAGACCTTCTGAAATCCTTATCCTTCGTTATCCTTCTCCTTTCAAGCTGTTTTATGACCCCGATAAAGAGTAAGTCTACTTCAGATAAGCGACCGTGCTCACGTAATGTCCTCGGTCTATACCATAGGGAATATGTTCCTTAATATTACCTAAATTTACAAATCTTTCCTATCCTCCGTCCCCCTTAAGGCTCATACTGAATGGTCAGCTAAAAACTAAAAAATAATTATATCCGCCCCCCTTCATTTAGTACAGTGGGTGGACGTCCCTATAGCCCTGTCTTTATGCGTAAATGTCAAAGAAGCAACCTCCCATCAATAAATAACATCCACATATAAAACAAAACACTATGAAAATATTTTGCGGCTTTATGTGCTCTTAACTAAAATGTTCCGTGTGTGTAAAACTTATTCCTAATAATAATTGTATTTAGTTAGAAAATCCTACAGCGAAATAAGGAAATCGGAGTTTAGAATCTTACACCAACGTTAATCAAGGACGCATTTCGTCGACACGTAGAACAGTTCTATGTATGTCAGCAGTTTTCCCATCTCACTAGAACCGTACCTAAGTTACAGTGTACGACACGGAGACAACATTAGCTAGAATATTCCCAGCTTCCTACCCTTAGCTACAATGGTAAACCAAGATTCAAATACGGGAAGGCAGAACGTTAAGACTCGGTAACTGTAAATGCAACCTATGGCCAACCACGCATGCCATTCTAAATTGTTATGATGAAGAAATAGCTTGTAAGAAAACCCAACAGCGGTGATAGCGGAACGTGAGGCTATGATGAAGAAACAGCTTGATAAGGCCACCCATCAGTGGTGATAGAGAAACGCGAGGTTATGATGAAGAAAAAGTTTGATAAGGCCACTAATAAGTGGTGATAGCGAAACGTGAGGTTATGATGAAGAAAAAGCTTATAAGGCCACCCAACAGTGGTGATAGCGAAAAGCGAGGTTATGATGAAGACACAGCTTGTAAGAAAACCCAACAGTGGTGATAGCGGAACGTGAGGTTATGATGAAGAAAAAGCTTGATAAAGCGATCCATCAGCAGTGATAGAGAAACGTGAGGTTAAGATGAAGAAACCGGTTGTAAGACCACCCATCAGTGGTGATAGCGGAACGTGAGGTTATGATGAAGAAACGGCTTGATAAGGCCACTCATCAGTGGTGATAGCGGAGCGTGTGGTTATGATGAAGAAACAGCTTGATAAGACTACCCATCAGTGGTAAGAGCGGAACGTGAGGTTATGATGAAGAAAAAGCTTGTAAGAAAACCCAACAGTGGTGATAGCGGAACGTGAGGTTATGATGAATAAAAAGCTTGATAAAGCGACCCATCAGTGGTGATAGCGAAACGTGAGGTTAAGATGAAGAAAAAGCTTGATAAGGCCGCCCAACAGTGGTGATAGCGGAACGTGAGGTTATGAAGAAGAAACAGCTTGATAAGACCACTCATCAGTGGTGATAGCGGAGCGTGTGGTTATGATGAAGAAACAGCTTGATAAGACTACCCATCAGTGGTAAGAGCGGAACGTGAGGTTATGATGAAGAAAAAGCTTGATAAAGCCACCCATCAGTGGTGATAGCGAAACGTGAGGTTATGATGAAGAAACAGCTTGATTATAGGGCCACCCATCAGTGGTGATAGCGAAACGTGAGGGTATGTTGAAAAAACGGCTTGATAAGACTATTCATCAGCGGTGATAGCTAAACGTGAGTTCAGCAAAGTATGTCAGATTTAAGAGGTATATCCTGTGTAAGTTGAAAGTAAGATGAGAAGAAAAAAGTAATGAAATGAAAGTCTCTGCTCTAGTAAGAACATCTACAGCGTAATCACTGTGTTAGAGAGGTTTAAAGAATACAATGCCACAGTAAATGTAGAGTTCATACAGGCCCTTTTGGTGTAGAATTAGGGTCATCAAGCATCAGAATATTTGTAAAAGCACGGTAGTGAACTGGTAATAGAATCCAGTAGAAAACACTCCCTGAAAAATTTATAGACTGCATTACCCGACTGCTTTGGCAAAACTACAGGTATCCTCTGTAGGTCTGCGAGCAAGAGGATAGGCGTCAACTGATAACAACATCCAATGGTGAAGGCTATGACAATAAGCCAAGGGCCACTCTAAGCGACTACTGTGTAGAGCTGTTGATGAATGGTCTACCAGCAAGAGGGTAGGAAGAGAATGGGAGTCAACTTATAACAACATCCAATGGTGAAGGCTACAACAATAAGCCAAGGACCGCTCTAAGCGACTACTGTGTAGAGCTGTTGATGAATGGTCTACCAGCAAGAGGGTAGGAAGAGAATGGGAGTCAACTGATAACAACATCCAATGGTGAAGGCTATGACAATAAGCCAAGGGCCACTCTAAGCGACTACTGTGTAGAGCTGTTGATGAATGGTCTACCAACAAGAGGGTAGGAAGAGAATGGGAGTCAACTGATAACAACATCCAATGGTGAAGGCTATAACAATAAGCCAAGGGCCACTCTAAGCGACTACTGTGTAGAGCTGTTGATGAATAGTCTACCAGCAAGAGGGTAGGAAGAGAATGGGAATCAACTGATAACACCATCCAATGGTGAAGGCTATGACAATAAGCCAAGGACCGCTCTAAGCAACTACTGTGTAGAGTTGTTGATGAATGGTCTACCAGCAAGAGGGTAGGAAGAGAATGGGAGTCAACTGATAACAACATCCAATGGTGAAGGCTATAACAATAAGCCAAGGACCGCTCTAAGCGACTACTGTGTAGAGCTGTTGATGAATGGTCTACCAACAAGAGGGTAGGAAGAGAATGGGAGTCAACTGATAACAACATCCAATGGTGAAGGCTATAACAATAAGCCAAGGGCCACTCTAAGCGACTACTGTGTAGAGCTGTTGATGAATGGTCTACCAGCAAGAGGGTAGGAAGAGAATGGGAATCAACTGATAACACCATCCAATGGTGAAGGCTATGACAATAAGCCAAGGACCGCTCTAAGCAACTACTGTGTAGAGTTGTTGATGAATGGTCTACCATAAATAACCATTCCTAAACTGCTGTATGGAAAACCCTACATGAGCAAACCAAGGACTGCTTTAAGCGACTGCTGTAACAAGCTGTAGATGAATACTCTACGAGCAAACGACAATAAGAGGATGGGGTCAACCCCATAAAAAATACAGTGAGAAAGACTATATGACCAAGACAAGGACTGCTTCAAGCGACTGCTGCCAAGCTGTAGATAAATGGTTTACGAGCAAACAACATTAAGAGGATGGGATCAACCGAATAAAAAATACAGTGAGAAAGACTACATGACCAAGACAAGGACTGCTTGAAGCGACTGCTGCCAAGCTGTAGATAAATGGTCTACGAGTAAACGACATTAAGAGGATGGGGTCAACGGAATAAAAAATATAGTGAGAAAGACTACATGACCAAGACAAGGTCTGCTTCAAGCGACTGCTGCCAAGCTTTAGATAAATGGTTTACGAGCAAACAACATTAAGAGGATGGGATCAACCGAATAAAAAATACAGTGAGAAAGACTACATGACCAAGACAAGGACTGCTTGAAGCGACTGCTGCCAAGCTGTAGATAAGTGGTCTACGAGAAAACGACATTAAGAGGATGGGATCAACCGAATTAAAAATACAGTGGGAAAGACTACATGACAAAGACAAGAACTGCTTCAAGCGACCGCTGCCAAGCTGTAGATAAATGGTCTACGAGAAAACGACATTAAGAGGATGGGGTCAACGGAATAAAAAATATAGTGAGAAAGACTACATGACCAAGACAAGGACTGCTTGAAGCGACTGCTGCCAAGCTGTAAATAAATGGTCTACGAGTAAAAGACATTAAGAGGATGGGATCAACCGAATAAAAAATACAGTGGGAAAGACTACATGACCAAGACAAGGACTGCTTGAAGCGACTGCTGCCAAGCTGTAGATAAGTGGTCTACGAGAAAACGACATTAAGAGGATGGGGTCAACGAAATAAAAAATATAGTGAGAAAGACTACATGACCAAGACAAGGACTGCTTGAAGCGACTGCTGCCAAGCTGTAAATAAATGGTCTACGAGAAAACGACATTAAGAGGATGGGGTTAACGGAATAAAAATTACAGTGGGAAAGACTACATGAGCAAGACAAGGACTGCCTCAAGCTGTAAATTAATGGTCTTCGTAGTAGAGGATATGAGAATAGGCGTCAACAAAATCCAGTGGGAAACACCTTACTAGGTCAAGGACCGTTCAAGCGACTGTTATGACATATGTTATAATTAACAGCAATTAATGAGTGAGGCTCGAAAATTAACTCCCATCTCTAAGTGTGTTACCAGAACGTTATTATTCTGTGCGTCCATTTTTTCCAACGCAAAACCTCCCATTCCAGCCTTGTTTCGACAATCTTTTTTATTTGGATTCGGATGTGCCAGCGGAAATTAAACAGCGCAGAGCATCCCTTCCCTATGCAGTCATTTTACAAACTGTCACGTGTCACTAAAACATACGAATTCTGATTCCTCACTTGCCGCTACGTTTAAACATACAATTTACATGAATGTGTCAGATATTACGAACATCTGTCCTTGTCACGTTTGGATTTGAGTTACATAATCCGAAAAATTATGCGCAAATAATTAATGCAAATTCGTTCTCTGGAAAGATTTTTCGAGGCAGATTTCTCTCAGTACACGTCCATTGTGAACATATTTTAAAACACTACATCTATACCTTTTCTTTTATCTAGATAATTCAAAATTCTTTTTCTTGACATTAATATCTTAACAGGCGTAACATAATATTAAAACAATTTCCCCCAAATTTAGAAAGAAATCTCAGGACTCTTTTCCATTGTAATTGAAATACAGTTATACTTTATTGTTATATTGAAGATTACTAAAATTACTAAATAATACAATGCAAATAATTGATAAACATAAGTATTTTAAATAAAGGGATATATTTTTTGAATAAATGATAACCGTTAAAAACATTTTACCAGTTGGCAGTGTTAGCATTATCAATAGCACTGTCTGTTTAAAACCCACAACACATAATTGAAATAATGATTTTATTGTTATTTGCTCAAAAATTATATTCCTGTACAGACTATACCTAAACTTGTACTTGAATTTTCTAACCTACTTTTCACAATTTCTTGTATCATACTATTTTGTAGTATTTTTCAATAAGGTTATATATATATATATATATATATATATATATATATATATATATATATATATATTATAACGATATGTCAACAGGGACTCTAAAGTGAACTATAAATTGAGTAAAATTAAGACTACAATGTACAAGGCCAAGCTGGTAGTATTATTACTTTATAGTTCCAAGAATTCCCAAAAAGTTTGTCAGTTTTAAGACGCAAGGGCGCTCAAAAAACTAAAGAAAATAACTTTGTACCCTTCCGAGAAAGTCAGTTGCAAAAAGACGTTAAATTTTAAAAAATGTGATTGGTCTAAACTAGGAGAGCAGGGATAAAAGATTCAGAAAGTTAGATGGGAGAAAAATCGAAACGGGAGGTCATCCAGGAACGTTCGTTGGGAGTAGACGTCGGTCAAGTTACCTCCAGTTCGTGCAATTATATTAAGTAAATCGTCGAAAGCAGAGAATTTTAAGTAAATCGTCGAAAGCAGTGAATATTAAGTAAGTCGTCGAAAGCAGAATATCAAGTAAATCGACGAAAGCAGTGAATATTAAATAAGTCGTCGAAGTTGATTGAGAGTATAGTGCACGAAAGGAACTTCAGGTCCACGAGCCACGAACAGGTGAACATCAAATTTTAATAATAAAACTTTCTCGATAATCTTTGAACATTAAACTTTTTCTGTTGATCTCCCAATTACATAAAATTTTATTTATTAATTCATAAAAGCCATATTTATTAAATTAGAACTATCAAATAATATTAAACCTTCGTTTGTCCATTTGCAACCCGAACCTTAGACAGCGACCCTGAGATCAAAACAAATTTATGTAAATTAAGTCAAGTATAAAAAAAGAAAGAAAGTTAAGAGTCTTTTGCAGATTAGAATAATTGAGCAAGCCAAATTTAAATTAAATTAAGAAATTATCATTTAAATAATATTGTAAATTTGATAAAACTTAATTAAATTAACATAACCTGTAAATTGTGTGTGTTATTTCAGTGTAACCTAAAGATCAATATTATAAATAATAATTTCATTTTTATCAGAGATAAGTGGCTCCCAAATCCGAGTCCTATTATTTAAATAATCATTGAATAAATAATCTTGTTACATTGAAAGTTAACCTAAAAAACGTTAGAATATATATATATATATATATATATATATATATATATATATATATATATATATATATATATATATATCAAATTTTCAATCGTTAATTAAATACTTTTTATTAATTCACTCAAGTTCAAATACATATTTTTAAACCTATAATGGAAGACACTTGATGTTAATACAGTTTTTTTAAACTATTAATTCATTAATTTAATTTAAATAATTGATTTCAGTTTTATATAGGAGAAAAACGTTTTACAAAAGGGGCAATGTATGCAATACAGTTGTTTAAATAAGTGATAACATATGATTTCATAAAACAGCTGATTTCATGTTATAAGTTATGCTATGGAACAGCTGTTTCACGCATAGGTTAATAGGTTCTCTATTTATATTAATTGTAATTATTTAATAAAAAGTAACTAGAGTAATTTTTTGTTGTTGTTGACCTATGTAGGAATTGACTTTCAACTTTTTTATTTATATTACTTATTTATTAATAAATATGATCACATTTTGCTTTGCGATTAGATAATTTATTATATAAAACTAAATAAGAGAAACCTTCCTTATGTAACTGAAAAGAGAGGGTAATTGTTGATCAAAGACTGCATCAATATCGATTTTTTTCGATTTTACGTAGGCTATTTAATAATACATTCTAAACATGAAATATAAATTAACGATATTTCAAATGTCTCAAAGTAAAGAAAAAACGGTTAAAATTTACATTAATCATCGTTATACAAACGTAACTTACTTTACTCGGTTCTAGGCACCATTTGATGTCAAATAATTCTTCACGAATTGCTGCGCTCACTGTTGAGCCATTACTATTCAGCTATTTTATAATAGGTTACAATAGGTTTGGTTGTAAGAAAAGAAAAAAACATTCACCTAACGTATACAAAACGATTGCTGAGCGAAGGCCTCCATTTCCACGTAAACTCATACAGAGTTATGAGGAAGTAAGTTATAGAAATGTGTATTTTTGTTTTGTGTATTGAGAATTATTGTTGTGACGCTTTTGCCTTACTGGTATATTGCAAAAAGTTGTAAACAGAGGACAGAGGTTATAAACAAGTAATATAAACAAATTTAAAAAGAAGTTAATTCCTACTTATATCAAAAATGAAATTTTTTATTTTAGTTACTTCTTATTAAATAATTACAAATAATATAAATAAAGTAACATAACCTATGCATGAGACAGCTGTTCTACCACATAACCTACATCATAAAATCAGCTGTTTTATTAAATCATATGTATTCACATATTTTAAGCCAAATGGGACGATATAACTATGCTGCATACCTTCCCTCTTTTGTGAAAACTTTTCCATCTCATATAAAAGTAAAATTAAGTTATTACTTAATTTAATCAATTAATTAATATTTGAAAAAACTGTAATAACATCAAGTGTCATCCACTACAAGTTGAAAAGAACTATTTGAACTTCAGTAGATAAATAAAATATATTTTTTTAACTATTGAAAATTTGAACGATATATATATATATATATATATATATATATCACAATATGTAGGCCTATTCTTGTGTATTAATAAAGAACTAAGTCAAAATACAAATACAAGAATTAAACAATTGTTTAATATTCCTGATGATGTTGGTACTGTTAGCCAACGAAAAGCTTCGAATTGTAAATTCAATTATAATTCTTGTATTTGTATTTTGACTTAGCTCTTTATATATATATATATATATATATATATATATATATATATATATATATATATATATAAGGAGAGTAAAAACTAATAGACGGAATTGAAAAAAGGAAAATAATGTTCCGGACGCAAGCTAACCAGTTGCTGAATTGAATATAAAGTTAATTAATGTAAAGGTAAGTATTTTTATAACCAAACCTATCCTAATTGGATACTTTGTTGCTATATTGACGTATACTTGCAAATTGTTGTCATTAATTTGTTGAAATATACATACTAGTAATTTCATAGAGTTAATTGTTATTTATAGAGTACTCTTTTTCACAAAGTAAACTTTTGGTTATAAAGTTTCCTGTACTAGTCAATTTGAGGTTATGTTCGTATTTTTAAAATATCTGTTTTTCTATTAAGCACAATTTACAAGTAACAAATGTAAACATGGAAAAATCGGACGTGTTTCAATCTTTCTTAATTATTACACCTCGGTTAGTTTTATTTGTTGGCAAAGAACTAACAAAAGGTCAACCAATTTATGAATTAACCATGAGTTAATCGATCTTATCGCTTGACAACAGAACTATAAGCTATTGAACAAAACAACACCGTTGTTAAACATTCTCCTTTAAGTTAAACGATTCATCATATTACAAAATTTATATTCGGTAATTCAACATAATTAAACATATAGGCCTAAGCTGAGAAATTAAACACCGTTTCCTAAACAAACAGAAAAGTCACAATTAAATTGAAAACGGCAACAACAAGGTAAACATGATTTGATGTAGATTGTAAAACACTAATGCACAATATTTACAGACCATAGTTTACAGTTAGGTAATTACTGTAGACCAAGTAAAGAGTATTAATATTGAGTATAATGAAAGAGTAAAATTATAAAAAAGTAATATAAATAAACATGCGTATTTACCAAAAAAACCTAACCCCAAAGCTATCAGTTGTCACTTAACACACACACTAGCTACACCAGCAGTCAACTAAAACAATTCCACCGCGCGCTCTTCTGCAACGATATTCTGGCGAGACGATCAGCTGTTCCTAAACGTTGTTTGTTGAAAGATGGTCCCTTCTAATGTAACCTTACTCAATGAGTGCCATGATAGAATGAAATGGGCATTGAACATTGATATCTCTGTATGAGTGAAAAATCAGTTCTAGTGCAAAACACCATAGTTTAGTAATACAGTCGATTCGGGTGGATAATTATTTAAATTTTATCTATTCGCTCACACTCTCCTGATATACAATGCGTGAGGTTTAACGGTGTCCCTCGTTCTGCTCTAGCATTTGACTACTAGCCTAACTGAAAACATTATACAGTACATTTATCGTCTCTTTCGTAATCGCGTCTTTTTCTTTGCAAAAGCAGAGCAACACATTTAAAGATCATGTCTACATCAAACTATTATAGTATTATCATTTAGTTAAATAGAGCTGTTTACACTTTAAACACAACAATGATGTTTTCTGAAGTGTTGGGTTTTGACCCCGCACTGCAGCCCAGTCCAGTCTAGCGATCTCAAGGTCAGAGACATGGTTAAACCTCACTTACTGAATATCTTGTACAAACTTTCAGTCGTTAATAAAATACGTTTTTATTCATCCAATAAAGTTCAAATACATTTTTTTTAAAACCTATAGTGGATGACAATTTATGTTGAAAGTTTTTTTTCAAATATTTATTCAATAATTGCATTATAAAAAATTGGGAGGCCTATCGGGATTCGAACTACGAATCTTCGAATTCATAGTGTAACGCTCTTTGGCACTGCTTATTCCTAAAGACGTACTGTATATTAATTGTAGAACCTTAAGCTGTTGCCATAGTTATCACACAATATCATAAATAGTACTCTAAGGTAAAAAATCAATGTAAAGAATAAATTAAAGAAACATACTGGAAATAAAAAAACCATAAAATTTTTCTTTGTTGACCTCAGCAGGAATTTACGTTTTCAATTTTTTAAATATTCCTTGTTTTTTCGAAAAACTGTATTATCGTCGCTGACATCAGTATCCGATACAAGAAGTTATGGAGGTCATGAACCCTCGATTTTCTAAAGATATTTTTTATGTACAATAAACAGTTATCAATTTGTCATAAAAATAATATTCGCCAAGAAAATAATCAAAATGACTATTTATCTAAGAAATCTACAAACTTAAGCTTTTTTGATTCTGGAGCTTCACTAACTGTAAAAGTCCACATTTTCAATTCCAATTTGTTTATTTCCATTTTTTTATGTTTTACTGCACTTACTTATAAACTTTATATTACGATAAATCCTTCAATAAACCTCCTGAAAAAGTATATTCTTCGGCAGTGATTTACCGTAAAAACCTTTACTCTGTAATCGACCACAGGTTGGATGAAGATGAGGAAGGGGTGAGGTGAAATATAGATTAAGAAATGGAGAAGGTGTTCAATAGTGCTCACGTGGATTGTATCCTAAAGATATTCGAGTTAAAATTTAATCCCTGTTCTGATCATTGCCCTATCGCGTGTAATAGGGATAACTGAATGTAATTTATAATGGTAAAAATACTATTTTATACCTAAATACATTTAAAACCACTTATAGTTTTACTAATTATTAGTACGCCGTGCCATTAGTAATAGTTGTAAAAATTAAATAGATTTCAAGTTCAGTGACCTTTCACGATTCAAGTCGACGATTTTTACCCTCGTTTTGTCGAAATATTTGATAACTAAAAAGCGAAAATTCATTATACGAAATATTACTAGCAGAGTACCCGTCCTTCCTACGGGGTTGACGTATATTTGTATTGATTTAATTTGTATTTGTATTTGGGTTGAATTTAATTTACTGAAATTTAATCTCAATAAATATATCAAACTATAGTTTATAAACTTACCGATTATTGTCTTGAAAAGGCAAGAGAAGCTTCTGCTTGTAACATAACATTTGTAAAATATAACTAACCTTGAAAAATGAATAACAACAAACATTTACTATTACTTGTTTGATTTTGTTTAAAAGTGACTTTTACAGGATATTACAGACACCTGCTATCAGCCGATTAAACCAAATATATAAGAGAGTATAGATAATTGAGTGTTCAGGGAGTTTTCAAGGCCAGTGGGGCTGTGCCCTAATGGAATTTCTAAATAAAAATAGGCCTATGTGTTAACCAGGGACCCTAAGAATGTCCATATAAAATTTCAGCTCAATGAGTCCAGTAGTTTTTACGTGATTGAGTAACACACACACACACACACACACACACACCATTAGATTTTTATAATAGTGTAGATTTTCTCATAAAAATTGTTGGCAGTTTAAAATATAATTTAAAATACTAGCCAATTAGTTAAAATAATAAATATTTAAACAATCCTTATCTAATGATAAATAAATAAAAATAACCCTTGCTACAAATATTTAAACACCCTTGATGTACATTTCGCCAACACAGTTAGCATCATCAGAAGGTTACAAACATTCTGGGACTAAAAAGAAAATTCGAGCCTTATATAAAAAAAACTATAGTTTAAAATATTTTCCAATTTGATAAAAGTTCAAATAAAATGAATTTATCATCCTTTAGTTTGTATGTATCTGGCAGTTCGCAATGCCAATTTAAAAACCTTGCTGCAAAGACAGCAAGTAACCGTTGCCAAATGAAAATTGATTTTTTTTGTATTAAGTTTTGGATACGATCCAAAAAAAATAGTTTTCTTTTCAAACAGCAGCTACGTATATTGAATTGGATTGGATGTTTACGAACCACTGCCTCAATCCCACATATTGTTCACAATTAGTTCTCGGTTTACTTTCAATCATCAATTTTCACAAAAAGTTTCTGACTAAAGTTTTTTTTATGAAATCTAATGGATTAATCAGAGTAAGCTATAGTTTCTTGGTAGAAAATTAATTTTAAAAAAAGGTTTTAATGTGAGTTTTCGATTTTTATTATTTTTAAAAAAGTTTTATAACTACTAGTATTAAATTCATATCCTAATGGATGATATAGGCTCTGGCACATTTTATATACTATATTGAACGTAGCAGAATACAAACTCTAAAAGCCATTCAGTAAAACCAGAATTAGTAGTTGTTTACGTTACTTTACATGAAGTCATGATAGATTTATACTAGGTAGGCCGATATAATCTACCTCTGGTATATTTGCCTCTGTGTGATGCGGTAGACTACAGAACTCGGTGACGTCCCTATCTATAGTTTGATTTAAAACAGAATAGGACTCTACGAAAGTGAAATCGGCCAGAGGGGCTGCGACGTCTGGGCGAATGGGAATTCCACATCCTGCCAGGACGGTAAAACTTGTTGCCACTTCTACGTTAAACATCCGTTCGTCGCTCACTGTCACAGCGTTCAAACTGGCAACACCGCATCCCTATCCCGCCACAGACCCGTATATTCTGCTTTAAACCAAACTATAGGCAACAAACACTCGTCACTACTCACTAGTTCCTACAGAGGCATAGATGGTATTTAATAACCTCAACAGTGGCGAGCATTCGTTATTCTCCCATCAAAAGCAAACTGACGTAGCCGATGCTATGGTTGCAGTAGGATCCTCTTGGTTTGCTAAATTCAGACCTTCGAGACCGGACTTGTAGGATGCTGCTTTATACAATAGGTATAAGAAAGCCCTATTTCGAAAATTCAGACTCATATTTCTATAATGATCAAGTTATTTCTGAATATTGATATTTTCAAACACAATTTTCGGAACACTTTTACAGTCCCTGAACCTAAACAAGAGAACGCGTTACTTTCTAACTTGTCGGCATACGGGTTGTATACACTTATCCCTCGTTATTCGCGGGTGTTACGTTCCCCGAACTTACCGCGAATACTCAAATCTACTGTATATGGAAAGGGGAGGGTTACGTTCCCCATGAAAAATCTTAACATTAATTATATCTATACTGTACACTTATACCACAGAATGGTATATTTACATACTGCATAACGACGTTTCCAAAACTAGCAGAGACAAGCGCATGCGAAACCTGATTGGTAACTGACGGGGGAAACAAAATTCAAGCTAGATACGGCCACTAGATACGATAATCGGATTTTGGATTTCGAAAACTATTAAATCAATAAGTAAACAGAAGTAATGCTAAAGTTATGTAGGAAGTTAGATGAGGGCGCCGGATTGGCTCATCGTGTTTTGTCAGTGACTATAACGCCACTTGTTATAAATAAGAAATGCCTATCTTTTGAGTAGTACAGTATAATGGCTGTTTGTAGAATAATCAGATTTCTTTATGAGAAATAACTAGAGTACTGTACGTAATATATAAGACGAGAACACGTTAACCTACAACCTGCACAGTAACTATACTGTCGTTCTTGTCTTTTTTTTTAAATACGACACATATTAGTGAAATATCCTGTAATTTTGCCAACCGCCAATAGAGAGGGTTTGCTGTACTGTTCTTCCACACTTTATTGAACTGTATATAACCCTGCGCGATACAAAACAGTTCTTTATAATTGCAACTCGTCAAAATGAAAATAACCCTCTTGAAATGAACTGGCCTATTACTGCGATAGCGTCGGCCCATGTGCAACGTGCGCGGCTTTCTTCAAGTGGTTCTCTATTTAAACGGTCTGCAATCACCGGGGGGGGGGGGATTGTTTCCTGGATGATTTCAATCACTCTCGATCATGCGGATATTCTTTCAACTCTCTACAAGAACTACTTAGTTGGAGTAATAAAATGTGGGTACGTGTCGAGAAGGCCTACATACAGTGTATGTGTAAACTTCTCCGTCATGTAAAAGACAATTAAATGACAAAATTAGTAAACATAAATTATTTTCGCATTTCTACAATTTTGAGGGACTATTGTTAGTGGCTGTGGATATATTTGTAATAGTTGGAGAGAAAAACGTGGAGTGCAGGCAATTCATGATGCTTGAAGAAAAGTAAATGAATTATATTACACTGAATCCCATTTCCAATTCAATGAAATCAGCTGTGAATTCATCCCGATTGTCTACTGTATTATTTACTGACTGCGCCTCAGTTTTTCTCCCCAAGTATTACAAATATATCCACAGCCACTAACAATACTCCCTAAAAATTGTATAAGGGCCATGAAAAAAACACGGTATATTAAAAAAAATTATTACATTTATTTTTTTCTATTTTTATAGTTTTATGTCCGGGTGAAAAATTTTAATCGATTTTGTATATACAGTATTGATGGAACTCTGACAGGAACTTGAAGATCCCACATATTGGTTATACATAATTCATTTATAGATTATACAGTACATAATTCTTTTATAAACTATACTTAATTCATTTATAGATTATAAATATGGAAATCTTGTTGCTGTTCATGACGAGCTGGTTGTTAATTACTTATTATACTTTTGCTATTACTTGCGACCAGACTTTTTGTTAACTAAAGGTTGTTAAATTGTTAACTTACACTTGGAGGAAACGTTTTCGTCTTACTTCTTCAGCCTCGTATTTTTTTCCGAGGAAAAGTAATAGAAAAAGTGTAATAAGATTATAAATAATTTCATTTATAGGTTACACATAATTCACTTAAAGGTTGTACATAATTCATTTATATATAGCCTATACAACTTAAACGTTGAGTGTGTGTGTAACATTCGATCGTGGACATAAGCCTATATATATATATATATATATATATATATATATATATATATCGTAATATGTATTCTTGATGTAATATTCCTGATGTATATTCTTGATGAAAATTCGTAATATTCCTGATGATGTTGGTACTGTTAGCCAACGAAAATTGTAAATTCAATTATAATTCTTGTATTTGTATTTTGACTTAGTTCTTTATATATATACAGTATATATGTAAAATATCAAATACGTTTTCCTGTTAAAATTATTTTTAAGATTAAATCCTACACAATTACAGGAATAATTTATTGAACAATACACTCAAAGCTTTTCGTTGATTGACATTACCAACATCCTCAAGAATTACAATACTAAGAATGACAAAAAACTCTTCTTGAAAGTTTTCTGTCATTCTTAGTATTGTAATTCCTGAGGATGTTGGTAATGTTAACCAACGAAAAGCTTTGAGTGTATTGTTCAATAAATTATTCCTGTAGTTGTGTATATTATTTAATCTTAAATATATATATATATAGTGTGTGTGTGTGTGAGTGTGTGTGTATAAAGAGAGAGAGAGAGAGAGAGAGAGAGGGAGGGAGAGAGAGAGAGCCTTTTGTGTATTAAGGATGGTATAAAAACTTCATTTGGGACCCGCCTATTGTAAACTTCGCCCACGGGTTGTCACGTGATTGTTTTACGGTTCTGGAGCTCCTATAATAGTTTATATTTTAATAAAATCTTGGATGCAATTAAAAGAGCTTTAAATGTAGTGTTTCTGCATCCCGTCCCCTTGACCTTGAGGCCTTGCAACTTGTTCTTCGACGCAGCGACGTACGGTGGCACTGTACTTACCAAAGTAAGTTCCCCGGGAACAAACTAAAGCAATTTGGCAACACTATCCTTCCCAATTAGGCCGCTTTACGTAATGCTCCGTATATAACGAGAAAGAGAGCGGGGTTCTCGGAACTACTTGGCAACTACTACACTTGAATTCTTGCCGGTGACTCAAACTGAAAGAGGTTGGTTTACTTCATTATTTGTCAGTTGTAACCGGGAGTTACAGAACGCGACAAGCAAGGCCTCTCCCAGCTTGTACCTCTGTCATATCGTTTAGGCGCATAACCGACTTGTTTCACTTTTGGTATGTACTGTACTACAGATCGTCAATTACTGTATTTTGTTCCAATACCTAAACGCTATCCTAAAACAACACAGCTCAGTGTTGTGTTTTACTTTTCACACACACTAATCTATCCTTAACTTTCTAGCTCAACCAAAGTGTAAAATCTCCTCCCACCTGACAACAATATCCATAAATTTATAAAAACAGAAAACTAAGATTTAAAAAGCGTGAAACTTTTAACTAATCGTATTTAATAACGTGCTGGTAACAGAAAATAATTTTGTAATGGACTATTTAAATTATGAGGCAAAAAATATTCTAGTGATTGAAATACCATTTAATTTTCGTTAGAATACATAAATTGTTATTACAGTAAAAGTTATTTCATACGACATTCTATCATCCGGAACATTCTATTAACCGGCACATTTTCAAAACAAATCAGTACAGTATCCTTCTTTGTTGTTACAAGATTGACTCATCGGAAATACTGAACAAAACAGATGTCAATTAACCAACCTAACCAAGAAATAGTTCAAGAAAAAGTAAACATTCCATGAAGTAATCCTGCAACCGGTTTTACAACGTTGTTAACGTTTGTGAAGGTGAGAAATGCTACTCGGCTCAGGAAGTTTTGCAACTGCATATTCTTCATGCAAAATTTGTTGAAAAACTATCATTGCGTACTATGCAGTCAGACATTAGTGATTTTTGTTTAAATCATTTCTCGTTTCTTTTTTCAATTGTTTTCTTATAAATTTTGTGTACACGAGTATGTGCTTTTGTTAATACGTACGGGAATACAGTAATTGGATACAAACAAATATGGAATGTAAGATTTCCTCAGTACAATCAATTTTCCTTGATAGGTAGCATACCGTTGTGCACAGTACGTACTCCATATAAGCTATGTAAATAGGTTAGGTTCTATTATACGTACATTTTTGATAACCGGCAACATGACCCTGAGGGTGCCGGATATTAGAGCTTTTACTGTATATACTAATTCCTAAAACAATTTGTAAAATTTGTTAAACTATAGTAATAGCAAAATGCAAGTGCCCCTGAAAGCCAGGTAGTCTCACTCACACAAGGGATTATGACGGGCCGTACTCCTTAAAGTGCTCTGTTTATTACTCACCTAGTGGTGCTTCCTTGATCAAATCTAATATTTTAATTTTGATAACACACACCTCAGAAAGTTTAACATAAATTGATTCTGCACATCATACGAGAAAATCGATACCAAACAATGTACAATTTATTGTCGCTGTTCACGAGGGAGTAACGTGAAATAAAAACAGTAAAAACGCTAAAGGAAAACACTGTACTTAATACGTTAAAGTGACTAATAAATGCTAAAGTGAAACATGGGTTGTTTGGTATCATTTTTCTTGTAATTTTAAGTAGAATCAATAATTATGAACTATTTCTAGTTAAAATTACCACTTAAAAAACTAGAGTTTGATTAGAAGATGCCACTAAATGACCAATGGTGCGGACATACGGCCGGTCCTGTCGCAAATAAAGCGCACGGTGAAAAAAACGCACTGCGAAGAAAGCGCACAACTAACCCCTATTAGTTAGAAAAGGAATCCAGCCCCTTTTTTCTTAGAAATATTTATATATTATATATATATATATATATATATATATATAAATATATATATATATATATATATATATATATATATATATATATATATATAAATATATATATATATATATATAAATATATATATATATATATAATAAATATATAATGATATGAAATATATTTAGTTTCTGATTCCCATTACACTTTATCCAGGCTTTGGACTGGCTAAATGATTAAATACTAAATAGGATTTAATCATTTAGGCGTGTTTAAAATCAACATGTGTATAGCTTCGTCAATATTATCTTATTACTATTTACATTCTTTTCTTGTCTTGCTTTTCTCCTTGATAGAAGGTCTAGCCAAGTTTTTGTAAATAGGAGACTGTCTTTAAACACGCTTTGATGTTGCCATTTTCTTCATACTTCTTCACAGTTTTTTCCAGTTTCTTATCTAACTCGACGTACGTTTTCTTCCTCTTTTTTCCACCTAAATTCTGTTCTAACCTCATGTACATACAACAAGATTCCTCCGCTTCACTCTTCAAACAAAGTATGACATCTGATTTTGGGGTTGGGCCGTCCAAGAAGATTGTTGATTTTGTTGTGCCAACCTTCTACAGCGTTGGTACTCCTGTGGCGCCTAGCATAGCAATTCCATAATTCAATAGGAATTTCGTCATTATGCAGCCATTGTTCGACCAAGTAGTCGAAGAAGAGAGTTAATTTCGGGTTGTTAGGAGCCTGTGAGTGAATTTCAACCCATCCGTCTTGGACATCTTCAGTTTTCAAGAAGGCTAACGCAGCACACATTTGAGTGGACATTCGGATTTCTTCATTTTCTCTATATTCACATGTCAATCCAATTTCTTGTATTTTCCTCCACAGACATTTTTTCAAATGAAAGTAGCACCCATGGGTTTCAACTAATGGCAGAACGTCTCTAACTGTAGCTATTGCACTCGCGTCGAAATCAACGTGGATGAGTCTTGGATTCCATTCTGGGACGGCTTGCAGTACATGATGAAAAAAACAAATGTATGTAGCTTTCGTTTTGTTTGGAAGTAGGCCAAACACAACTGGATAAACGTTAGTTTCTGTATCGGAGCTTCCATAATCAGCATGGATGGTATAAATTTGGCCGAATTGTTTACTACAGCTTTTAAAAGTTCCATCCGTGAAAAAACTTTGTAAGTTCTTCTGGCACTCTTTTTCTTTTTCTGAACAAAAAATTATCATCCGGTCGTCTGAGCCTTCGTCCACTAATACAAATTTTGATCCGTCGTTCATCTGAAGTAATTCTTCGTCTAAAATAACTTCTTCTCTGGTGTTCGGCTCCTTTTGGGATCCACGGGCACTGTGTCTCTGTATGTACAGACTTCTTTTTGTGGTCAGTTGTTGCGGCATTTCAGTTACAAAATTGTAGCATTTGTTGTGGAGTTCTCCGAGTTCTTCTCTGTAGATCTTTGAAATGGACGAGTCTTCTTCACGGGCTCTCTTCTTTGCAACGTTGATGCTCTTCATTACTTGACCTTTCCTTCTGACATCGCCAAACTATTAACCCGTCTATCTTCTTCCTAAACTCCCTATATGCGTATCCGTTATAATGCGCTGCAGCCTTACCCTTGTTAGTAGTTAAAACTTCCATACTAAACCATGTAAGAAGTACTAAAAAAGTTTAAATGTTCAAAACGCTAAGTATAGTGACAAGAACTTTAACACTTGTAAGTTTAAAACTCTAAGTATAGTGACAAGAACTTTAAGACTTGTAAGTTTAAAACTCTAAGTATAGTGACAAGAACTTTAAGACTTGTAAGTTTAAAACTCTAAGTATAGTGACAAGAACTTTAAGACTTGTAAGTTTAAAACTCTGAGTATAGTGACAAGAACTTTAAGACTTGTAAGTTTAAAACTCTAAGTATAGTGACAAGAACTTTAACACTTGTAAGTTTAAAACTCTAAGTATAGTGACAAGAACTTTAAGACTTGTAAGTTTAAAACACTAAGTATAGTGACAAGAACTTTAACACTTGTAAGTTTAAAACTCTAAGTATAGTGACAAGAACTTTAAGACTTGTAAGTTTAAAACTCTAAGTATAGTGACAAGAACTTTAAGACTTGTAAGTTTAAAACTCTAAGTATAGTGACAAGAACTTTAAGACTTGTAAGTTTAAAACTCTAAGTATAGTGACAAGAACTTTAAGACTTGTAAGTTTAAAACACTAAGTATAGTGACAAGAACTTTAACACTTGTAAGTTTAAAACTCTAAGTATAGTGACAAGAACTTTAAGACTTGTAAGTTTAAAACTCTAAGTGTAGTGACAAGAACTTTAAGACTTGTAAGTTTAAAACTCTAAGTATAGTGACAAGAACTTTAAGACTTGTAAGTTTAAAACTCCAAGTATAGTGACAAGAACTTTAAGACTTGTAAGTTTAAAACTCTAAGTGTAGTGACAAGAACTTTAAGACTTGTAAGTTTAAAACTCTAAGTGTAGTGACAAGAACTTTAAGACTTGTAAGTTTAAAACTCTAAGTATAGTGACAAGAACTTTAAGACTTGTAAGTTTAAAACTCTAAGTATAGTGACAAGAACTTTAAGACTTGTAAGTTTAAAACTCTAAGTATAGTGACAAGAACTTTAAGACTTGTAAGTTTAAAACTCTAAGTATAGTGACAAGAACTTTAAGACTTGTAAGTTTAAAACTCTAAGTATAGTGACAAGAACTTTAAGACTTGTAAGTTTAAAACTCTAAGTGTAGTGACAAGAACTTTAAGACTTGTAAGTTTAAAACACTAAAACAGATTATTGCCGGCTACGACGTTACTTGTAGGACGACCAGAACAGTAATGACAAAGATAGGGTGGGTGATGTGGGGCGAATGCTCGGGAGGAATGTACCTGAGCTATTCTACTGCGTTGTGCCTCACCTCCAAGCGGCTCCAATTAGTCACTTCCTGGTAACGCAACCCCTACCCTAATCTGTCTCATTGGCATCTGTGCGCTTTTTTCACAAATATCAGTATGTGCGCTTGAGCTTTTTTTGCATAATCCGACCGGTCTGTCCTAATCCTCTGCGCTCGTAAGGGTGAGAGTGCGTGCGAACGAGAGAAAATGCGTCCAGGGGTATTCGCATTTTGATATTGCTATAGTTTATTTACTGCCTCGCCTAATACAGTAAATGTGTTTTCTCTTACTCGACATCGCAAAATATATTTGAGATGTAGGATATTCTCTGACGTATTTACGTATGTTTTTAGTTTTAAGACGATCATCCAGTGTAACATATTGAAAGAAGCGGAGGAAAATATTTACATCAGGGAATACATTGGAGTTATATAAGCCCCTGGTGGAGGATATAGGGAGAAGTTATTATATTATGTTTCATACCTGCCATTACATTACATAGTCGCTTACCTGAACACCTGCTCTGTTCGGGCTCGTAAAACAGCCTCTGTCAGTAAACCTCCTTGTACAAAATGTAAAAGTAAGGACATGTAGAATAAGGTAGGACATCATTAGCCAGCGTGTGAAGGTTTGTAAGACTAAAGGAAGATGATGGATAGAAAATAGTTATGGCTTAGAGTACCTAGTCTCTCGGCTCTTGTCTCTAACCCACAGTAGCGCAAAGATAGATGCTTACGGCTCTTGCCTCTAAGCCACAGTAACGCAAAGATAGATGCATACGGCTCTTGCCTCTAAGCCATAGTAACGCAAAGATAGATGCATACGGCTCTTGCGTCTAAGCCACAGTAACGCAAAGATAGATGCATACGGCTCTTGCCCTTAAGCCATAGTAACGCAAAGATAGATGCATACGGCTCTTGCCTCTAAGCCACAGTAACGCAAAGATAGATGCATACGGCTCTTGCCTCTAAGCCACAGTAACGCAAAGATAGATGCATACGGCTCTTGCCTCTAAGCCATAGTAACTCAAAGATAGATGCATACTTCTCTTGCCTCTAAGGCACAGTAACGCAAAGATAGATGCATACGGCTCTTGTCTCTAAGCCACAGTAACGCAAAGATAGATGCATACGGCTCTTCCCTCTAAGCCACAGTAACGTAAATAGATGTATACGGCTCTTGCAGTAACGCAAAGATAGATGCATAGTGAGGGAAATAGGGTATAGAGTAGAACATTTTAAACCACGACCCCACTAATACAACCTCAAACTTCTGACTCTCTTCTGAGTAACTAGGGTCAGGCACTAGACAGGGGTCTTTGTCCCACAACTCGTGCTATAGGTAACATTTTACAAGCTGGCACTTGGGGGCTGCAGGCTTGGCGAGAGGCCGAGGACGAGAGGAGGGTGGAGAAGCTCGCAGGTCATTTTAAAAAACATCAACCCTTAGACTTCGCTGAATCATAGGGTTGACTCAATATTTTGTTACTTATTAATACTATTTAATGTGTAGTAAAAATATCAACAAATGTAAGTAGAGCGATCACGGAAGTGTACTAATAGGATTGTCTATGGGTTATAGTCTATCCATTTTGGGAAGGCGGGTAAAAGATTAAGTCACCGCCCGAGCTCCCAACAATAGCTTGGGTCAGGCGCTCGGCGGCCGGCCGCCCGCGCTAATGAGGCGTAAAAAGCACTCCACTCCAAAATATTATCACATAAAAGTAAGCGTATTTTTTAATTTTGTATTACAGTTTTGATGTCTACGTGTGATTTCATGAAAAACTAGTCCAAACACGACGGAGTTATGTCAATTAGTAAAATTAGTGGTTACAAAAAATTGTAGTGAGTACAATTTTACTAATTGACATAACTCCGTCGTGTTTGGACTAGTTTTTCATGAAATCACACGTAGACATCAAAACTGTAATAAAAAATTAAAAAATACGCCTACTTTTATGTAATAATATTTTGGAGTGGAGTGCTTTTTACGCCTCATTAGCGCGGGCGGCCGGCCGCCGAGCGCCTGACCCAAGCTATTGTTGGGAGCTCGGGCGGTGACTTAATCTTTTACCCGCCTTCCCAAAATGGATAGACTATAGAACGGGTAGACCGGGATTTATGGCCTCGATGAGGGATGACGACAGTGGCTGATGTTTTCTAGATGACGAATACACAATTTCTACCTAAGAGCCAAGTGCCCGCTTATTAAATTTGACCTATACCAGTCTGTAAGAGTCTTTCGACTTTACTGTAAGGTCTGCACTGGTGACCCACCCGCCCCTACTAAAAAAAGACGTATGTTCAGAACAGGCGCGTATCCAGCGACTTGCTTTGGGGGGGAGCGATCGATGCATTATGTATAAATAAATATATATATATATATATATATATATATATATATATATATATATATATATATATATATATATATATATATAATGTGCGTGTGTGTGTGTGTGCGCGCGCGTGCGTGTATGTAAAAACATAGAACAGAAAAAGTTCTTTTTACGCTTGCGTTAGAAATCGGTAACGTGATAAAGATTCGTAGCAAATTATACTTTTTAATAAATAATTATTCCAGTTTCGATAACACTTATGGCTAGAGAATATTATTAATTTCATAATAAGCTATTATTATAAAAATGGTTTATTAATAATTATAAGTAGTTATTCTTCCAACACGAACAATTCCGGAGTCAACTGCGAATATTACGCTTGCAAAATTACGTATTGAAAATCATATGTTCGAGACTAAGCTTCACTAGCGCTATCTGTTATTAAAACGTTTAGACGTTTACGAGCGTATGCCGAGGGAACGCGTCACATTTTCAAATTAGAAATTAAAATTTTATTTTTTATTTACAATAAAAGACGAATCAACTTAAGTTAAAGTCTAATTTAATAGAAAACCCGAATTTAATAATATATTGTCGATTTTTAACCCAAAGTTCTTGAGGGTTGGATACGCTCCTGGTTCAGAATAGAATATTATTATGGCATCAAGTCTGGGTAGGCACCGAATGCTAGACTAAATTGTCGCCAAACAGATAGGGAGAAGGTTATTAAGAGCGAGTACAGTGTTTTGATATTTTAGCCACACGCTTATATTACTGTCGGCAAATTGAATAGGCCTAAACAAATAACCCTCTCGTTTCAGTCACCGGCGCAAGAGAAGAGCCCTGGTTTTCAGCTCTGTGCATGCACTGTAGATGTATTCCTGACCAACAAACATACCCTGACGGATCGGTAGTTGTTTAGTAGTTATATTTTAGCAAGTTATATAAGTAATTACATATAGGTAAAAGTACTAATTTTAATAAGAAAGGGTGTACAAAATAAATTATATATGGTCCCGTTTCTGCATTGTATTTTTTTTTAATCAGACGTTTTGTGTTAGAAATGTTTTTGGGAATGACTTTATCGTTTTGACCCGCCTTGGACTAGGGATCTTTTCGCGCCAGTCACAGTAGTACCCCACAGCGCCAAGGAAGAAAGCAACAGTAGACATACTCTTTATCAAGATCATAAAGAATCGTCTAATATTTACACCCCTTTTTAATAAGGATAAGGAATAGGGAATGGCAGTATGATTAAATAAACACAATATTACCCTGTGCTTGGAATAGGGGAAAATCGTGGCCTCGCCTGAGCAGGATCGCTTACCTGGGTAACCCCCCTAGCGACGTGATGTGTCATGTCTCCCCACTACCCTAAACTTCTTATAAAGTAGTATTATGACAACAGCATACACTCAACAACCAGTTTGTGCCAATGCTAAACACTGAGAATTTTGTAATGGTTAGATTCTTCATTGAATCAAAAAAAAAATTAATAATAATAATAATAACAACCTACTAAAAAACCTCGCAAAATATTATTTATTTTGATTTCAGATTATAGTTTATGTTTTACTACGCCAAAGCGTCCCGATACATTAAAAGTGTGACTTTGCCAATATTTTCCTTATATAATGGTTTTGCTGTAGCGTATATAGTTTTGCTTGAGCACTCAGAACGGAAACCTTGGCTACCATACTGGCAGGAACGCCGTCCCTTGTGTGTTGTGTAAACAAGGCAGAACGTTTCCGGTGGAATGCAAAACATTAGTTACACTGAACCAAATAAAAAAGCCATTTTGTAATAAAAACTGCCTCTACACGGAGCCGTATCCAGGGAGAGGTCCCAGGGATCTTGAGGGCAGGGGTTTATAACCCAATTTTTTAAACGAAACTAAAAATATGAATGATTTAGTTTTAGGCCTATTTGTAAAATAAAAATTGAAAAAAGTACTGACAAACAGCGTTCATATAACTAAAATTTGCAATCCTGTTTTTGCCTTAGAACCTGTTTTATCTTGAATTCTTAAAAGGCTACTTCCTCCCCATTTACTGTTTAGGATCCTTGCACCCCAACCCGAAAAACATTCCTGCTACATATACTTCCGATAAGGAGGCAATATGTTTATATAATCCTTAGCGTATAAATCCTAATACGGTACTTTAATTTATTAGCATTTAGCTATTTTAGTTTAGGGCACTAATGTTTCTGTGAAGTACATTTTGAATTTTTTTTTATAAATTACACTTTTTGTATCAACTAGGCAAAACACCACTACTTACTGATGGTAGACGGGTTTCGCACTTGGTCAGTGCATTGTTCAATGCCGTGGAACAGTCTTGTCCGTGACTAACAGCATTGAACAATGCACTAACCTATTGCGAAACGCGTCTGCTGAAAAATAGTGGTTTTATTGCCAAGTTGATACTAAAAGTGTAACTAATGTTTTGTTAGATACTGTAATGTACCCAGCGATGCCAAAAATGCTACGTAATATTCCTGTTACTATCACTGGAGATAGGAATAAATTGGGTAGGTTCGGCTGGACCCAATTGCTTTAGGTTAAACCAACGTAAATGTCAGTTTCAAGGTTCATCAAACCCAGTTGAATGAATGGAATAGAATTAAGGAAATGGAGAGAGTAGAAATGTATATATGTTATTCTTTACTCTTAATTAAATTAAATTTTTATTTTTAGCAATCTTTTAAACAAATCTCTCTCGGGGTGAAAAGCATATATAAAGACAATCTCCCTAAAATATTGTATTAATATAGACTTTGCTTCTTTCTTATTATTACAAATAGTATGAGAGAACACACATAGGTGCTTGCTGGGGCGTAGCCAGGTTTATGTTCTGGTAGGGGAACAAACCGGTCAGAGGGTTGGTACCTGAGAAACTTTTGAGGAGTTGAACCGCTGGATATGTTATTTTATTATACTTTGGCACTTAAAATAACAGGAATGCTGTCAAGCTGTTTTTCTTAAACCTATTATGAAATATTTTTGGAGTCAAATAGTGAGACAATTTAGTTTGTAATCACTAATAATCAATAACTTTGTAAGAAAAAGTGAAATTAATAAAAAAAATTTTCTTTCGTGTACTCATATATGTAAATTATTTGTCATAGCTTTATAAGTAATAACGCAATAGTTTCGCTACACAGAAATAATATCCAATACTACTTCTGCTTCCTATTGGTGGAATAAATTGTGATTAACTTATGGGTTAATATTGTCAAAGGTTTTTGTAAACATCTTGATTTTACTGATTAAATCATAAGTAATTATTTAAAGAACTAAGTAAAAGCTATTAGCCTACTATTGCGTTTCGAAACATTCACTTCATTCATCATACATCCGAAATTAGAAGATGAAACGACGGTTTCGAAACATGTCAGCATAGTAAGTTAATAGTTTTTATTTTTTCTTTAAATAATTACTTATGATTTAATTAATACCTTTGTTATAAATTCGATCATTTTGGAGGTGTAGGATCCCCTCAAGCCCCCTGGGTGCTTCCATGGGTCCCTTTACGAAATGAAAATAGTATAAACCTTACGTTCAGAAACCTTTATAGCTTATATACTATTTAGCCCTACTGAAGTCTATTAAATGAAATTATAAATCTCCGGTTGAAAATACATTTAAGAAATAAATTTGTACTAAAATACACTAGGTAGGATCTATATAACTGTATAAAACAACTGTGGCGTAATGTTTAATTTAAATATATGAAACATCTGTACCACAAACGCCTTTTTCTTTTATTTAAAACCTTATGTACATTTTAATTGCACAGCAATCATCCTCAGATATTTGTTGTAAATTACCTCTCAGGATGATTGTTCTGCAATTGAAATGTACATAAGGTTTTAAATAAAAGAAAGTCATTTGTGGTATAGATGTTGTATTAATTTAAATTAAAGAAATGATATATAGTAAATGACTTACTAAATGTATCCAATAATTTTGCTGTGGTCAAAGCTCATGCGTTGCGCGTTAGGTACTAACGCCTGCTTGGGCGTTTACACCAGTTGGGTTCAAATACAAACTAGAATAATTTACTATCGAGAAAACACTACTAGAAATATCGAGAAAAAAACCTTTATGGTATAAATTTTGAAAACAAGAATATGATGTAATATTAATAAACCGAAATTAGAAACATACTGGCAGATAGTATATGTTGAATTTTAGAATGCGTAGAAGTTATTATTTGGATACATATATAATCCCAGTTATTATAGTTACAATGAACTAGACAAGGCTAAATGTTTAAACGGTGATTTTACCACTGGACATCTCCAAAGTATTATAGTATTACAAAACTACTAATTACATCATTAATTACATATTTTCACAAAGATTATCTTAGATTTCTAAGCAAATTACACATTTTTAACATAGTTACAGCATTTCATCACAAAATAGTTGGATATTTCTAGAAGTCAGATTTCATTAGATACGCTTATAATCTTTTAAGTGGAATTTTATTTACTTTACAATTAATAATTAACAGCGTTCTGGTTATATAACGATAATTTGTCATCTTTAAATGATTAAAATCAACAACCTTTTACATTAATTTAAATAAAAACACGCAAAACTCACAAATTTATCATTTATTTACGCATACGCGTTTAAATGACAAAGTCATCATCATCAGTGAGTGTTACTACTACAAACTATAACTTAAAACTTAGTTACAAACTTAGAGTTTGTAGTAGTAACACTCACTGATGATGATGACTTTGTCATGGAAACACGTATGAGTAAATAAATGATTAATTTGTGAGTTCTGTGTATGTTTTTATTTGTTTTTAACGTAACATCATAAGCTAAGCTCAAAGAATATTTGTATTAATTTAAATATTGAGCTAAAATTTGTTTTAATAATTTTGCAAAGTATTACAGATATTTGTATAAAGCGAGCATTCTGTGGATATTCAATAGCATATACATATTTATATTTGTTTAGTATAAAAGCAAATCTAAATTAGTATGGGTCTAGGTGGCGCACTGTGAACCGAGTTGTGAGCAGATTACGGAGTATCATGACTTGCGTGTGAAGGGACGTCTGTTTGCACGACACTCACTTCCAACATTGTAGCAACACGTGAACCAACTGTCGAAGATATACAAATTGGATAACCCTGATTTTCCTGCTTTTAAAATAAAAAAATAAACATAAAACCACTTGCGATTGATTAAGACAACACCAAGCACTCAGTCGTACGGTGGAAACACGATAAACGTTTTAGCGAAGCGGGTCGGGATCAGGGAGACACTGGTGCACACCAACAATGCAGTGCCATCTAAATTGCAATTAACTTTTCTAATAAGGAACTGATAAAACTTTATTTCTTCTACCAAAACAAATATATTTCCTTAAAAAACACTTTGTTTCTAAGTAAGATAACTTAATAATGATTCTTTATACAATTAACGTGGTTTAGAAGAGTCTTGGTAGAGCTGCCTTACTTTTGCCATTAGGAATGCCGAAAGGTAATGTGGCCAACAATATGCCTCAACCACCCATTATTAACTTAGGTTTGACATTACGGTGATTATATTTTGACTCTACGGTGACACTACGGGACTCATTAAAGGAGTCTGAGGGGCGGGGTCTTTTATAAACAAAATTTCACGCCTGAAAATAACATTAAACAGTATTCTAGCACTTAAAATACAGAGAGAAACCAGAATAGGAAAACAGTGCAAGTCAGATAGCAAAAGCTAAAAATTATTTGAAATTAGATCATCACAGATTAGAAGAAACATAAAATTTTGAAAACAACTAACTGGAAATACTCACGCACGGTCGATTAATTTATGAAGCATATATAAAGAATGTAATTTTGAATTATTAATTTTATAATATAAAGTGTGTTCCTAAAAACATGTACATGTTTACATACCAAAGTACTTCTTTAAGAATTGCGCTTTTTGAGAAGAGCTTTTTTTTCTTTTATTTTCTCGTAAAATATATCACAATTTAGCCCAACATTGCATTCGAGCATGCGCATTACTCTAAATGTTACGACATTTAATTGAGATTTATTCTCAACCCTAGCATTAGTTCCTGGCAAAAATGAACAAAATAAGCACAGAAAGACAATTAAAACCCATAGAAAATGTAAAGAAATAATAGAAATCAGGGTAATTATATAGACGTGCGACTACCGCTATTTTCGTCAATTTTTTTGTATTTCTTATGTATGTTTACGTCCTGAATACGAATTTGACATTAGTTTTTGTCGATGTGGTCTATTTCAGACCAAATACGCTGAAGAAAAATACGCTCATCATTTTCTACTTACCGTTGCGGTAATTACCAGAATTTGGGACCACCTGAGATTAAAATAGAAAATTGTTCTAAAACACGTCCTAAGACGATATGATATGCACAAGAGTTTTTGTTTATTTACACGGAAAGTTAATTTTTTATCAATTTAAAGTTAGGTAAAATATTGCAGAGTAGTAAGTTGTGCATCATTTGCGGGATGATACAGTGACGTCACCACTCTAGTTGGTGTTTCAAGAATCTAAAATTTTGTAAATATGCAGATTGCCCACCTCCGTCCTGAAGCTATATTGATAACTAACATTTTTATTATTGCCAGGGAAGGTTAATTGTATATTGCCTATATATATTGAAATATACCCATAAAGTATCCAGTAAGGATAGATTTGGTTGTAATTTTATAAGTTTAACCATATCCATAATTACAGTAACCATAATTACAACCAAATCTATCCTGAGTAGACACTTCATAGGTATATTTTAATATAGGTATATACCAATGTATACAATTAAAACCAAATCTATCCTAACTGGAGACTTTATAAGTATTTTTAAATATGCGTAAGCAAAAACCATAAAAATTAGGCCAAAACGTTGTTTCTCAAATATTACATACGTAAGTTATGAATGGAGATAGCGTGACGTCACTGTATCTCTCCGCGGTCGTTGCACAACTTACTGATTTTTTTACCCAACTTTAAATTGATAAAAAATAACTTACCGTGTAAAATTTAAAAAAATCGTGTGCATATCGTCCTAGGACGTGACAATTTTCTATTTTAATCTCAGTTGGTCCCAAATTCTCACAATTACAGCAACGGTAAGTAGAGAATGATGAACGTGTTTTCCTTCAGCGTATTTGGCCTTAAGTAGACCTCAGCGACAAAAACGAATGTCACATTCGTGTTCAGGACGTAATAATACATAAGAAAAGAAAATAAATTCACGAAAATAGCTATAGCAGCACGTCTATATAATTACCGAAATCCGACCATAAGAGTTTAATAGGGTGAAAATAATTATTTGGGAACAATTGGAAATAGCGTACATAGTCATTAAATTTATAGAAGCATACATGGAAAACTAAACAAATTGAATTATAGAATATATAATTAAAAAAACTAGTCTCTTTAAATATGTACATTTTCACATACCAAAAGACTGGTTTGAAGAATTTATTTCTTTGAGAAGATTTCATTCTCCTTTGGTTTTTCTTATGAAATATATCGTACTTTAGTCCAACTTTGGATTTGAGCATGCGCATTCCTCTTAATGTACGAGATTTATTCTCAGCCCAGATATTGTCCATAGCGGAGCATGGTGGAACGAAAAATGCGTACAGCGAAAGATGCGTACACGAGGAAACAATAGCAATGGACGAGGTGAGCTGTAAATTTGACAAGCGAAAAAAGGCGTACAAACCAGACTCCAGTTGTCAACCTAGACCATCTACCCCTACACCATTTGCTAATAACTTTCAACGTTTTGTACGAGTCAAAATGGATCAAAAAGGGTTTCCACGTTGTCAGTGGTCACTTTGCCTTTAATTGTCGTGGTGATAAGTTCGATTTAATCGAAAGGATTTATCATAAGAGGCTGAAACTTCGTGTACACGTGGTACTGAAGTTACACTTAGAAGGAAAGAAAAAAAAATAAAGTATATTAAGTCCGACGAAAAATTTTTAACAAAATAAAAAACTGGCCAAAAATAACTAGAAACTGGAGCCTATGATCTTGTTTAAGATATCTTTCTTACATTCAAAAATTGGATTAGATTAGGGCCAAGAAATCAGATGGTAAGATCAAATAAATTGGTCGAGTTGTAATATAGATTAAAATGAAAAAAATTCTGTAAAATGAAACAACATTTTTTAAATTTGAAAATATAAAACAACAACAAAACTACCGAGACTACAAGCTGATTTTAAACACGTCAAAATGATAGCGCAACTTATCTCTATCATTTTGCCAGTCCAAAGCCTGGAAAAGTGTGATGGAAATTAGGTTTAATAGGTAAAGCTTTAAAGGATTCCCAGTCCTGAGAAACTAAGCGACACCTATGTTTAGCTCAGAGGTAAACTCATTTATGTAGCTCATTGATTTTAAAAGACATCTAAAAGTTGTACGCATTTTTCACCTGTCACAATGATCTGACGTCATAGCTTACCCTCGTCATCTGTCAAAACTTGATCCTGTACGCATATTTCGCAAAATTTCTGGTGTACGCATATTTCCCTGTACGCATCTTTGCAAAATTTCTGGTGTACGCATATTTCCTTGTACGCATCTTTCGAAATATTCCTGGTGTACGCATATTTCGTTTTACGCATATTTCGCAAAATGTCTGGTGTACGCATATTTCCTTGTACGCATCTTTGCAAAATTTCTGGTGTACGCATATTTCGTTTTATGCATATTTCGCCATATTTCTGGTGTACGCATATTTCCTTGTACGAATCTTTGCAAAATTTCTGGTGTACGCATATTTCGTTTTACGCATATTTCGCAATATTTCTGGTGTACGCATATTTCCTTGTACACATCTTTCGCAATATTTCTTGAGTACGCATATTCCGTTGTACGCCTCTTTCGTGTATTCCGGAGCATTACTCCCTGGGGCACACAAGAGTAGTTCCCCCAGTGGTTACGTAAATTGTCACGATGAGAGTGGTTACATTAAATATGTATATTGACGCTCTTACACTTCGTGCTGTGAAAAATTCAAAATAAAATATATTATATTTAAAATACATATTCAAAGTGGGACACATTAGCTTCTCCCGAATAAACTTGGGGACAGCAGGACAACACCCTACAAATGGATCCACGGAAGGGCGATGGGGGCATTCGCCCCCCCCTTTCGATTAGAATTTTTAGAAAAAGTCATTAAAAAAATGTTTTATTGTCATCTGTTAAATTTTTGGAATGTTATTACAAAAATAAATTGTTTCGAATGCCTAATTAGTCCAATTTAACCATTAATACTCACTACAAAAATGAAATCCTTCATCTAACCATGATAACATTTTCGAACAAAAAAAAGAAAGATGACGCACTTTTTTAAATCATATAATTACTTTCCTAGTAGCAAATATTTTAGGGATGTCACTTTATCATTATTCAACGTATTATTTTGCCAGTAAAGGTGTGATATAAGTTGTTTCTAATTTTTTTAATATTTGTGAGTTGACAGCATGTCTACCGACTAATACAGTAACATGTGTAACTGTTTTTATTTACTAAATAAGTAAAGTTATAAAAATAATTATATGGCTAATAATTATTTATTCTTTCCTCAATTTACTTTTCAATATTTTTGGTGAAAAAAAACTTGTATTAGCTACAAATTTACTTATTTAAAATAACTTAGAAACTTAACGGGATGTAAAAGTCAGCTTTACCGACTATCTTCGGAAACTATCTAAAGATCATCCATACCAAATTTCAATTCAATCGGAAAAAAACTTTTGGAGAATTATCTTGTTTACATTTTTGGTAGTTCAAAAATAGAAACTAGAGAAATCTCGGAAAGTTTTTGTCCGATTGACTTGAAATTTGGTATGAATAATCTTTGGATAGTTTCCGAAAGCATAACAACGCCTATGTTTTCAAAAAATTGATTTAAGTTTAAAAAAAAAAAAAAAAAAAAAAAAAAAAAAAATTAAAAAATTTTAAATTTCGGTAAAGATGGGTTTGACATTCATATATATTCAATATATATATATATATATATATATATATATATATATATATATATATATGAATATATATTTACACACAAAAAACATGTAAGTTGAAGGCACAATCGCCCCCCCTAAAAATAATATCTGGATCCGCGTCTGCCGTAAGGGGGATGATTGGACACCTTATCCTGGGAACTCATTCTCATAGGCCGAGTCTGGGGGCTGAACAGCATGCAGAAATAGAATAAATGATAAAACGGTTGTATATCGAGTCAAAGGAGTTTATTTAATTAGAGCAAAGTTTCGCCAGCTAGTAACTAGTAATCTCTAAGTAAGATCTGTTGTTACAGAGTACGCCAAAGGTTCTTACTAAATGGATCACGTTTTGGAGGAGATTTTGTTGATAATTCAGTCGTTAATTATGTTGGCTTTGCGTATATACTAACTAACCTGTAAAGGTTGTGACAAATTTTATAGTGCGCAGACAGAGCTAAGTTATCTTCAGCGAATTACAAATCCCATCGACCCGGCTTCCGCTACACATATTGTAAGCCACAGAAACATAAATATCGGAGTACTACGCAAAGCGCATGAACCCGCTCTTCCTTAACGCACAGAATCTCATTAAACATACAAGATGTAACAGCATAAAAATGAAAACCCCAGTATAAATCTCAGAAGACGCTGTTTGATTGTCATTAGGCAGGCGTCACTCACCTCACAACACACCCTGGTAGCCAAAGTCGAAAATGATATGTTTCTTAAGTGGGGTAGGCCTATATAAGTGTAATGGAGGCCGTTCTGAAGTGGGTGTTAAAGAAAGACGTCTACCAGGTATCGTTCCTAACAATAAATGTAACTATATTAAAAATTACTTAATCAAGTAATTGCATAAGGCTTACTTGCTGACGCGTTTCAAAACAATCGTTCCTTTTACGAAGCCAAGTCTCTACTGGCGGCTTACTCGTTAGGACAAAGGATGTCGGGAAGGAATTTATGACTGTGAAAGATTGGGGTTATTTTGATTGTGCGTGACATTCTTTGTACCTAACGAGTAAGCCATCAGTAGAGGCTTTGCTTCGTAAAAGGAACGATTGTTTTGAAACGCGTCAGAAAGTAAGCCCTATGTATTCATTTAATTAAGTAATTTTTAATGTAGTTTAATCAGTGAATTCAAGATGATTACATCAAGCAACAAATAAATGTAAGCTAGTCAGTGCAGTGGGTGTGGTCATATGAACGTCCATATTTCTGTAAAATATATTGTTCGAGTGAGGCGACTTGATATCCAATCAATGATTGATTGCTAATCCAATCACTGTAGGTGCAATTATTTCCCATTCTATCGGCAGGTAGGAGCCCGACAAGTAGATTATCCTCAGCGGTACGCCTCTACTACACTCTTAAGCCATGATTGGTCCCTCACTATGAAAACCAAGGATGTGCCCCTAGCGTAATTCGCATCCAACATCCTTATCAGATTGTATCAGGCTCTAGTATTAGGCACTGAATTAACCACCATAAACTTAGTAAAAAGTCAATTATGTACTAAAACTTCAGTACCTGTAAATAGGAAAATTGAAAAAGCTAACTTCAACAAAAAATCAAAAATAGATGATAAAATCTACAAAACTGTAGCCGTTACAAGTATACTGTGACTAACAGATCGTAAATTGTCGGCCATTTCCGCCGTTCGCGCCTTGACCCAATCACTCTTTACTCTCCACCATGATTCCGTCAGTCACATCGGATTCTAATTATGGCCTTTATGAATGACGGACATTCTCTCGCAACTGTCGGAATCCGATGACTCATAGATAGGATTTAGACAGATCTGTACTTTGTTTTATTCTTAACCTCCAACAGATTACCACTGCTAGGGGGGTACGAGGCTTTTAGTTTTGAACCGTCCTGAGTGTTAAGTCTGTAAGTAGATAGCACAATCTACGCAAGAAACACACTAAACAGGAATTATTATTTATCAATTAAATAATCTTAGGCTTTCGCAGCCATTTAAACCTCATCCAAGCTCCCTTCTTCTACGCAACACAATCGTAAAATTATGAAGAAAAGAATTAACAAAATTGGGCTACTTATACCTAGAAGCAGTTCCGCCGTCAGAAATCCCTTCTGGGAGGACTGGGAGCTAATTCATACTCAAAAGCAAAAGTTTGCAAATGAAATACCATTTTATGTCATTCGAACTCTTATAAGTATAGTGCGGACCACGTAGCCTTGCGTGTACTACCACTTCTGGAAACATGTTACATATTGAGAATGTTATATACCTCAAAAGCTTCTGCATCCGATATGTCTACACATATTTCAATATTGTAGGTGTTTTATGCCGAAGGTAATTCATCATCGAATTTATATAATATCGACTGTCTCATGCAAGTCACTGTTCAGCTCTTATCATGTTTGTAGGAAAGTATTTATACTGACTCTCGTCTCGCCTACTGCGATCTCTCAAGGCCAAGTGCACCGTTACTTGGTTCGCACTACAAGTGTTTTTCCCTCTAATATACACACTAGTTGACAAAATAAGAGTTTAAATTTATTCTTTATTTAAATACATTCCAAGTTAAGAGTACTCTATGAACATTAAATTTAAATAGATGTACAATGTGGTATTTATATAGGGGCAATCAGTTTAGATCGTTGCAAGAAATGAGAAAGTCTGAATAGGAAACTTTAAATTTGCACAAACTACAATAAATTGTTTTCAATAACTATCGAGTCTTTAAAATTTCTTTGAAAGTTAGTAAAGTCTTCTGGATTAAAATCGTACTTAGTCAATTTAGATGTGTTTTCAGAAGTTTAATTTCTAAAACATGCGGGCATTACCAAATACAGATAAGAACGTCGACGTATTTTACGGACACTTCGCACATATCTACTACCGGATAGAGTAAACATATCTGAGAAATACACATTTACGCTATGGAGGAGAGGAAACGATACGAGTCGTCCGTTCTCACCTAAAGCAGCTGTACATTCGTAGTCAAACGTTAACCAGTTATAGGTAAAATTTTATAAGCTGCCACTTGGGGGCTGCAGACCTTGGTGAGAGACTAAGGACGAGGGGGTGGAGGTGCTTGCAGGTCATTTTAAAAAACATCAACCTTTGAACTTCCGTTAACTTATTATTTTGTTACTTATTAATAGTGTTTAATGTGTAGTAAAAATAACAACAAATGTAAATAGAGCGTTTACAGAAGCGTGTTAATAGGATTGTCTAAGAGTTGGACGTGATTAATGGCTCCGATGAGGCATGACGAGAGTGCCTGATGTTTTCTAGATGACGAATACACAATTTCCACCTAAGAGCCAAGGCCCGGCTTATAAAATTTGACCTATACAAGAGTCTTTTTAATGTTCGGTTGACTGCTGGACTTATACAAGTTTTACTGAGTAGTTATTTATTTCCTTTACGAGTAGTTAATGGTAAGAAACGTGAGGAATAATAAATGGAAAATAACGATTCCTCGTGAGGAATATAAATGGCAAATAACGAATCCTCGTGAGGAATATAAATGGCAAATAACGATTTCTCGTGAGGAATATAAATGGCAAATAACGATTATTCGTGAGGAATATAAATGGCAAATAACGATTATTCGTGAGGAATAATAAATGGAAAATAACGATTCCTCGTGAGGAATATAAATGGCAAATAACGATTATTCGTGAGGAATATAAATGGCAAATAACGATTATTCGTGAGAAATATAAATGGCAAATAACGATTCATCGTGAAGAATATAAATTGAAAATAACGATTCCTCGTGAGGAATATAAATGGCAAATAACGATTTCTCGTGAGGAATGTAAATGGCAAATAAATAATAACCAACGATTCGAGGTGAAGGACGAAAAATTCATATTTAATCACCAGTCTACTGTTCCGCCTATGTTGGGTGACTCTGGATCCCTCGGCTGCCCAACATTCGCAGAGAAAACCAGGTAGCAATTCCATCTGATAAAAAGCTAAATACTCCAACGAAGTAGGTGCGGAAGAGTACGTCAAAAATAGTGTTAGATGACTTCGATTTCTAAATATCGTAAAGATATGTATTTTTGACAATTTTTCGAGATGGGTTGGTGAGAATTCGTTACAAAATCTTTCTCCGTGATGTTTTATTGCTATGCACAACTCACCGTACCATAGAGTAAAGACAATAAACCATTCAATACAGCTTCAAAAAAAGACGAAATTACAGACTGACTTGTGAAGATAATGTCACATTTGAAGATGACATGACAAAAAGTCGAAACAAAATCTTGGCCTGTCAAACCAACAAACCAGAGGGTAATGAGAGCGAACCTTTCGCAACAAGTTCACCGCTAGGTACCACTCCTTGTCAATAGAAGTGCACAATGTGACGAGACAGCTGCGTGACTAACACCTGTCTACCCACCACTATTGCCGCAACGTCTTCTCGTCTCTTTCCTTTCATTTATTAATTAATTTTTTGTAATAATCAATTATTGATGTCGTTAATAAAGTTACCTTAGTTTTGATTATTATTCATTTTTATTATTTTATTTTTATTTAGTATTCACATTGTTTTTTGTATACTACTTAGATCCGTCACGTTAAGTCAGTGATGGGCGTGGTCTTGTTCTTACGTGCAGCGCTTGTATTGGTTAAACCGGTCGCTGGGCGAAGGAGTGGGAGTGATGGTCATTGTGAGTAACCATTACGTAATTACTATTTAGATACCAGTATGTTTGTGACCTTCTGATGATGCTAACAGTGTTAGCTAAATGTAGATGAACGGTGTTTAAATATTTGTAGCAAGGGTTATTGTTGTTTATTTATTATAATTACGCTACTGTGCTCTGTATAGATTTTTGTAGTTTTGAGGTTATAAGGGATATGACATATATATATAACGAAGCGTAGGAAAGGATTGTAAATATACGAAGGTTTAGAGGTTTGGTTATAAAACCACCCGGTAGAAGATATAGGGGAGACAATAGCAACAACATCGAGCACATGAAGTAAACCTGCTCTCTAAGGAAATCATAAACAGATTCTACTCCTTTCCCCCTTGTAGAAAAGACAAGGAAGAGTAGGAGAATTGAAAAGGGCATAATGCTCAGACCGACTGTAGGAGAAGACTAAATTCTCTCATTAATGTCGGGTGGGTACTTAATTTCCAGTGAATCCAGAGCTACGTAAACATCACTGGAAAGGGAAATCAGGGAACAACCACCCCAGCCTGAGCATCTGAGTTCACTACAGTCCTTCAAGTCTCTAATAAAGATAACCACCAAAAAATGGAAACACTTTCTATTGAGGAAAATTTCAGGAGGAAAACTATGGGAAATTCTTGTCTCGAGGGGATCAATTGACTATAACTTGCCCCGAGCTGTTAGCGTTGCAGCATTCAGATTTACTACCTTGATGCCTACCTCCACCGCATCCATATGCTGTCGACCCCACTTTCACCAGGATTTAACACCTGAAGATGACTCCATGCAGCAACTCGACTTAAGTTTAAATTAAATCACTAACAAAAATAAAACAGTTTAAACTGTTTTCAACCATATTAGTGCTCTCATCCCTAAAAATTCTAAATTATTCTTCTGAATTTCTAATAAATTGGAAAAAAATAATTTTCACTTACTAAATAATGGTCAGTACGATTACTTACTCTATATAAGTGTCGCGACCAGGGGCGTAGTCAGGGCAATGGTTAGGAGGGGCCCGACCTGGGGACATTTTGAACATTTTTCTCTCTAGAAATCATATTTTATGCAACTTTAGCACGTAAAATTACACAATCATTGTGTCGTCGGGAAAAAACCTAGCGCTGCTTTATGGGTTAATATGTTTTACTAAAATTAATTGGTTTGGGGGGCATGTACACCCCTTCTGGCTACGGAACTGGTCGCGACTATCATTCAAACACTAACTGCAGCTAGCCCACCCCACAAGACTACTAAATTAAGAGTAAAAGCAATTGTTAACAATTCAAGTTTAGATGGTAAAACGACATGTTACAGTGCCGTTTCTGCAACATTTTAATAATAAGGGGTAATTTTAAAACAGCTTATTTCAATTTTATGTTCTGTTGTTTAAAAACACTTTTTCATCTGTGCTCTTCAAGCCCAATACGTTGCTGACAGCGTCCACGACAGATTTATAAATCAATTTAAGAGCGTAAACAAATAAACTGTTTACACGCAAATTTGGACATATACAACAATATGGCTGAATTCGAAGATGTGAACTGTAAACATTTACGTTTTGTTAGTATAAGCTATTTTTGTGAATGTTTTTATTTGTGAATGTTAGTCACTGTGGCATGACTAGAAGAATTCTTTAAAATTACAGACCCTTATGATAATTTGTTATAACTTACTTATTCCGCGTCTTGCTAAACAAAATTACCACTTGAGAAATTATATATAACTCTCAATTTTAAGACCTACATATAAAATAAATTATTAAAATATAAATAATATTAAAGGTTTTACGCTTTAAAGTTTGAGAAATTAAAGTTCAAAGTTCATAGATTATAAAACAGAAGTACACAAAGCTGTCAAGTAACAACGTACGAGTACAATGAACAATCAGGAAACATAAGGGCATAACAAGTATATTTTGTTGACTTAAATTTTGTTGTTGTAAAACCTCACCATTAACAAGAGAAATTTTAAAAATTTATCATGAATAATTGTATTTATAATTATAATATAATTTAATAAATAAACATTGATCTAGAAAATGTACAAATAGCTATAGGAAACTCAGTTGGCAAAAATAAATAACACGGGTGACAAAGTATTATAGGAAATTAAGAATTTTTAACGAGAAATAGTGGTTAGGATTTGAAAAACAGTACAGTTTGCAAAAAACAAGAACTTTTTAAGCCTAAAGTTACATTATAAAACAGAACACTGTTATAGGTGCTATATTAAATTATTTATTGTCATTTTAAAAGGTAGTAACAAACTATATAGGTAATTAAACAAAGGCTTCGTTAAAACAAATTCCCATCGTAAACTAGACACAATGGTTACGTAGTGTATGGACGAGGCACGAAACCATTCGTTCACTTCAATAATCGGTTAGCTTACGCTAGATATCTTAATTTTGCAATTTTTTATTGTAGCTGACAAAGAATCGGAATGGAATTTTCTTCGATATAAAACAATGTAATTTGTGTTTGTAAATTTTTGAAATGTTTTTTTCTCAAAATCAACTACTGCTTCTGGTTTGCGATATTTCTAGCTGTTTTCTTGTTTAAAATGAATTTTCTAATAACCTATCCGAATCTGAAAAACTGAATGTGATGAGATATATTGTGTAAATTAACCGCTTGTTGTGAGGAGAAGGAAAATACTAATTTTATTTAAATCGTTTAAAAATCGTAATCAATATATTAATACAATTTAAATAAACATTTTACCGTATAAAAATTGAAATAAAAGATTTTAATATTCACAAAAACGAAAATAAATTTTTCATTTTTAAACTAAATTTTATGTAACAAGTTTTTTAAAATAATCCAATCAAGCCAAAATAATTTAAAAGAAAAAAAATTAACTTAATTTGTATTTAAATAACATGTCTCAAAAAACTCAATGATATTATTATTAAGGCCAACAAGTAAAGGTTTTTTGCACCATAAAATGTAAATTCTGAATGACGTGTCTATTTTAAAAATGAGATGTAGTAACCTATTTTATGAAGTACAGTTTACTAATCTATTTCCGGCCTATGGCTTTAGAAATAAACAAACTTCAACAAGATTTAAATAAGGGTTATACTTAATAATTTCTACAAATATTATTAACAGAATTTGAAGTAATAAAAAGTATGTTTTTTGTTTAATATTATAATCGAAGAATTGATCAGTTTTACTGTAATCACACCTGTAACGTATATATAATAAATAGTCATAAAGTAAACAAAATTTCAAGGCTTTTCAAGGAAAATCATGAACAACAGAACTAAGACCCACAAAACAATTAATTATACATATTATAACAAAATATAAATATTACATAATTTATAAAGTACTATAATTACTGAGATATAAATTAATGATTTTAGTTTACCTTTCTTTGATCGCCAATTCCGCCAAAGCGTATTTTACAATGATGCTAACTAATAAACACTTTTGAAATTAGGCCAATAAATATGAATTACACTTAAGTATACTCAAGTACACTCTACATGTTACATTGAAACATTACAAATTTTAAAATATATTTGAATAGCATAAACGCGTCACGATTTCATATTTTTATAGCAAGAAACTTACTGAGACACAAAACAAAAAAACACTAAAATAAGACGTTTATGTACTTTCACCGCGCGTTATTATGCCTAAACGAATGTAAACACATGATTGCCAATGCCCAGCTGATACCGTTTTCTTCTTTCAAGGTCAAGCGCATGCTCAAACCCTTTGCAGTGATGCTTATTTTTAGGTAAAAATTCCCTTAGGAAAATTAAAATTCCTGATTTTAGTCAATCTTATAGTGTCAATGAAAGTAATAATACAATGAAATATTAAAATACGATTACGATTAACACACAGTAATCAATGTCTGTTTTAAATTTTGAAATACAGTAGGCATTTTATTTATATTTATAATTTATTTATTTATTAATTGAACATACAAAATTCGTTATATATTAATAATTTCATGAGGTTTTTATCAAATTGTAGGCCTACAATGAAATAAAATCCATTTATTAAAGTAAACTTGGTAAACATCAGAAAACAAATAGAAGGGATATTTTATTTTCCCTTCCGATCGCTGTTACACCGTGCCTCAGTCGTTGGTAGGGGGAAAAAAGAGATCAATAACTCCCCGTCAAAACATCTGAAGCTTGTCTGGTTTTAAATCAGCTGTTAGCGTGATTTGTAGGGTTCTTATCCACCGTCATCGAATTGTGTAAGGAATACCGGTAGTTTAAAACATGTGCTGTTCACTGCATTTCCTATCAGTGATTGCTGATAGCCTGCATATGTGTTTAAAAACAAATACTTAAATAAAAATATGAAATAACAATAGGAACATGTGATTTTCACATTAAAGTTTCTTTTGACTTAATCACAATTTTGAATTTACTATAGATAATTATGAAAATTTTCAAAATGTGACTTGTAAATATATGTTAGGTAGTATACTGCTTACATAATCTAATGAATAATAGTATTAGTAAAATACAATAAATAGTAATAAAATATATACCTGTAAAATTACTATAAATAAGAGAATAAATACAGTAGGACTCACAATTATAAAAACTTTATCATCATATGCCTTTCAATGACAATATCTCATCTTCACTGATGCTACACAATTTAAAATTAATGGAAAAAACTAAACATAACGTATTATGTTTTAACAAAAGTAAGAACCAGATCCTGTAAAAATAGGTAAAATATTTGTTTCATGGAACTTTTACTGAGAAATCTGTGGTTAATATAAAAAACAGCCCTTTTATTAATTAAAATAGCGTTTTATTGAAGTGAGCCTTTAAGAGTTAGAATATTTTATCACTAGAAATAAACTTACAGTTTAAAATGTCATTTTAACGTAATTTTAAGAAAATCACTTATTTGTTTGATTTTAGCTAAAATATTTAAGTAAAACATACAGTATTTAGTGCTATCATTCCCCCCCCCCACTTACTTTTTAGTTTATAATGTCTCCAAACTATATTTTTACAGTCATATTCACACCCATTACAATATCATTAAAATTGTTGAAAATTGTGTATACATTTTTAGAAACATTACCTTTTTAACTCAATAAATTTACAACTTATCATTACTTAAATTGATGAAAAATTTACTGAAAAATAACATTTTTAAACAATCTTTATTAATTGAAATATTGATTAATGAAAAACATAAGGTATCAGTTCATTTTTCATAAATTTACTTAATTTATATGTTAATCAAATAATTAATTTAGTAGTTCAAATATAAAAGTTTTACCCATCATGCCAGACAACAAAATTGAGAAGATAAAAATTGAATTTTTTAATATTCATATAATTAAATATTAATAATACACCCTTCGTCAATAAAGAAAATAAATAAATTTTAATTACATGTAACTATCAAGTTTGAATTCAAATAACAAACATTATAATAAAAAAATAATTCAAGAAATTAAAGTTTTACTACACAACAACTGCATGTTTTTTCTAGTTACTCTTCCAAAAAAGCACTATAGATGGGGTTAGAAAATTCTCTTCCATAGTAATCTAGTTTCTTTCTCTGCAATATCAATATACAATATATTATGGCTATTTGGGCACCAATAACTCGAAAGGCTTTAATTTCTTTTTATCAAAGGCAAACAATCACACTACTTGATTAATAAATTCTACTTCATGACTAATTTTAGTAATAACATCACCCAAAATTAAAATTAGTTCTCATAGATATATTTTGTTCATGACAATTGTTGAAGCTTTTATCTTCAAAGTTAGATAATTAACTTTAAATTTAGTTATCCCTTAAACAATAGTTTATGACTATCTAAACTTAAGTGATTGTGTTGTGTATTGTTTAAGTGATCATTAAGATTCACCGAACGTAATGCACTACAAAATTCAAGAATTTAAACTTAGCTTAAACTTTAAAATTAGTTCTTGTCCTTAATAATTTTATGTAATTTTTCATAAAACGTTCAACAGTTTCCCCACTTGTATTAATTACTAGGAAAATTAGTGTTATTTTATTTTATAGCTTATACTTGTTTTATCTTATAATTAAACCATATTATTCTGTCAGGAACAAACCAACAATGTATTGTTTCAGGTTTTAACTGGATATAGTGTTTTTAGAATATGTCCTCAGCAGTCAGGTAGTAAGCTGTACTGGTTGCAGCCATTTCCACCAGGTTTGTTTTATGCAATAATGTCCTTGTAACTCTGATGTCCAATACCACTAACCAAGATATACCATGTCAAACAGTTGGATGGCCAACAGCATGGACCATGTTTGCTTTGATAGCAAATAAAGTATTGAATTTCTGTTTTTTCATGTCTGGTGAGTGTTGAAACTAATCAAGGAACAATTGAACTATATTCCGAGCTAAAATTTAAGAGTTTGCACACCAAAGGCAGTGTCCAATAGAAAGTTGCAACTGCTCAGTTATTTTGTTGCTTATGTGGTTGTGTTCACAATATTTTAACAGATTTTAACTGTTTTTATTTTTGTACATATTAGTAAACAGAATTTTATTTTATACTAGTGCTATGACATAGCAACACACATAAAAATGACATCCTAAATGAACAAACACGGCACAGATCACACATACTCTTTGATCTCATCTCTTCTAACTTTCAAAAAAATGGTACCGAGGAAGCACAACTGCAGAATTCCTAGTGGCAAAAATAAGAGGCTGAAGAAGTCGTAAGACGAAAACGTTTCCTCCAAGTGTAAGTTGACAATTTAACAACTTTTAGTTAACAAAAAGTCTGGTCGCAAGTAATAGCAAAAGTGTAATAAGTAATTAACAACCAGCTCGTCATGAACAGCAACAAGATTTCGATATTTCATAACAATATGTTTACAGAAATATTGATTTGTATTAATAAAAAGATTTTTTTTAACTATTTTGATGTTGTTTTTTATACTTTAAATATACTATGAAAAATAATAAAAGTGACATTTAAGAAATAGTTTCATTTTGGTGAGCCTGATTTGCCAATATGGCTGACTAGCGTGGCCAGTACCATTAGCCATTCAAGTGGCAAGTATAATGGATGGGAAAATATTCTGAGCTGATGATATTCTTATCATGGCCAATCAAGCACATAAGGTAAATTAATTTTTTTCTATTTAGATTTCAAAAGATGCTTTTATAATTTTTATGATAATAAATCAGGTAACAACCCTGAGAGAATTTTCCTGTATCTTGTCATTTACATCACTATTTCCCATTATGTCCACATTGATCTTTTTCATTTTTTGTATTTTTCTGAAGAGTTTCCCTAAATTATTCTTCTTAATTCAGTTTTGTATTTCCACAGCATGTCAGAAGATCCTTTATACTCTCTCAGTATTTAACATTTTACTTGGACTGAAGGTGGTTTCCTGTAATTTCCTAGTTGTTATGATTTTCCTAGAAAATTTATAACCTTTTTGGTAATATAACTTTGCTCAGAAATATCTTTTTATAAATTAAGATGTTTGATTTTGGCATGCCTGCGGAATTTGAATTCTCCTGTATCAAATTTACATGGAGGTGTTTTCCTAATCGCCAAATAGGGAGAGGCCGAATATGGAATCTAGTAATACTCCACAAGAAACACCATTAAATTACTGATATTTCTCAGCAGACACGTTTTTCTCTAAGTAATTAAAATTATTCAAACTAATTCATGTTGTGAGATACAAATTATTCATTGTGTTGAGAACAGTAGTGCATCGACAAATTTTTTTTGAAGGATTTGGTAATTGGGTAAACAGTTTAGATATTCTGAGTGGGTCTTATGAGAGTTTGAAATGCAAACAAAATATTTTACAACACTAGCAAATTAAAATTTTTTACCTATAAAAAAATTATAATTGTTTGGGGGAGTTGACCCCATAAAATCTTGCTATGTAAATAGATGAGATACAAAAGTAAATTAGTGGCTTTAGTATGTTTTTCTCTAAGTAATTGAAACTATTCAAACTAATTTATGTTGTGAGATACAAATTAGTCATTGTGCTGAGAACATTAGTCATCAAAAAAAAATTTTTTTTGAAGGACTTGGTAATTGGGAAAACAGATTAGATATTCTGAGTAGGTCTTATGATTTTAAATTCCATGATAGAATTAGAATAGACCCATTCAAGTAGGAAGTTCCTCAAAAAGGTGTTTGATGGTAGTAACATAGTCTAGCACATCAGTGGCACACTGAAGGGAGGTCCCCTCCCTTAGCTTTACTAAAAAATAAAAATTACATTAAAAAAGATTATATGTGTATCAACTGCAATTTAGGTGTAGGGTAATATGAAGGTTAGTAGAAAATATTATTTAGCCAACTTTTAAATTGAATTTCCATATCAGTACTTCTTCTATTGAATGGACTGTAATATATTTCTTCTAAACAAAGACACCATCCTTTGTTGAAACAAGAATAATGCGGAATTATTTACAGGGAAATATTAGATATGGGTCAAGTTGGTTTCGAAAACGACAAAAGAAAATACTTCCGCCAATCTGCTGACAACAATGATGAGGAACCTGATTTTACACCAGAACTGGACAGAAGAGGTTGGTGATACCGGAATCTGACTCTGATTCAGAAAAAACTTTTTTAGGATTTACTGATGCTACTCCTGATGGAGAAGATAAGATACAGATAATAGGAGCCCCAAAGGAAAGGAGGAGAAGGCAGGAGTATAATTGGATAAAAGAGAACATTTTAAACAATGACATAGAGATGAAGCCAACAGAATTCATTGTGGATGATGAAAATTCTTCTCTTGAATATTTTAAGAGGAACTAATATAGTTTTAATTGATGGACAAAATAGTTAATGAAACTAATTTATACTGTGTGGAAGAGACAACATAATCCGTCAACTCCAATGTAAGTGAAATTGAACAGTTTTGTGGTGCTCTCTTGTGTATGGGAGGAGTTACGATGCATTCAGAAGAAGACTATTAGACACAAGCTACTAAATGTGAAAGAATTTTAAGGTTACTTAGTTTGAAACGATTTCAGAAGTTGCGGAGGTTTATACACTTTGCAAACAATAAATTGGAAGGTAATTCACAGGACAGACTTTTTAGGATTCGGCCAGTTTTTTATTCAGTTGTTCAAAATTGTCATAAACAAGAACAATAAATTGAACATGTTATCAATGAAATGATGGTGTCTTGTAAAGGAACAAAGGCAGGAACTCTCCAACAAAATATTCAAAACAAACTTCACAAATGGGGTTTCAAAATATTTGTTTAAGCAGGGTTTCTGGGATCATTTATGATTTCCTTCCCTACACTAGAAAAGGAATGTTTGCCGATCTCACAGATGAGGAAAGTGCATTTGGAATTGGTGGACAAGTGGTCATATTTCTGTGTAAAACTCTTACACAAAACATTCATGTTGGTGTTTATTTTAATAATTTTTTTGCACATTAAACCTGCTCTTCTATCAGAAATAACTAAACATTGATTTCCTGGGCACTCTAAAAAATAATCGTTTTCATGGTTGCCCAATTGAAGATGAGACACTTCTGAAGCACGTTAGAGGCACTATCTATGGCCTATGTTATATCCGTGAGAAACCCCCTATAAGAGTGGATAAGGTCTTTAAAAAACTATCAAAGAAGTCTTTTAGACTCAATATTTCTTTATAAAATTATGATTTGCGAATATGAAAATTTAGCATCGGCCTGTATCTATTTACTTTTTTTCAGTACTGTTCCATCTCTTCACAGTGGACAGTAGCTCAATACCACCAAAAGAACTAGCCATCCAGACGACTTTAATCACACTTGAAGTTCTATCCATTTGGAAGACTTAGCTTTTATAAAGTAACATTTGTAAACCAGCAAGAAATTCTTTCTTGGAAGGATTTGGTAACTGAGAAAACAGTTTAGACATTCTAGGAGGGGATGTTAATGATTACCTAAAGGCAAAAATTTTTAAATTAAATACCATATTTAGCAAATTAATTGTTTTAAATTAAAATTATTTGCATATTTAAAAAAAAAATGAATTTAAGTTATGTTTATGGGTAGTATTTATTTAGTGAATCATATTTAAAACTGGAAAGAAATAACAAGATCTTGTTAATGCAAAATAACCAAAAATAGATCTGCACAACAACAATATAGGATGAAATAGTTCTATCAAGACTTATTTAGCAAATGTTTAAGAAACAAACAAACCAAAAGTGATCATAAGATATAATGAAACCAAAAGTGGTACAGACACATTTGATCAGCTCTGTCATTCGTACACAACAGCTTGTGCAACAAGGAATTGACCTATGAGAGTGTTTCTTGGTATGTTGAACCATAGTGTATCATTTCTTTTAGTTGACAATGGGCCACATCTCCCGAAACAACCATTCTCAACAAATATAAGTAAACTCTTGAATTTTGTAGTCCTTTCGGTGAATTTTAATTAATCGCTTTAACGTGGACTGCAGCCTGTCTTGCGGTGTTAAACTCTTGAAGTTTGTAGTCCATTATGTTCGATGAATCTTAATTAATCACTTTAACATTAGTTTATGACTATTTGAACGTTAAAGTGATTAAATATAAGTAAATTTTACTATAGGCGAATTGTAACTTATTTACAAGTGTTTTTAGTGAAAACTAGTGGTTCACATGAAGATGGAATCAACAAATATCTTTTATCATATTCAAACATGCCGATACTAGTTTTATCAAAAGAAAAAAGGTTTCTTCATAAATTTATTTGAGTCCTATCTTTAGATAAATTAATCTTGCAGGTCCGTAAAGGTGTAGGATCATTCTGGAAGAAATCGTAGGCATATCCTCAAATCTCCAATCGTCAGCAGAACATCTAAAGAAAAAGGTGTAGCCTTTGTTCAACAGAAAAGGACAGGGACACTAAATTTCACTGTGAGAGGTGTCATTTAACTGTTTGTGAAAAATACTGTAGGTGTATGAACATACCAGTTTGAACAACTACCAGTAAAAATCAATAAATTCATTGAACTTAGTGGAAGTTTTTAAAATTTGTTCATAATTTTGTGTACTTTGTAATACACAAGCTTTTTGTTTTTAGAGAGGAATTTAATTAACATTTACACATTCCATTTGTACAATTTTCTACCAAACCTTAGTACTTTATATTTACAAACTAATGTGAGTTTTTTATTACATTCTAGAACAGCTTACACAGTTTAATAAGTTCAGGCCAGATACGAAATATTTGATTAAAAAAACATGATATAAACAAACGCCCAGGCAAGCCTTCTCCCACTACACCTTTTCTTGTGAACCTGACCAGGTTCATCCTCGAGAAGAACAACTTTCAGTTTGAGGGAAGGAACTACCTTCAAATAAAGGGAACAGCAATGGGTACCAGAATGGCACCATCGTACGCAAATCTGTACATGGGATTGTTGGAAGAAAGTTTTCTAAAGACACAAACACACCAGCCATTATGTTGGTATAGATATATAGATGACATCTTCCTAATTTGGACACAGGGTGCTTCAACACTTGAGACATTTTTAGACAGCCTGACACAATTCTCCACACTTCAATTTACCTGGGAGAAATCTACATCAGCCATCACCTTTTTGGATGTAGAGGTAACACTCCAGAATGGAAATATCAACACAGGAATTCACATCAAACCTACAAACCACCTACAATATCTCCATTTTGACAGCAACCACCCAATAAACATAAAACGATCCATTCCATACAGTCAAGCAATCAGGGGTAAGAGAATCTGTTCGAATGATAGGGAATTGGAAGATTTTAATAGAAAGATATCAACAGCCTTCCAGAGAAGAGGATACCCAAAAAAACTCATTGAAAACCAAATTCATTCAGCACAATCCTCGGTTCACCATAAACCACAAACAGAACAAAATAAACTGTCTTTAATAACAGACTACCATCCTGGTCTACATAAACTCAACAAGATATTGAGAGATGGCTTCAAAATTCTTCAAGCTTCCGTCCACACCAAAAATCTTTTCACTGATCCACCACAAATTTGGTACAAGCAACCTCCCAACTTGAAAAATATCCTAGTACATCCTAAACTACCAGACCCTGATGCAGAGAAACCACACAAACTTCCTCATGGCTCCTTCCCATGTAATAGACCTAGATGCAAGACGTGTCCAATACACCCCTCAGCAAATAGTTTCAACAGCCAAACAACAAAAATGGTCTTCAAAATACAGGGTCATCATAATTGTACATTGAAAAATGTCATATACCAGCTACAATGTAAACTTTGCTCAGCACAGTACATAGGCCTGACCACGGATGGTCTGAATATCAGAATGAATGGCCACAGACATGATGTTAAAATTATGAATATGGATAGACCAACAGCTCAACATGCTGCGAGTCACAACATCACAACTTTTGATGACTGCTATACCACAAAAATAATTAAATCACTCCCCCCTGATTGCAATCCCTCAGAACTGAGAAGGTGGGAACTATCATACCAGTGGTATACCAAGTCCAGAGAATCCCCTAACCTCAACATCAGATAAATCCATTCACTTTTTTTTTTTTTTTTTTTTTTTTTTTATTCCAACTAGCCTTATCCCTTTTTCCCCTGACAGACTTATATAAACTATAATCACTCATATGTTCATGGAAACAATATATATATCTTTAATCTGTGCATCTGTGACATCTGATTTCTACTCTACACAATCTGTGATTACAATTATTTTATTTCATTCTCTCATATTTCTTTTTGTGTTTTCTCTTCGATTGATAAAGACCACTGTGTGGTCGAAATATATCATTGTTTAAGTGCCTTTATGTGTTACTATTTCAAGACTACAGAGTGGACTCTTACCAAGGTAAGTCTGTCAGTCTCCTAGTCCAAAAAATCTATATATATATATATATATATATATATATATATATATATATATATATATATATATATATATATATAATATTAAATATGGTGATGTTTTCTTGTAATATAGTTAATAAATTTAAAATATTTCAAAAACAAGAATACTTTTAATGAATATATTTATTCAAAGCTTTTCGCCGATAAAATAGTACCAGCATCTTCGGGAAAATAATTATTTAAATAATAAAATATTTTTACAAAATTAAATCATATGTGCTACAAACGACCATATGTTTATAAGTATTGCACTTTATGTAATTTTTTCTATAACATCAATGACCTTATAAATAGTTTAGTTCCTTGATCTCACTTGAATTTGTTCATCAATTAATTTGTCTTTAACTTTATGCTTATAAATTTCCAATTTTTCAAATATATTCATTTTTAATCCTTTATTTAATTTTTTTATTAATTTCATATTTTCTATTTCCGGAAACTCGTGTCCATTATTAATACAATGCGTAGCTAAATTTGATTTGTATATGTTTGGTTTGATATAAGCGTTTAAATGTTCTTTGTATCTTTCTTTTAATTTCTTTTTTGTTTGTCCTACATATAATTTATTACAAGTTTGACATTTTATATTATATACTCCATTTCTTTTGTGCAAATTATTTTTTATTGTTATTATTGTTTATTAAATATTTAATTTTGTTATCAGTTTTATATGTAATTTGTAAATTTTTTTCTTTAAATAATCTTGTAATTATATATATATATATATATATATATATATATATATATATATATATATATATATATATATATATATATACAGAACGTTTTCGATCGCTCTGTGGTGATCTTCATCAGTGTCTAAATTTTCTGCTTGGAGTTGTTGTTAGGTTAAGAGATGACGGTTATAAAGGCAGGTTTTCGATAGTATCAAAGATTATGTGAGATTTGTATTGGGTTTGTTCGTTTAGTATGTTTGTATTTTGTGTGTCTATAAATTTCGTATAGTTCTATTGTGTTGAGATGTGGTCGTTTTTGTTGATGTGTAAGATTTCTAGGTTATGGTGAATGTCTGTGTATTTGTGTCCTGTTCCTTTTAGGTGATTGTAGAATGCTGAGTTGGTGTTCTGTTTGTGTTCCTCAACTCTTTGTTGGAAGCTGCAACCTGTTTGCCCAGTGTAGAATTTGTAGCAGTTTTTACAGTTTAATTTGTACATGCCTGGTGCTCGTAATTTAACTTTGTTGTTGGTGTCCTGTTGAATTGTAGTTTGTTATTAGTTTTGTATGCTATTTTGTATCCTGTATTTTTAAATTTGTGGGCTATTTTATTTCATGTTCTGGTTGTGTATGGCATTGTGATGTATTTGTTTTATCTCTTTGTAGGGTTAATTTTAGTGTTTTTTTTGTTGTATATTGTCTCTTAGTTTGTCTATTATTGTGGTGTTGTATCCATTTGTGTATGCTAAATATTAATTGGTGTCTAGTTCTTTTTTTATGTTTTCTGTGATCATTGGTACTTCTTTAAGTCTATGGAGCATGCATCTAAAGGTAGCGTGTTTGTGTTTAATAGGGTGGTTTGAGGTGTTGTGGATAACTGTGTCTGTCATTGTTGATTTCATGTAAATGTTGAAGCTGTGTTTTTGTGTGTGGCTTTTTGTTATGTTGAGGTCGAGGAAGTTTATGGGTCGGTTGGTTTCAATCTCTGAGGTGAACTGGAGTTTTGGGTGTATTTTGTTAGTATAGGTGAGGAGTCTTTTGCATTGTCATGTGTTGCCTTTGTATAGTGTTATAATATCATCGACGTATCTGTGCCAGTAAACGATTTTGTGTGTGTGTGTGTGTATTGTTTGCGAGTATCTGGTTCTTTTATGTGTTGTAGGAAAATGTTGCTTATAATACTGCTGATAGGTCTTCCCATGAGTATGCCATCTGGTTGAGAATAAAAATTTTGAGTTGTGAGTGAAATAATTTTGTTTGGTGATGGTTTGGAGGATGTTTAGGATTTCAGTGACATGGGTTTTTGGTATGTTGTTCTGCATTAATTGGGTCTTTAGGATGTTGAGGATTTTGGTTATGGGTATGTTGGTGTACATGTTTGTTATGTTGAGCTGTAGTAGTGTTAAACTGTGTGGTATGCTTATGTGTTTCATTTTATTTATGAGGTTTACAGATATTCTGTTTTTTATGTGTGTGGCTGTGTTCAAGTTAATAGATTGTCTGATCATTTTGGCCATTTATTTTTCTGGTTTATGTGTAGGGGCATTTTGGTAGTTGATAATGGCTTAGATGGGGACATTTGGTTTGTAAATTTTATTTGCATTATTTGTAAATGCGAAAAACTCCTCACCTACCCCAATAAAATACACCCAAAAATCCAGTTCACCTCAGAGATTAAAACCAATCAATCCCTAAACTTCCTCAACCTCAACATAACAAAAAGCCACAAAAACACAGCTATAACATTTACAGGAAACCAACAATGTCAGACACACTTATCCACAAAACCTCAAACTGCCCTATTAAATACAAACACGCTGCTTTTAGATGCATGCTCCATAGACTTTAAAAAGTACCAATGACCACAGAAAACATTAAAAAAGAACTAGACACCAATTAATATTTAGCATACGCAAATGGATACAGCACCACAATAATAGACAAACTATGGCACAATATACAAAAAAACACTAAAATTAACACTACAGGGAGGTTTATTTACTAAAATTAACAAATACATCACAATACCATACATAAACAGACATAAATAAAACAGCCCACAAATTTCAAAAAACAGATACAAAATAGCATACAAAACTAATAACAAACTACAATACAACAGGACACCAACAACAAAGATAAACTACAAGGACCAGTCATATACAAATTAGATTGTACAAACTGCAACAAATTCTACATTGGTTAAACAGGTCGCAGCTTCAAGCAAAGAGTAGAGAAACACAAACATTATACCAACTCAGCACTCTACAATCACCTAAAAGAAACAGCACACAAATACACATTTATCATAACCTAGAAATCTTACACAGCAACAAAAAAGGACTACATCTCAACAGACTAGAACAATTTGAAATTTACAACATACTAAACTAACAAACCCAATGAAATCACACATACTCTTTGATACTATCAAAAACCGTCACCTCTTAACCTAAAAACTTCAAGCAGAAAATTTAGACACTGATGAAGATTGCCACAGAGCGATCGAAAATGTTCCCTCTCAGTAAGTTTTTACAAATTTACCAAATTAAAGTTAAAATATTCATAGACTAAACTATCTCTCTCTCTCTCTCTCTCTCTCTCTCTCTCTCTCTCTCTCTATATATATATATATATATATATATATATATATATATATATATATATATATATATATATATTTATAAAATTAATAAATTTAAAATATTTCAAAAACAAGAATACTTTTAATGAATATATTTATTCAAAGCTAGTTAATTATTTTCCTGAAGATGCTGGTACTATTTTATGGGCGAAAAGCTTTGAATAAATATATTCATTAAAAGTATTCTTGTTTTTGAAATATTTTTAATTTATTAAATATATATATATATATATATATATATATATATATATATATATATATATATATATATAATATGTATATTTATAAAGTTATTGTCGTCTATTGAAAAAAATTATTCCTCCGCTAAGTGCAATTATTTTTACCTACAGTTATTCAACAATGGTCAAGTGACTGAAAGGTTCCTAATCAGAGAAAGTAAAAATAATTGCACTTAGCAGTGGAATAATTGTTTACAATAAACAATAATAACTTACTCATTTGTTTTCAGCTTCACCTGAGCTTCTAGGTTTTCTTGTTTAATAATCTAAAACAACACAGGTTATTCAAATACATGAAAAGCTTTAAACATAAATTAATAAATATTCTTGTATAATGTCTATAATGTTACAGCAGCAAAATAAACTTGGCAATTTGTATAAATTTAGCAACAATTCTATTTCTAATTTAACATATGTTTTAGGCCTATATCTTGCATTATTGTATTTTTCATTTCTGATGAAGTTAGTACTGTTTACCAATGAAAAGCTTTAAATATAAATTTATAAATATTCTTGTATTTGAATAACCTATGTTGTTATATATATATATATATATATATATATATATATATATATATATATAGTGAAATAAAATAATTTTCATAAACAAGAATATACGAATATTACTTCATTTTATTGTTTATTGAAGCTTTTCGCTAATTTACATTATTAGCATTTTCAAAATATATAACTCACTGTCCAGTTATGTGACTAGAGTAAGACTCAAAGACTAGAGATTCTTACTCTAGTCACATAACTGGACAGTGAGTTATATATTTTGAAAATGCTAATAATGTAAATTAGCGAAAAGCTTCAATAAACAATAAAATGAAGTAATATTCGTATATTCTTGTTTATGAAAATTATTTTATTTCACCATGTATATTCAACAAGAAAAAATAATTCATCTAAGTTTTACAATATATATATATATATATAAATATCGCAATATGTATTCTTGTGTATTAATAAAGAACATAAGTCAAAATACAAAATTTTTTTTGATCTAATTTGCACATATGTTAATTTTAATTGTTTAATATTCCTGATGATGTTGGTACTGTTAGCCAACGAAAAGCTTGGAATTGTAAATTCAATTATAATTCTTGTATTTGTATTTTGACTTATGTTCTTTATATATATATATATATATATATATATATATATATATATATATATATATATATATATATATATATATATATATATATATAAGTATATTCTGGAAATATATTGTATTAATTTGGTCAAATGCACTTCTTATTTCAAATGATTTAATTTATTAAATAAAAGTTTGTAGTTTTTGCTTGTTTTTAGTTATGATTTTAATTTTTATATGATTATGTTTTGGTTAATTAACGACAGAAATTCAAAGTGACTAAATAGTGTTCATACAGTCATTTTGATCAGCTGTGAATTGACGTTTCTAGATGAACTAAAATACAAAACTAGGATGACTCATTGTTGGTCGCTCCAATGAATAATGTTTTTGGTTGTAAATAATTGAAATTTGTATTAATTTTCGTTTGAAAAAATGTCAACAACTTGTGATGTTAAACCTTCAAATCATGGTGTGCTAGAACCAGAGAAACGCATGAAAACAATTTATGATTATGGAAATGCAGTGGAAATTGATTGTAATATTCCTCCAAGAAGGTAATCTTAATTTTTCTATTGATATTATTATTCCGGAAAATTTTGCAACGAACAATGACATTTTATGTTGTTATATTTAATTAATTACGGTTTACTTATTTGGCGTAGACTAATTAAAATTTAGCCATTTTTATTCAATTATTATGAATACTTTTGGTTCTTTGAAAAGTGAAGTTTTTATTGTAAGTAGTACAAATTCTAATTTTCAGTTGTTTATTATATATGACACAGCTCAAAATGTTTCAGATTCTCATGTGCTATGTGAAAACACATTCTGAAAAGATAAAAGGGGTTATAAATCTAGAAATAATGGTTTAAGTTTGAAAAGTAAAAACATAACCTAAATCTACAAATACACCTTACATCCAGTGATGGCGAGGTGACATTTTTTATTAACTACATCAGGATTAGTTATTAAAAAAATAAATAATAACTTTTAAATCTGCTTTGCCATAACTACAAGAGTTGAATATATTTAATACTATGAATCTGTAACACATTGGATTTTCTATGGTTTTATTGCATGTATATCAATAACTTGATTTCATATATTTTTTTATTACTTTCTTTCATAAGGGTGTGTAGCAAGTAAAAGTGTTATACTGTAATCAATTTTGTAATTTTGGTTACAATAATGTTAAAGTAAGTTTTATAAATCAAGTAACTCATTTCCGAATTGAGCGAGTGGCCTCCATTTACCTTGATGTTGAAACGATGTATAGATGATATTAAGATCTATAAATCAGTTTAAATTAGTAACTTAATTTTGTGTTTTTCTAACCAAATCCATCCTAACCTACTACTTTGTTATCATATCGTGAAAGAGTTATTCAGTATTTTAGTCAAGTGTAAAGTAGTACTGTTTTATGAAGAAACAATGAGTTGATAAAGTTTTTTAGTTTTGTTTTTGTATGAGTAAAGCTATGTAATTTTTGTATTTTTTGAAATTTGTATAACTTTTTCTGGTTTGTGGCACTTAGAATCACTTTTTTGTTCCTTACAATGAGGAACATGGAGGACTGTAGTGAACTGAGACGCTCGGGCTGAGGGAGGCTTGATCCCTGCTTGGGTAGTTGAATGTAACCACCTATTAGTTAGTTGTTTATTTTCAAAATAAACTTTGTCAAAAATGTAAGAACAAATTGATAGCAAAAGTTATTGAAGTAGGGTCCACGAATTTATTATCAGTAGGATAGATTTTACTTAATTATGAACTTGAATATGTTTCCCATTAAAAAAAACACATTTTATGATAGATAATATATTTATTGTCCTTTCAACAATTATTATGATGTTAACTATGTTTAAAAAAGGCCATGTGGTTAACCAAATATTAAAGAAGTATATAATACCCTCTTTTACTTGTAGAACAGGTTAGGTTTGAATCAGTGTCTAATGACTCTTGGAGATCAAATAATATAATGTTATAGTAAAGGTACTAAATCAAGTACAATTGGTATATTTTATTATAAAAACAATAGTTTGAAACTCAATTGATATTTATTGTTAATAATAAAATTTCAGAAGAAATTCTAGTATTTTTTTTATTATTCTTGCGGATTTTGTTGTACTCCACATGTGGTAAATATTTTATTTAGAAACTTAGTAATATGATGACTTACACAAAGTTATAATTAAAGTACATTTTCTAAAAACTTAATAAGAAAAGATTATTAATTATATCATCAAAAATTGATTACTGTTAAAATGTCTATAATTATTTTTTGTATGACAATAGTGGATATTGTCTTTTTCATTTATTTTTGTATAGTTATTGCAGGGGTTATTTTATTCGAAATTAATGTGTTTCAGTGTAATTTCGTCAATGAAAATAAGTTATATAAGAACTACATAGTCACAAATAGTTTTGATTATTGGAAATCGAAAGGCAGTATGACAATTTACTAGACATATGTACATACGTATTATGTATTTTATGTACATAATTATATATATTATTAAAATATTTGAACTACTGCATTGGTAGTATTCCCCCCTTTGGTTCAATGTTTATCCGTTCGAATAGTAGTATTATAATGGCGGGGGAGTTTATTAGTGTCTAGAAATGTTTATCATTGCGTTAAATATTTCTAAGTTTGTAGTCTTATAAATCTCACTAAAACACTTGTAAATATTTACAAACTTGCTTATAGTAGCACTTATATTTGTTGAGGATGCGCGTTTTGAGAGATGTATCCCATTGTCAACTCAGACCGACACGAACTGCAAGTTAGTTTGTAAACTCCAGCTGTGTTGTAAATGTCGTTGATTTTGTTTTTGGGTTTATATTGTTTATTGAGAGTGGTTTGTGTGGAGTAGGCTATTTTGTAATTGTATTTTTGTAGTGTATTGATAAGATTGTGGGTGTTGGATGATCTGTACGGTATTGTTAAGTATTTTATTTGTTTAACGTGTTGTGTGTTTGTATTTGGGTTGTTGAGTTTGTATTTTAGGCGGCTGTATAATTTGTCAATCATTGGTGTGTTGTATCCGTTTGGATAATGCATCAGTTTGGAGCACGTGTCCCAGTTTTTATGTGCGCCAGGCAGGGAGGACTTTCTACACACGCCACCAAGAACATATAAACGCACTAACAAACAATAATTACCAATAAAACTTCGCTGATCATCTCAACTCCACAAAACATGACTATATAGACATAACATCTAACCTAAAAATTCTTCATAAACAACACAGAAATAACCAATGTTTTACAACCGAACAATATGAAATATACAGACACTTCAAACTACACCCTACACACATACTCAGTACACAATTACATTATAACTCACACACACTTTTTGAGATTATAACTCCTAATACTCACAAAGTACACCACTCCACCACAATATCCTACCCCCACCCTAATACCCTAACCTACGAAAACCTTGAGATCAGTTACGGTCTGAATTGACTATGGGACACATCTCCCAAAACGGGCGTCCTCAACAAATATAAGTAAGTGATACTATAGGCAAGTTTGTAAATATTTACAAGTGTTTTAGTGAAAAATAGTATTTCACGTGAAGATGGAACAACAAATATATTATAAATCTCATATCATATGCTGTGTTGATGCTATAAAATCTATTAGGTAAATATAAATTGTGTCTTCATATAAGATAACAATTCTGAATATTCATTCAACTAATTTGTAATATAAATGAGAAATAATCTTTGAGCGCAAAGGAAAAAAAACATTAGATGCAAATCTTTTGGTTGTGGTTTTAAAGATATTTCTTGTTTATGTATCTAACCTACTGGTATATCTGTTTATTATTGAACTAATTTACAGTTTGTAATTATGAACTTACAGAAAAAAACTAATTTTTAATGAAATTCTTCTTTAAAGTAAGAGGTATATTTTGTTATAGCATTATGGCTCTATAGAAATAGTTAGTCTTCCCTTTATTTGTTTTACTATGTACCAGAACTACTCGTAGCCAAATAGGGAACTAGCAGCACAATAGAAGTAGTTAAAATATTTTCTCTTTGCAATGTTTACTTGAACTGGTAGAAGTACTACTAATAGTCCCCTTTCTGCTGCAATGTTTATTTGGTCTAATAATAGTTCACATGTTTTTCATGAACAATGTTTACTAGGTCTAGTATTAGAAATGGTAATTCTTCATTGGAAATAAAGAATTTACAGAGATATTTATTTATTCTTCATAATGTTAAGTTATTAAAAATTCTTAGTTATATATTTTCTTTTTCAACCTGAAAGAAATAATTTAAATTCTATTTTCTTTAATTGTAGATACTATAGATCTGGGCTGGAAATGGTGAGAATGGCAAATGTATATTTAGAAGAAGGCGACTTAGAAAATGCTTTTATACTGTATATGAAGTTTATGACGTAAGTTTATTACTTTTTTATTTATATTTTTTTAGAAGAACTGGACCAGCTTTTGTATTTCTAGTATATAAAAAAACAATGGAATTTTATAAAAATAAGATAATGATAGGAAGAGCCAACACAAAAGAAAGGGTGAAAGGGTTAGAAGAAATAATTTTTTTAAAAATTGCCTAAAAACTCAATATAATCTTGAATACGCTAGCATTATATTGTTTAATACTTTGAAAATAAGGATTTTCTACAATAAATTAAATCCAAATAAAAAAGATGTAGGAAATTAGGATTTTATTCTAGTACAAAAGTTTTTAATTATTAGCATCATTTTTGCTGAAGGATGTGAAGGAGCATTGTCTATTAAAAGTAGAGCTTTTGGTTGCAATTAATTTTTTTCATTAAATTTTCTTACTGAAGGAACAAATTCATTTTTGAACCACTTCTTGAAAATGTTACCTATCCACGGGTCATACTGATTTCTGTAATGAACAGAGAGAGCATTCTAGTTCATATTTTTAAAGTCTTGGCCTGGCGGATTTTCCAATCACCATTAATGGTATTTTATTTGTTCCCACGCTGTTACTGCAAGCTAAAACTGTTAGACACTGTTGTGAGTTGCTCATTTTAAAGCCTGGCGCAGAAGATTCCTCTTTAGTAGCAAGACTTTTAGTGGTAATAAGAGTCTCGTCCTCATTATACACTTGCTGGGGTGAGTAATTTTCAGACAAAATCAAATCTGTAAATTCGTCCAAATATTCTTTTGTAGCAAGATTATCAGCTGATAACTTCTCCCTGCTTACCGTTAGTTGTCTAATTCCGTGCTTTCTCTTCTATTTATCCAACCATCCATTGCTAGCAGTGAATTCCAAATCATCGTTCATTAATTTGTTTAATTGTAATGCCTTTTCTTGTATTAATGGGGCACTAATAGGAACTCCTTTCTGCCTCTCCTGTGTAAATAATAAAAATACAGCTTCGTCATTTTTTTCATTCACAGAATCTTTCGCATGATGACGTTGTTTCAAAGACTTTTCACTTGTAGCACTGCAAAACTGTTAAATTTTTGCATGATTCTTTTTCCAGTCACTTATTGTAGCCTCACCAACACTAAATTCAACAGCCAACGTTGTCAAACTTTCCTCTTTGTCTAGTCGCATTATCACTTCAAATTTGAAAAAAAATCTTGAAAAAAGGTCTACAGTACAGTATTGATACAGAAATATGTAATGAATGCTCTTTCGGCAAATCTGAACTTTTCCAAATTCGAACAGACTATAGCCCCAATTAGTTAGAATTTGAGGAGTTCCACTGTATAGACATATGATATTAATGAAAATGTAAATGAAATGTAAAAAAAATGTTTTTAAAATATGTATTTGTCAATACTTTATAGATACTGTTAAATAATGTTATAAGTTTTGTATGTTGACTGAATTTATAATTTTTTTAATCTGAGAGGATAAAAAGTGTTTGGATATAATGAATAGTCATTGAATCTATACTTTGCAACGTTCTTTCATTTAGTCTAATATAACGTGATGATAGAAGTAGCAAAGGTATAGAGAGGTTTTCAAGTTTAAGGAACAACCAGTGCTTTTTCTTCCATATTCTTTTGGGTCATAAATATAGATTTAATTTTGGTACAAAATTTTGTTATAGTGTACTTTTGAAATTATTTTTCTTGCAGCTGTACTTGAAAAATTTGAAATAGTTATGATAGTTTTTTCCTTAGGAATTCTATTAGTACATTTTTCATATTTTGCTGCTATAGTCTTTTTGAGGTTTTTTTATAGAATTATAATAATAATTTCTGCCATTTCATGGTGTGACTCAAATACTTTTTGTTTGGTAACTTTTATAGTACTTGGTGTTAGTAATGTGTATTTGATTGTTTTAGTATTCACTTTAATTTTTCGAGTTTTCCTGGTTCATATTCACAGGCAAGTGGAGTATTAAATGGATCAATGGAGTGTAAATGGTCTATATAAACCTAACAAATTAAAGATAATTTTTCATTCTATTCCAAGCTTAAGATTTTGAACTAGCTTAGTTGTTAATTAAAAATACCTCCTCATTAAACATGAAATTAGTCTATTGTTGTTAGTGAATGTTAAAAAATGTTGAAAATTTTTTAAATTATTTAACAATAACGTCCTTAATTTTCTGGGGTAAATAATACTTGGAGTGCATCAGTTCATTTTGTAGTGCATAAAACACAGTTCCGACATTTTGCCAGAATTTCATCTAGCATTGATGAGGTGAACCGACAACCGTTAAGCATGATGAAGGATCCAGAAAGTTCTGATCTTTATATTATAGAGGAAAGCAGCCCCTAGTTGAATACAACTTATATGTTTAACATAATCCAAAAGTGGATAATTCAAACGCCTTTAATTTGAAATTCTTTTAGTTCGAAGTTTTGGGTCCTTCAATTAAACTTTATATGTTACCAAAGTAAAATAATTATGGATAATTCAAAATTATTTGTTTGGATATGAGCTCGAATTTCAAGCACAGTAGGAATTGCCTTCCAAGAATTCTCTGCATTCAAATCAAGATTGGGGGGGGGGGGGGGGGGGTTGGTGCTTAAATGGTATTGGGAGAATCAGCTATAGATCGATGCTCTGCTCTGTCACCAATTTGTTGTTATTGGTTTGAGGTCACAGTGATTGGTGCATAAGCTGTGAAGCAAATTCTGCATAAAGTGTGTTACGTAAGCAATCAACAGTTATCGACGATATGCTCAGTCTTCAGTTTGTTGTTACAGTAGTCTGTCTATGTTTGTGTTTTGAAAATGATTGTATTGAGTGATTGCTATGTCTTTGAATAAACCACAAGCTCCATACAAGACATTAACATTTAGTAAAAATGTTGCTGTTTTTCGTGAGGGAGAAACTGGTCGTAGAAAGAAATACCACATTCCTAAAGAGCATGGGATAGCACCCACTACAGTGTCTACATTTTTGAAAATAAAGGAAAAAATATTAAACAGTGCTATGAGTGAAAATGGAAAAGACAGCAAAAGAGCCAGATAACCCTGAAGGGCTATGTATACTAAAGTGGTTTAAACAAGTTAGAGTATTGTTCAAAGAAAGGCAAAAGAGTTTGCTTTAAGTTTGGGGAAAAGTGATATCAAAGCCTCAATGGTTTCAAAGTGGACCACAGCAGAGCTATTTAAAGAGTGGCTGTTACTTGAACAAACCTTCCGTAAACAAAACAACCATCCTATATCTTCACACCTGTGCTGCACATAATACCATCCCACTTATGAACAGTGTTAAGGTTATTAACCCCCCCCCCCCCAGTGGCGGACTTTGCCATGGTGCCGCCCCTAGGCACAATTCGGCCGGCCGCCCCTTTGCGCCCTGTTCGCGAATTTATTGGAAACGTCCCAAAGTAATATAATGTTTTTAATTTTTCATCATACGAATCCGTTTTCATGCCTGTTAAAAGAAATGCATTATAAAAAAATAATTAACTTTTAATAATGATGAGCTTTGAGATTAAAAAATATGTTGATATTCATGCAATAATGCATTTTACGTTTAAATTAATTACCGATTACCGTGCCGACCATAGTTTACTGTCCTAAAGCAAAATTAATAAACCTAAAGTACATATTAAATAATAATGTATAATAATATACTATATATTGGGCACTATATTTTAATGAAATATATTTTGAAAATATACATACATTACTTCACTTTCATATTTGTTGGTGAAGACAATTGAAAATAAGGACACTTTTGAAATTAGAAAGTGTTATTTATTACACACAAGATTAAGAAGTAATATTTTCAGCCTCTTAGTTAATAACAACAGCAATTAACATATATTTTTACTTTTTTGGATAATAGTTTATAATGAAAACATTGTGTAAAAATTATACTTAATATACTTTCTAAGTGGAATATGGTGGTTTAAGGTTTAATATTTATATAAATATTGCAGAAACAAAACTTGTAGCCTAAGTATGACAAAAAACATTTATTCTTACATTAAACGTTTACGTCTTGCTTTGTTAATAGAAAATTCTTCTATTTATTGTTCAAAAGAAAAGTCTTTGGCGTTAAGGATATCAGCTTCAATGTTGAGAATTGCATGAGAATACAAATTGTCTTCTTGAGGGTAGAACGTAGATACTTTCTTTCTCGGTGGAAAATTTGGGGAAGAGGTCACGTGGGAGGCAGTACGTGGCCCTAGTATGCCTTGCATTCAAGGCCGCAAGATACGCATTTAACGGTACATGGCATCGAATGTTTATCGTTATCTCCTTATTTGGAGATATCTAAAACATCCGATGGCATGTACTATGGAATTTTTGAATTTTTCGTCGGGCACAGCTCGAAGTGCGTATAATACACATACATATATATACATACATACACGTGACATCACACATGCACACTCAAACATTACACATACTGACATTACACAAGTATAAATTTTTAAACATTTTTGGTGATATTTTCAATTTAAAAAAATTCCAAGATGAGATATTATTTAAAGACTTTTATAAAAATAAATTAAAAAATTTATTTTGGTTCCATCGATAAAATTAAAAAACAATAAAGTAAAAGGAAGTGTTCTATTCTCTGGTGCCTGCTGGATCCGCCACTAATTTAACGGAGGTTCACATTATGACATTAACCAAATTAAACTAGGTACTATTACTATTGTCACTAAAACTCATCGGTACAAAAAAAATGGGCTGCCACCTGCCGCCCCCTCGAGGCTGCGCCCATAGGCACGTGGCTAGTGTGCCTAATGGGAAGTCCGCCACTCCACCGCCCGCCCTAAACACTACTTCAGTTGTACAGCCATGAAACCCTTATTTAAAATGTATTTATCTATTTATGAATGTGGTTTCCTGCTTTCTACAATACTGCAAAAATATTTCAACAGTTTGCCTCATTAGATCAACACTTTCTGAAATAAGTTGTAATACAGTGGAACCCCTCAAATCCGAACTAATTGGGGCTATAGCCTGTTCGGATTTGGAAAAGTTCGTAATGCCGAAAATATTTGGATTTTGTATTTGTTGTGTATTTTGCATTTGACAGAGTGAGTTTTTTTATTAACAAACAATATTACAGCATTCATTACATATTTCTGTATCAAAGATTGAACAGTTTTGCTACAAGTGGAAAGTCTTTGGAACAACACCTTCACGTGAAAGTTTGAATGAAAAAATTGACGAGGCATAAGAGAGTTCCACACAACTCTCTTCTGTGAGAGTTTATAGTTTACACAAGAGAGGCAGAAAGGAGTTCCTATTAGTGACCAATTAATACAAGAAAGGCATTACAGTTAAAGAAATTGATGAATGGCGATTTGGAATTTACTGCTAGCAATAGATGGAAAAGAAGACACGGAATTAGACAACTAATGGTAAGCGAAAGAAGTTTTCAGCTGGTAATCTTGCTGCAAAAGAATATTTAGACAAATTCACAGATTTGATTTCGTCTGAAAATTACTCATCCCAGCAATGTATAATGCGGATAAGACTGGATTGAAAGTTAAAGCCCTTCCCACTAAAAGTCTTGCTTCTAAAGAGGAATCTTCTGTGCCAGGCTTTAAAACCATCAAACAGCATCTCACAGTTTTAGCCTGCAGTAACACCGCAGGAAACAAATAAGCTACCATTAATGGTGATTGGAAAATCCGCCAGGCCATGAGCCCTTAAAAATATGAACTTGAATGCACTCCCTGTTCATTACAGAAATCAGTGTAAGGCGTGGATGACTGGTAATATTTTCAAGGAGTGGTTCAAAAAAGAATTTGTTCTTTCATTAACAAAATTTAATGAAAAAAATGGACTTCCACCAAAAGCTCTACTTTTGATTGACAATGCTCCTTCACATCTTTCAGACATGCAGTTGGTATGTAAAGACATAGAAGCAATATTTCTCCCACCTAACGTGACATCTTTGCTTCAGCCTATAGATCAAGGTGTGCTGCAGAACATAAAAGTGAGCTACAGAAAAAAGCTTCTGCAAATATTAATTGAAGAAGATTGTCCTCTTTCTATTCCAGAAAAACTTGAGACAATTACAATAAAGGATGTAATTTACTGAATTGCTGAATTGTGGAATAATATCAGTAACACTTTTCTGCAGAAACCTTGGAATAAGCTCTGGGCCTAGCCTCGAATTGGTAGAACACGGGATGATGAAACTGAGCTCCTTCATCTATTTAAAGAGTACCAGGATGAGAAGATGCTGAAGATAGTTGCCTTTAAGAGTGGACAGCACTAGATAACAATGAAGAATATACCGAGCATGACATGGTTTCTATGGTCTAGGATCAACATGATGACCGTGTAGTAGATAACGACAGCGAGAAAAAAGATGCCTCTACAAATGCTGTTACTCATGGCGATGCTGCCGCCGCTCTCGACATTGCGTTGTGTTACGTAGAACATCATGGAGCATCAACACCCAATGATGTTATACTAATGCGGCTGTGGCGCAATATCGCATCCTCAGGAAGGTTTATGTCTCTTTGCCAGATGGAGATTACTGATTTCAAGTGACAAATATAGTTAAGTGATTGTGTCTTTTCTTTTTAAGTGAAACATATAGTTTAATGTTTGTCTTTTTTTTTTAAATTTTACTGTAAATAAATTCTATGTTAATGAAGTGATACATTAGTTCAGCATAGGGCTTCGTATTATATTATGTTTTTACAGTGTCAATTCCAATATATTACACATCTCAGTCCCGTTTTATATAAGTAGCAAACTTTCAGTAAATACTTCATTGAATCTTATATATTTTTGGTTTTCATCAAATCATGTTCGAATTTCTGGAGTTCGAATTTGAGGGGTTCTACTGTAGTTGTAAATAGATAATGTAGAGCATCTAGAAGAATAGTTTTAGTTCCAAATTTACCTTATTAAAGAAATTGGAAATTCTGTACCCTATGTATAACTTTATATTTTATATTACTCTTGTTAAATAATATTTCCTGAAATAATGAATTACACTAATAAAAATAGGACAAGCAGTATTTTTATAAAAATAAAGTTAAAGTAAATAACATTATATTGTTTTAGGTTATTTTTGGAAAAAATTAGGAAACATCCAGACTATAAATCGGTTCCAGTGTCCGATATAGCTAAAAATAAAGAAAAGTTGCGTGAGGTATTACCGAAAGCTGAAACATTAAAACACAGGCTTTTGGAACAATATAAAAAGGAATATGATCGATATTTAAATGATAAAGTAAGTACACACTTAAGTTATGTACAGTTGTTTGTTACGTGATATGTGATTCAAATCTGCTCACAGAAATTATATACAGTGAAATGCTTTTTTCATGTATTAAAATGAAGCTAGTTTTCTTCTTCAGCAGGTATTTTTGTAAAATGACCCATTCTCTTGAGAAGCTGTGGAATATGAATTAATTAACCCTGCAATGGACGGAACAAAATTTACCATAATTTACATTTAGAATGAAGAAGGGGAAAATATTTGTTAATGTAATTAAATGATAATAGTTTGTAGCTGATCAGTTACGTCATGCAGTTTTACATAAATACCTGCTACTATCTTGTTTATCCTAATACTAAGTTAATCCTAGTAAAAATATTATATCATAAGGAAATTATCACTAACTGATTATTTATAAGAACAGAAAACTGTTAATATAATAAAATTAAAAGTTAAGTCTCGGAAAATACAGTTTTCATAGGATATATAAATTATTTTGTATGGAATGTTAAAAACAGTTCTTGTTGAAATATAGTGCAACTCCATATGTTTTGCATTGTACTTTACAAAATCATTTATGAACATGTACAACTCTGTCTCTCACGTAGAATGGGAAGTGACTAATTTCATCCTATCTTATCCTGTGGAGGTATATGTGCCTATTTTAAAAAAAAATTATATTTCATATTCAAGGTCATTACTCATCTTCCCTCATTTTGATGAGACCACCACATTATGACACAACACTCAGCAACCTCTAGACAAATTGAGAAAGCTTCATGGTATTGGTGTTACTGGTTCTCTGTTACTTTACTACATAAATTCTGGAATTCACTATTCCCATGTCTAGAAGATGGTAACTTAATAATACTAGATACCATTTTCTTGATCTCATACGGGTTTTGTGACTGCTCATGATGTAATCATCAAAAATGTTTTTAAAATTCCACCTATCATTTATTTTACTAATTCCATTAAAAATTTAAAATTACTGTTGATACTCAGCCAAGGAAAGCTTTTTAATCCCAATTCAAAATGACTCCTAAACAAACATTTGTAGATCTAGAAATTGGACCTTAATTTTTTTCTGTGGAATTACAAAATGAAATTTATTCTTCTGGTCTTCTAAACCTAACAGTTGTGTATTCTTAAATTTTGTAGTCCATTTTGTTCGGCGAATCTTAATTAATCACTTTAACATTAGTTTATGATTATCTGAAAGTTCGAATAGTCATAAACTAAGATTAGAGTTATTGATTACTTATGTACAATAAATAATTGTTTTTCTAAAACTTCTATTGCAGCACAAATGCTATTTTATATCCATTGAGTTACATTGAGCACATAGTTAGTCTTTATTCTAACTGCATATATATCTTGAATTTTGTAGTCTATTACGTTCGGTGAAACTTAATTAATCATTTATATATTATGCATAAACATTAAATAAAATTTCTTATCTAGTAATACACTACCATCCCCTTCAATTTTATGCTTTAGCCTCTGTGGGTAATATCTATCTGTTTCAAATAGAATGACTACTACACTAAGTAAGTGGATTAAAAAGTATATAAAAAAAAACAAAATATATTATTGGAAAAACTAGTTATTTTTCTTGAAACAATGTTTGAATTATCTTACGAGTACATAAGTATTTGTGACTAATTGCTGTTATCTTTATAGTTTCTTTCTTAAGTATGGGAATATTGTGTTAGTAATCATGTTACAAAACCAAAACCCAAGTTTAATGTAAAACAGGTAGTTAAATGGTAGATAAGAACAATAAAGAGTTTTATGTTGACAAATAATGAGTCATTAATGTGGCATTCTCACAGGTTTCCTCTTCGGTCGTGTCTGTTATTTTATCCAACAGTTTAAATAATAGTTTAAAAATTTAGCATAACTAATGGTATTTGTGAGTCAGTTTATATCTATTAGGCGTGTGCAGAAAAAAATGGAAATCTTTTTCCAAAGATATTTTCACTTTCCACATTATAAATATAAATCATCCTCTTTTGAGGCCCATCCAGTCTCATTCTATTTCTGAAGGGTCCAGTATTTTTGTTGAATTTATTTTTAAAAAAATTCGCTATTGAACACTACCGACTTATCTTTAGTTAGATGATTTGTACCTCAGTTCTCACGTGTCTGATATTCAATAGCATGTGTGATGTAATTAATAAATGTGTCACTCTCACATGGCTGGTGCCATCTTATCTAACCAGATATCTTTAGTTGACAGAATATGCTTGTAGTGTGTTGAGCGTGTACCTGCACAGTGTGTGTGTGATTGATAAAACTAGATCTGTTTTCAGTAATGTACAGACTATTGTTAGTTAGAGCTTAGCTAGTGTAAACAGTTCATCAAAGTTAAATACTAAAAGAATATACTCAACATTTCACAAAACAGTAGTTTATTTACTAAACTAGTAAATGTTGTTACTAGACCAGGCAATGTTAATTAACTCTTTTTAAAACTTTACATTTTGAGTACACTCTTTTAGTATTTGCCTTTAATGTATAGACTACTTAACATTTTTGTTGTAGTAAACTAAGGAGTAAAATTAAAATAGCACTTTAAAATGTTTTTTATCAACTTTGGAAATTATATCGATATTATAAAAACAATTTTATATATTTTTGTAGAAAATAATAATTTTTAAATGAAACTTTAGGTGTTAAAACATTTTAAGGTATTATTAGTATAATATTTGTATTTACTTCATATGCTAAATTAGGGATAACTGAAAACTAACCTTTTAAATAATTTAGATTTAAGAAGATTTATGTTTTGGTTTTTATTTTTTTTTATATAAAAACTACTGCTTTGTCAGTATTATTATTTCCTAAAAATACTCATTTGTGTTATATTTTTTTAAATATTCTTTCTCATAAAAAGTCATTTTCAAAATATAAAACATTAAATATCACAGTCTTGAAGCTTATAGTTGTATGTATTGAAAGTATCAAGAAACTTGAGTTATTTTTAGAACAGCTGTTGACTCTTTATAGCTACTTCAGATAATGTTATTAAAAATCTGCATTTGAATAGATTTGTCAATATTTAGTAAAGTGATTAGGCATTTGATAACCTGCATTTATACTATGTGTGTTACACTCAGTAGAAGCATGAGTTTGTGATGGTAGGTATACAACTGTTGTTCTTAACAACAAGTTTCAAGCAACACTTTATAGGCGTGGCTGAGCTTTGGATGAATATATTGTTAATAGTTTTAAGAAAAGTAATTGTTTTATCAAGACAACATTGTTTTATCTTAGAAGAATCCTGTTAGCAAGAATGTGTACTATGTTGTGGAAGCTCTGAATTGCTGTGTTTGAGGAAGGCGTTTTGTTACTCGTAAGATGTTTTTGCCATACATTTAAAAAGAGTTTGATTTGGAGAATTTTTTTAAGAATCGAGTGAAGTGCAAACTTATTACAACATATACTCAAATTGTTTAAATGTTTTGAACACATCAGGTTTCTGAATGTATTATTATTTGTCCTTTGGTATTTTTAAAAGTATTACAGTTATTTAAAAAGTGACTGTTTATAGAGCACTGATAACTATTACAGTTAGAAATGTGTAGTATTTTTTGTGTGAATAATTGAGTAAGAGTAGAAAAAATGAAGACAGCGAGGGGAAGATGGACTATGGCTGCAAGTTCAATGTACCATCTTAAACAGGTATAGTAATTTATTGCTACTATTGTAATAATAATTACAGCTATAACAAAGTTAATACATAAAAAGTATTAAATAGTATAAGTATATAATTATTTGCTCTCTGAAACAAATATTTTGATGTCAATGTAATAACCATGATTTCAGTCTATGTGATTCAATCTGTGTTACAAAATTATTTCTAAAAAATCACTTCATACAGTGCATGAGGTTTAACTGTGTCCCTCGTTCTGCTCTAGCATTTGACTACCAACCTAACTGAAAACATTATACAATACATTTACCGTCTCTTTCGTAATCGCGTCTCTTTCTTTGCAGAAGCAGAGCAACAAATTTAAAGATCATCAAACATCAAACATCATCATTTAAACATCAAACTGTTACATTATTATCATTTTGTTAATTAGAGCGGTTTACACTTTAAACATGACACTGATGTTTTCTGAAGTGTTGGGTTTCAACCCCGCACAGCACCCCAGTCCAGCCTAGCGATCTCAAGGTCAGAGACACGGTTAAACCTTACGCACTGTACTTAACACTGTAATATAGTAATATAAATAAAATATGATTCTTATATTGTAACGCTACAGTAAACTACAGTAGTAAATTTAGGCAGGATTTGTGATGTAAAATACAATTTTTGCCAATAGAATCTTGAATTCTGTTCAACTGTTTGTAAACACATAATAAGTTTAAGAGGAAAGTGCAATTTCTTTGAGATTCATAACAAATAAAATTTTCAGAGTGTAGGAGCAGGAACATGTCAGGTCAAAGGATAATGATCAAATTTGAAATATTAAAATTTACAAGTTTTGACATGGTTTTACAAGTCATATATTGTTGTTTGTTTCTCTTCGTTTGGGATTGGTATAATTCAAATTCCGGTGGGGGAAATGTAGCTTTGGTTTAATGTCATTAATGGGTATTGTCTCAATAATTAAATTTTCACTCTTTTTATCAATTTTTACTACCGGATAACTTACACATATTTGATGTCACAATAAATCTTACATTGCAAATATTAGTCTAGGTGCTCAATAAACCTGAAAATAAAATATTTTATTCTAAAAACAGGTGTACACCTCTATACTTCAAATTCTAGTTCCGTGATCAAAATGCAAGTGTATTTTCCGAATCTGCAAGTTCTGAAGCGTACACTTCTAAAAAAACGCCTAATATTTTAAAGTTTCTTAATCAATAATAAATATTGTTTTCAGTGAAGAATTATCAGTCAAGTTAATCAGTTTAGTTAGTTGTGGCTTTATCATTGATTTTTAATCAAGGATAATTGTTATCTAGTATTTGTTAAGAGATATGTTACTGTTAAGTAAAATGTAAATATAACATCATGACATAACGCAATATGTTATCTATATAAGTAAAAGATATGTTAGGATTGTAGTGAAAAAGTAAGTAAATAAACCTTTTATTAGCTTTGTTACTCCAAGTATTATATACACACACACACACACACAATTGAAATGTCTTTGCTATTCTTAGTGATGGAAATTAAGTATAAGCTAGAACCAGAACTGAAAAAAAACATTGCATAATAACAAGATTTCTTTTTGTAGATGAAACACATTGATCCACAATGTTTTAAGAAAATATCCTGCTGCCGTAAAATGAAGATTTTACACACACTTCTGACACTTTCATGAATGTTTTATCAGTAACAATAATGTCCAGTCTCTCAGGCTATATTTTATATTATGTACACGTATACTTGAAAATATTGATACTTGTAATTTATTACAATGAAGGGCTTTATGTTATAATGACTAATGAGAGTTGAGTTGTATTTTTGTTTATTTTTTAAAATTATAGAAACGAAGAGAAGAACTGGAACGGAAAAAACAACAAGAACTGAGAGATGAAATACAGAAATTAAAAGAACTTAGTAGGACGCAGATTTTATCTTCAACAAATAATGTTGTTCCTGTTATAAACCAAGTGCCTCCTTTACCAGATGATTTTCTTGGTTACATGTCAAATTCTGTCTCCTCGCCCAAGTCGAAACCTGATGATTTGCCGTTAAGTTCCAGGTAAGGCATTTAATAACGATAGGAGACACTGGGTAAAAAGAGGAAGCTATTAAGATTCACTTTCTAGGAATATCCAAAGTGATTAAGAATTAAGTACCTGTCTCAGGGAGCTTATTCTATAGCAGAAAGTAAGAAAAATGTTCCTTTAATTGTAGGCCTGGTAACAGTTTTACTACTTGTATGTTAAAAAATATTTTGTTGTAATTCCATTTGTTTTGATTTTAACAAATGTTTATTTTCAATATGTATTGTTTATTTTCTACTTACTTATTGAATTTACATCAACTTTCTACATGTTTAAATACATAAATAAACATTATAATGAATAAATTTTACCATATTACCAATATTTAAAATAAGTAATTTTTGCTTAACTGTGTGGATACTTTTGAACTTATTTGCTGATGCCTAATGAAACAATCATTTCATTAACGATGGCAACCCGCTATTCACTTTTGAACTTACTAGCTAACGTGTTTCGAAACACATGAGCAAGTAAATTCAAAAGTATTTCCTCAGTCACGGAATAATTATTTGTAATTTAATTAGTAAATTCAAGATGATTAGAATCAAAGTTAATATAACTTATAGTTCAAAATCTATTAAAATAAATCATAAAACCTTTTTCACAAAAATTATGTAAAAAGTGCAATTTATTATTTTTTTTATTGCATCAAAATATCAATATAGCTTAATTTTGTTGAAGAAGCCTGAATCAGAGCGATATACTTTGCAAGCTGTTTATATTAATACTTATATTATACTTATAGGAACATTTCTTCCTATCTTTTGCTATACAATATGCTTTTGAGAGATAGTCCCATATTTTTAAATCACCATATTTATCCTTTTTCCACATTGTTCTAAATATGGCGAGACTTTCTTTTTCATTTAAAATGCCTTTATTATTATTTTTATGTTTTTACTTTACTTTCTTTCTATATTTCAATATGTGAGCCCATCATCAAATATTACCAGAATAATTGAGCATCTTATGCAATTTCTGAACAAAGTCAGAAGAGAAATCAATCTATCTATCTATCTCAGATTCCACGTTTATCCCAAGAGCTGCTGAGTCAGTTTTTTTGGCAACCCAGTGGTGAATCTACCATTTCCAAATAAAATATGTAATCCTCTGTTATTAAATGACTCAATCTTGTTCCTGGGGCAAAAATGTTTGTATTTGTTTGATGAGCCCCTAAAGTGGCTAGCCACAAAGGTTTTACAAATCACATAAAATTAATTAAGTCTAATATATAACATATATCAGGATGCATGAGAAATAAAAAAACAAACATAAATACGGGATAGACAGAAAAAATATTGTACGCCTCTTCCAATATTTTAAAATACAGTACTTACATTTTAATATTTTATCTATTTTTATCAACGTTATACCGTATGTTTTATTAACATTTCTAGCGCCTTGTTACAATTGTATTGCTTTATTTTTAATTTTGAAATTCGTTTCAGAGCTTGAGATATAATGCTCTTTATGATTAAATATTATTTTTTAAAGCTTTATAAAAAACATAACATTTTGAATTTATTTTTAATGATTAATTTTGAAGCTAACGTAAGAAATGTTCAGAAAGAAAAATAAACAACTGTTACCGCTACATAGCCTAATTGTTTACAGCATCAAAAAAGAAAATTCTGTTAATACTGTTAAGAAAAAAGGAAGATCACCTGCTGTCTGTGCCATGTAGTTATTTTGAAGTAAATCAGAAAAAAATATTTTCTTGAAAAAATATTAAAGAGGGACTTTGTTACATTTTTGTGGTTTATTAAATTGTTACTAAATATTAATCTAGTTTAAAAATTGACTTGACAAATTTATAATGAAAGTGTATGTCTTAGATTTCATTAATGTGGCATTTTTGTGAATATCTAGATTGAGAAAGTGTTGTTGAGCCAAAAATTGTTTTAAAAACATTTTCTATGTGATAATAAAGCATATGTGATTTGTATTGGGTTTATTCATTTAATAATAATCTATTAAAATTTTATTTTTGATATGTTTGTAAATTTCATGTTGCTCCAATGTATTGAGATGTGGTCCTTTTTAGTTGATGGGAGTATTTTTTAGGTTATGGTTGATGTTTATGTAAATGTGGCCGGTTTCTATTTGAGTAAATGCCATTTTAATAGAGTATGTGTTCAAATCTTTGATAGAAGTCTGAATTGTATAGGTCTGATGTTTGGAGTTTTATTTTTGTGTGTGTTGTAGTATTTGTTAGTTTTAGGTTCTTTCCTTTACTCTGTTTTTTTTTTTAAATTTTAGAGCAATTTTATTTGTAGTTTTGCTTATATATGTAGCGTGTTGAGTTTATTTCAGTGTGTAAGTATATTTCAAAAATAAATTTTAATCTGTATTTTTTACGGATGGAAATAATTTATAATTTACAAACATATTAAATTCTAAGAACGCTTGACTATGTACAGAGAATGAGCAAGTGATACAAGCTAAGTGTAATAAATAAAATCATGAGTAAATTTTTTTGTATTAAGTCCTCCTCAGGCATATTTTTATTGTGTCATGTTTTTTTGGTGATCATGGAAATGTTTTTGGAAAAGGTTTTGCTTAGCTTTGCAGAGTGGGAATATCAGGAAGCATTGACTTAATTATAGGCTTTTTCTTTTATCTGAGTTTTGAGATTGTGCAAAGGATATAAAAATTACAAAAAATTTGGCAAATATACAGCAGATGGATTCAGGTGAAAATTAGACCAAACAATATTTTATGAAAGTGAATATAGTGAGTTAAATGTGACAGGTTCATTAAAAGTTAAAATCCTTTGTCAAACTGAAAATTAAATATAATGAATGTTACAGTTTGGTCCAGGTAAAAAATAAAATTACTGAATAGTTCGAAGGAAAAAGAAGTTTTAAAAAAAAAAATATATCAACAATTTTCTTTGTAAGACAGCTTATTCAGGTTGTTTTTGGATGAAAACCTTTAAAAAGCAGAATATAAAGAAAATTCTTTGTGCTTGAACATTCTAATAGTGTTGGAATCTGATGATACTGGAGAAATATTCCAGGTATGGTGAATAAAGACTGTTTAAACTTCCACTGTGTACTTCAGTGGAAATTGCTATAGGCATGTTTTATTGTATAGGGTATTTTTCCAGCCTTTTGGTTCTAACCATATTAGAAAATAGGACTTGTTCTCTTATTTTATATAATTGTCTTTCTGACAATTTCCATTTACACATCTCAAATGTTTGTTGTTTCATTTTACCTTTTGAAGATAAATCTCAGCACCACACAAAATACTTTTGCTTGTGTTGTCCTTTTGCTGAAGGTCTACACAGAATATTTCTGTTTTCAATGAAGACTTTGCCATTGTTGTTTTTTTTAAAATTCTTTATTAAGGCTCATTAAAGATGACCCAACTGATTCATCCTTAATTTGTACATTTATAATCTTTCCTGTAATCACATTATTTACTTTTTTTATTTGTCTTTATCCTATATTTTATTCTTATTACTTTATATTAATTATTTTTTTTACCAATATAATTTCTACCAGTATATTGTCAAGAAATATGATTTTTACAATTAATGCTTGTAAAAGCCTACAAATTATAGTTTTATTTGTTAAATCTTAGTTTTTAAACCACTTAAAAATATGGCGTGGTCAGCAACACTAGTTATGGAAATCACTGGTAGTTTTTATGAATCACTGGTAACTCACTGTACCCAGTACTAATAAGTCAATTTATTACTGAACCAGTGATTTTCAAGGTTACTTCCATGTACTGTAACTAACACACACTGGTGCTGGTACTGCGCCAATTATGTCATATAATGTGAGTAGTATAGAATAGTGGTGGTGTAGTTTTGTCTTTGCTTGCTAACTTGAATAGTGTGACACCGTAATATTGTGTTTAGTGCAGTGTAGATTATATTCAAGATATTAGAAGAATTTTTTATTTTTTAAAAACATTGTAGAAATTTTAATTAGACATTGTAATTGTTATAATCTAATTAAATAATACTAGACCAAAATGCTGTACACATTTATATACGAGATTTTCTTTTACAAATTTTGATAAAATTATAAACATTTTATTTATCTAAATAAAACTTTTGTGATTTTATATGTGTTTATAATCACTTTATTTAGTAAATTATTATTTTTTTGATAAAATATCTGTATAACTAATAACAAACGAAAGTTATCTGGACTTACATTGTAACAATATCTATAAAATTTATCATTCAATGCACTAAAATTTTACTTCATTTACTTTTTATTATTGTAAAGTAATAGTGGGTTTTTGTAATAGTTTAAAGTTTACACCATATAATTTTCTGGAGTTATGACTTTTTACAAAATTTTGTAACTTAATATTTGCTAAAATTACTCTTAACAAAAAATCTGGATTTTGTAAATAGTTAACACAATCATTTTCACTTTGAATTTCACTAAAATTAGCACTCATTTCACTAAAAGGAACCACCAAAGAAAAAAAAGAAGGTTTTATTTTGACTTTATAACGACATTCTATTTGAATTCATTCTAGTGATTGAATTATAAACTAAAAGATTGTATAAAGTACAAATAGAAAAACAGACTGGGTCAACTATTGGGACATTGAATTTAAATAATTTTAAACTTGCTACTTGATGTGTATAAAGGTTTGTGTAAAACGAATTCATTTTAATACAAATTCAAGTTTTTGAAACTTGACGGGTGGCTATAAGTGCATCTGTCTTGTAAATTTTAATATTTATTAAAAATAAGGTAAATATTAAATTTTAAAGATATTAGAAGAATGGTTTATGAATATAACAATCATGAATTATGGCTTAATATTAATTTAGAAAACGATTTTCAGATAGAAAATTGAAATGTTGAGTGTATTTGTATTAACATGAATTGGACTGTGATGTGTCATTAACCTTAAACACATAAACATTTTTATTAGTAGACATTAAATTAAGTTTAACTTGCTACTTGTCATGTTCGGTAGTTTAAAATCTTGTCAGTTTTATAATATCAATTCACAATATTAGCTGTTAGTATGAAATTCTCAGTTAATGAGTACACTCATGTACAGTACACGACTATATATGACTATCTGAATGATATATGACTATCTGAATGAAATAATAATAATTTAATTGCAATTAGGTTTATTAAAACAAAAGTAATGAAATAAAAAGATATAATAAATTTTGATTGTATTGTATAAAACTTTAGTTGAATTCAAAAATAACCGCCCGCAGGGGGGTGCGGACTAGCCGCACCTACGAGGGATTTGGCGTCCCTCGCGGTACCCTAGCCTAACACTACACCACTCACAAAAACATACACACACACATACACACACCAACACAATCTATACACATTTCAAAACTTACATCTTCGCTTAGGGAATTTTGACTGGTCAGAACCGTTGCGCGTTGGGAGTGCTGAAAAGTCCAGAGCGTGACAAACTCTGGTCTGGGACGCTGATGTGAGCTTGCTCTGCCGAAGACGTAAGCGCGGTTTCTGGTCTACCAGCCGCTTCGGTCCTTGGTCAGGGAGTGTCCGCGGTGCACGGGTGTCGGAGCCCGTGCACAGTATTACGAGTCCTCGACTGATGCCCATCCAGTCGAGCTAAGGAGAAAAGCTATAGGCCTCAGAGTTCTGAGGGTTGGAAATGATCTTAATGTGATCCAAGGGTGTACCCGTTCCTATAGTCTCGCCCGTAACGCTTGACACGATGGCTGGCAAAAAATATTTATGGATTCAAAAACCCCGTCAAATATGACTAGCTTAAAGAGAACACGCCAGGATTCTCCTGACGATCATATTGAAAAGGATTTGAGTAAAAAGTTGATGGTGGCAACGTCGCAGACATTGCCATCAGCAAAGTATTTAGTTGTTTCTAGTGCCGAAGAAGGGAAAGATCTTTCAAAAGTTTCTCCCTTCCTTATTAACAAGGCTATTACTGCGTGTGCTGGAGGCCCAGTAGCCTCTATCAAGAAACTCAGAAACGGAACACTGTTAGTTGCGACTTCCACCGAGAGACAAACCCGTGCTCTATCTAAAATGACCTCTTTCTTTGACCAGGTCAAGGTATCTGTGGCTCCCCACAGATCCTTGAATTACTCAAAGGGGGTCATCACATGTAGGGACTTAATGTACATTTCAGTTGATGAAATTAAGTCCGAACTGTCGTCTCAGTCAGTTACGGACGTTGTCCCTATCATGAAAATGGACAAAGGAGAAAAGGTAGCAACAGCTTCTTTTATCGTTACCTTCGGCAAACCGGAAATACCCGAATATTTACATGCAGGTTACCAAAGGCTCTCAGTGAGACCATACGTGGCTAACCCTAGGCGCTGCTTCAAGTGCCAGCGATTTGGGCATATCAGCTCTACGTGTTCGAAGCAGAACGTATGCGGTATATGTAGCGTCGAAGGCCATGATGATAAGGATTGTGTTAATTCTCCGAAATGCGCCAACTGTGGTGGTGACCACCCAGCGCGATCCTACAACTGTCCCACGTTCAAGGAAGAGAAAGCTATCCTAGGCATCATGGCGAAAGACAAGCTGTCGTTTCCAGAGGCCAAAAAACTCTATCGTTCCACTCAGCCAAAGACAGACAGTAAGACTTATGCCGCTACTCTGACCGCTTCCAAATCGTCCTGTAACAACTGTGCCGAGCTGTCGAAAAAAATTGAAGTTCTAACTGAACAAGTCTCTCGCCTTTTGTCCATAGTCACGAATGGTCCTCCTACTTTGAACTTAGTACAACCTGCAGCGACGGATAATGATTTACCTCTTGTACCAATCCCTTCCACTGGGGGGATTGGAGCACGAAATAAATCACTAAGTGAGCCTTGTGTTTCGGTGCAGAAGAAATTATCAACGGGTAGTAAACCATCTGTGCAGAAGACGTTGGAAAAATCCAAACCACGTAGACCGGAGTTACGACAGACCACATCGTCACAGTCGTTACCGGGTATTAAGAAAAATGTAAACAAAGGAGGGAATGTGAAAACTACCCCTCCTAAACCCAAAACTTCCTCAGATTCCATCCCTGAACGGGTGGATATGGAATCTGAGAAATGTAAGCCTGAGACGTCCCAAAACGTCCCAGGCAAGAATGGAGAGAGTACCAATGGGTGTCAAATAAACCCTTTGCTAAGCTAATAAATGTCTTTGCTTAGGAAGTCAGTGATACAATGGAACGTCAACGGTGTTAGGAGTCACATAGAAGAACTTAAAGTACTCGTGCGAGATGTGTACCCAATGTTTGTATGTCTACAGGAGACACATCTCCACGAATCGCATAATTTCCATTTAAGGGAGTATTCAGTTTTTAGATCGGACTTCGTTACAGAAGATCGAGCTAGAGGTGGCGTAGCCATCCTAGCCCGTGACTGTATCGATGCTGTTTCTCTAAACTTAATAACTCCTTTACAAGCAGTAGCCGTTCAAACAGCTGTCCCGTATAAAATCACTGTGTGTTGTGTCTACTTGCCACCACATGAAAACCTGCATCACAGTGATTTAGTGAATTTAATAAGCCAGTTACCAACTCCGTTCTTATTGGTAGGGGATTTTAATGCCCACCATTCGTCTTGGGGATCTCCGACTAGGAACTCTCGAGGTGACCTTGTTGAGAGTGTGAGAACGGAACTGGACTTATGTCTGCTAAATGACGGTTCGCCTACCCATTTAGCAGCATCTACTGGTGGATGGACAGCTGTTGACCTATCGATTTGCAGCCCTCAATTAGCTACTAGATGCACATGGTCGGTACTCAACGATTTGTATGGAAGCGACCATGTGCCTATTAAGATCAGTTTATGTGACTCCCAACCCTGTTATACCCGAAATCCCAGTTGGATTTTGCGAAAAGCCAACTGGGACTCATACTCGAATTACCTTGTATCACTTGACATGGATTATTTGACACCCATTGATGAAAATATAGAAAATTTTAAGAAAGCAATTTTAAATGCCGCTGAAAAGACCATTCCGAAAACCTCTACGCATCCACGCCGACCGCCTGTGCCGTGGTGGAACGATGAATGCACAGAAATCCTCCGTTTACGACGAAGAGCTCTTAGGAAATTTAAACGACACCCAACGAATGGAAACCTTCAGGAATATAAAATACTCCGTGCGAAAGCACGGAGGATATTTAGGCTGAGTAGAAAGAACTCTTGGGAACAGTACATTAGCACAATTAGACGAACAACTCCGTCTTCCACAGTGTGGAGGAAGCTAAGATCAGTTTGTGGTACTTCCACTCCGTTGCCAGCCATTGCGCTGAAGCAACCAGATGGGAGATTAATCACAAACGGTGATGATATTGCTAATGTACTTGGAACATCTTTTTCTAACTTTTCTGCTACTACAGCCTATGATAGATTATTCCAGATTTATAAACTGAAGGAAGAAGCAATACCGTTTACTGTTGGGTCGTCTGGGGACTCTCCTTTAAACACTCCTTTCTCTATAGGGGAATTGGAGTCAGCTCTTGCGTCAACGAAGGATTCTGCACCAGGTCCTGATTCCATTGTGTACTCCATGCTGAAACATCTACCGTCATCTGCGAAACTTGTCCTCCTTCGAATATACAATCGTTTATTCGAGGAGCGCTCTTTCCCCGATGCATGGTTAGAATCGACGGTAATTCCTCTTTTGAAGCCAGGTAAAGACAAAACCAATCCCAGTAGTTATAGACCTATATCCCTTACAAGCGTCTTATGCAAACTACTGGAGAAGATGGTCAACCGCCGTCTTGTCTGGTACCTAGAAACCAATGACCTTATTTGCAACGAACAGTGTGGTTTCAGGCAAGGACGATCATCCGTTGACCAATTGGTTTTGTTAGAATCCGCTATTCAAGATGCCTTTCTCTTGCGTCAAACACTCGTTGCTGTTTTCTTCGACCTTGAGAAGGCATACGATATGGCATGGAAAAGAGGAATTCTGAACACTCTCAAATCATGGGGTATACAAGGGAATATCCTAGCATTCATCGCTAACTTTCTTTCGAATAGATCTTTCCGCATTCGTCTTGGAGGCACGTATTCAAACAGTTATAAACAGGAGAATGGTGTACCGCAGGGCAGCGTGCTGAGCGTCACGCTATTTGCCGTTGCAATAAACAGTATCACGAGTTATATACGATCTCCGGTTCACTGTTCACTCTTTGTAGATGACTTTAGTATATATGTGCCTGCTCGTAGTATGGCAACTGCGGAAAGATCTTTGCAGTTAGCAATATACAGGTTAGAGGAATGGTCTAAATCTACAGGTTTCAAATTCTCTGCTTCGAAGACCCAATGTGTTGCATTTAGTCGTCGTAGGCAACACCAGGAGCCGATCCTTTATCTTGACGGGGTTCAGCTTCAAACCACGGATAGTGTTCGATTTCTAGGTCTTTTATTTGATAAAAGACTCTCATGGATCCCACATGTTCGTGATTTGAAGGTGAGATGCAATAAGAAATTGGATATGTTAAGAGTCCTTAGTGGTACGAATTGGGGAGCAGACAGAACTAGTATGCTTCGATTTTATCGCGCGGTCGTTAGATCGCGCATTGATTATGGCTGTCAAGCCTATTCATCCGCACGACTTACAGTTCTGAAAACTCTCGATGCTGTCCACCACTCTGGACTTAGACTGGCTACTGGTGCATTTAGAACTAGCCCAATCCCTAGTCTTCTTGTCGAGGCTGGGGAACCCGCTCTTTCAAGACGACGTCAGATGCTACAAATATCTTATATATCTGGTCTTCGAAGCAAACCTAAACATCCGGCATTTAATGTAGTGTTTAATAACCGCTACGAACCTACTTATATTGCACGCGAACGTTCAACCGCCCCTTTCGGTACACGGACGTCGCGCATAATTGATAATCTAGAGTCGGAACTTCCTACTACGTTTGAACGATCGATGTGCTGTCTACCTCCATGGATAATAAAAACGCCCCGCTTCGATTTTTCACTGTCCAGTTTTATAAAAACCAATACTCCTAATGTGGTGTACCACCAAGAGTTTTTGGCAATATACAGATCCCACCAGTATAGTGAGATTATTTTCACGGATGGATCTAAACTGGACCATGGCGTTGGGTGTGCATTTTATGCGTCTGGACGTACCTACACTTACGGATTGCCCTCAGCTTGCAGTATTTTCACGGCAGAACTATTTGCTATTTTTAAAGCTTTGACCGTCATTCAATCTGGATCTTCGCATTATCTTTTATGTTCGGATTCCAAAAGTGCTCTTCAGGCTCTTCAGGATGTTTTCTCTAGCAACCCTTTAGTTGGGGACATTTTGTGTGCTGTACACAGGCTTCAATTGGGGGGTGTGGGGGTAACTTTCTGTTGGGTTCCTGGACATTGCGGAATACTTGGAAACACAAAAGCGGATGAAGCGGCGAAGAAAGCTACAAGTTTGGTGCCTATTACTCAACTAGTTATGGCATCTGATTATGTGTGTTTCGCGAAACATTTATTGCTCGCTGCTTGGAATGACGAGTGGCATACCGTGATTCAGAATAAGCTGAGGGATATTAAAGATACCGTCCGTCCATGGAGGTCTTCAATTCGTTCAAAACGTAGGGAGGAAGTGGTGGTTACACGCCTTCGCGTTGGCCACTCTTTTGCAACTCATGGATATTTGATGAGGCGTGAAGATCCACCAATATGCCAATATTGCGGTGATATCTTCACAATAAAACATATTTTAGTAGACTGTGTTAATGTAAGAAATATTCGTGACCTTTTTAATTTAAAAGGGAGTTTGAAGGTGGTACTAAGGGACGATGCCTCGGCCATTGACCGAGTCATCGCTTTCTTGCACCACTTGAAAATATTTTTTAAAATTTAATACATAAATATATATATTTTTTAATTTTATTTATATATATAATTCTCTGTGTTTCTTTTATTTATTTTAATTAAATTTATTTTCTGTTCTTGTTATTGTTATTGAGATTTATTTATTGGTAAATTGTTACCTATTATTGTTTTACATATTATTTATTTACTGTTATATTGTTCTTTGTTGTTATTTTGTTATTTAGTTATTAAGAATTTTTTCATTGTTATAGGTTTATTGTTGTTTTTTGTTATTTATTGTTGTTGTTTTTTTTGTTTTGTAATTTTTGTTGTATTTATTTATTTGTTTATTTATTAATTTATTTGATTTTATTTAAAACATCGCGTTCTGTGTTAGATTTTGTTTGGCGATGATAACCTCAATTGGTTTTTTGCCAGGAAAAAAAAAAAAAAAAAAAAAAAAAAAAAAAAAAAAATTCAAAAATAACCAAACTATATATATATGTTGAGTGTGTGAGAGAGAGAGATTTTAGTAGAAAACATTGTTATATTTTGGTTAGGGATGGGCCGATTCTGATTCTCAATTCTAATAGTATCGAGTAAACATCGATACTCGATTCATATTGATTAAAGTTGCCAATTCTGGTTCTTGTTTTTTTGTAACTGTTAAAATACGTGTGTGTTGTAATTATTGGAAATATAATTAATTATCAACTATGCCTTATTTATGCATTAGTTCCTTTGAATGATTTAAACGGTTAAAGCAAATGCCCATTTGAGATAATGGATATATTAGTATTATTTATAACGCAACAACAATGACAATCGGAATCATTTCTAGTCTGTTTGTTTGTCATTGCTCGTCTCGCTCCGTGATCTCACTCTCACTTGATCGGGCTCGACACTCTTCCTCCAGGTCTCTGGTCGCTACTACTCCTCCACTGGTTCATAGAATTTCAAATGAATTGGTTTCTATGTTACAGTTTATTATTGTATCAACCACCTTTCACTTGACTGTGAAGCTAATATGCTTTATTATTTAAAAAGAAATTGTCCTAACTAGACAGTCTGTAGCTATATTGTAATTTAACCAAATTTTAATGCAGTATAATATAAGTAGTATATCTTATAAAGAAACCTTGATTCCATAAAGTTTTATGTGCATTGTAAAGTGAGATTTAAGTAAATATTTTGTAAAATATTTTAATTTTTGCGTCATTGCTATCAAGTTTTATTTTTTTTCTTCTATTTTAGTACTTTTTACATTACTAGGTATAATTTTTTTTGCAATAAAAGGTTATTCATGAGATTGTTACAAATACCATGAAATAATTTGTTATGATTATTTGTGTTAGATATTATTTTAAGTTATTTAAGTTTAAATGTTTGTTAATACAAGTGTAAAGTTATCACATATCTTCAGGATAATTGAAACTTGCTTCTATTAGACATGGATTTAGTTAAGTTATCAGTGCTGAGGCTGGACAAGAAGAGCAATAAATTCATAACAGTGAAGTTCTTAGTATACCGGTCTGATTTTTACAAAAAGACATAAAAATAACCAATTTTCAAAGCTAATGTCATTAAAATTTGCTTGAAAAAAGTCTTCTGAACTATTTAGAAAATTTGTAGCTTCTCAAGTTGTGAAAAATATGGGTAAAATTTAGGAATTTGTGAAAAATTGTTTCAGCAGATAAATACAACTGTAAAATCAACATTATGTGATGAAATGAAAAGAGGTTGCCTTTCATTTTGCAAGTAAGCATTATAAGATTTGTTTGTGTATTTTGTATTTATATATTTTTATCATTTGTAAATGATAACACGTGTGCGGTGGACGTGCATGAACACCCTTGGGATGACCGTGCTCTACTGGCGGCCACAGCGGTAGGCATGCATGTACTCCCCCAATCTCCCTCTCAATTCATTGGTTCAGTATGAGCTTAGCCATTGAAGGAAAATTTTGTGTCCCTTGTCAATTATTGTGCCAGTCTTTGTGAACATTTTGGTGCAATTCTTTTTTTGTTTACCTTACCTTTGGTGTTTATAGTGATACCAACTATAGTTTTATCAAACTCAAATTTTGTAGGGCAAAATTCATCATAGTATGTTCCCATAAACACAAATCACAATTATTCAATTGTGTACTTACAAGACTAGTTTATTGATTGTTGCATTGGAGTTCTGATCGTGGTCATTAATCACACAAGGCTCCCTGTCATCATTCATAACTTCACTAATGAAAGTATAATATACAATATCTTCTCTAGTCTCACCAAAAACACTTCATCAGTTTGTTATATGTTTCTTCTTTATTTTCAGCAAGTTAGTCACCTATAGTGAACAACAAAATCATATATTTTGCCGGAGTTAAGAATATTCCGTTCTTTGAAACTCATTATGTAGCACTAAAATCACTTATAAGGAAGAAACACAAAGTTAGTTACTGCAAATTCTACTGGTCGTCTGCACTCAACATCAGACAATTTGACTTGCAGAACAATCTATCAAATTAGAGTTCTTCACTAGATTAATACCTCAAAGACTTGATAGGAATCATTACTATATTACAACATAGCGCACTGGTTAATAAAGAAGTCTTATCTTTATAACATTTCTAATGCATTATTTACTGAATTAGAGCATCAAAGACAGGTTTTATTTTTTCTCTGTTTCTGTAGACTTTTGCTACGTATAATTACTTTTAAAGTATGAGTGACATATGAGATTGATATAAATTTCATTGAGATATTAGAAATAAGATCATCATAAAATATAGTAGAACCTCTTTTAACGGACTAATTGGGGCTGAGGTATGTTCATTATAATGCAAAAGTTCTTGTAAAGTGGTTAAATATGGCAAATAACAAAAAAAACCCTTAAATGATTCAGAAAAGAAATAAACTTATTAGAAACATAAGTGTCTTTTATTTATAGTGATTAAAAATCAGTTATCACATTTACTGTGGTTACTGTAAGGTAACCATTCAATGGCAATGCTAGAATTTTTGTTTACTTACTTTTAGTTAGGAGGTCTTGAGATTAATGTTTAAAGGATTTTTGAGCTTGTTTAGAATAAAAATTATGCTTTGGACCAGTGTGTAAGGCAGCCTAAACGAAAGTATTTATTTACACAACAATTTTTAACACTTGATATTGCTACACACCGCCAAAGGAAGGCTAAATAGCTAAGTTATTGTTCCCTAAGATAGAATTTAGAATGTTCTCCCCAAAAACGAATTTTGACAAATTACCCTCCTCGGGCCGTGTACGGTGTACATACTTACAATTTACATATACTGCATATATATATATATATATATATTTTAAAAGATCTACCTTTGTGCCGTAGTCTTTTAAATGAATAAGTTTACCTCAGAAGTGTTTGCTTGGAAAAAGTGTGATTGATCAGAGATGTTAATGCAGTCACCAACTAGCACTGGGTTTTCATGCCCGGTAATGTACGACACTTTCTCTTCGACTTCTCTTATCCGACTCTACTTAACTTGAACTTCATTTTTAAAAACGTTCGGAGAAATTAGGTTTGTAACAAACAGCTGATTATAAACAGACACTGGTGCATGCTATCCTTGAGCAGGGACTAATAAAACTAGCACTACTTTGCCTCAATTACCTTTATTGATTGTTTAGTAGTAATACAAAAAAACTGTTACAATATCTTAGTATAAGAACACATTGCTAATTTGTCTACACTATGTACAATTCTTTTGCCGCATTTGAGGAAGTTTTAACAGATGGGAGATTGTTTAGGTCAGTAACCTTTTGGGTTTGTTTGGTACAGTTCTTGAAATTCGTTTTATGTTAAACTACTGTGCATAATATATTTACGGGTGATCTACAGCCCACAATCTATTGTCAAATTCTATTACCATATTTCTGCGTTTGTCTCTTAACTCCTAAAAGTGTTTGTTGTGTCTCTTTTCCTAGCCATTTTGGGCTCATTTCTTGTACGTTGTTCTTCCGATTTTATTTACGCAATCATTCATCTGTGTTGTGAATATCTCAGGTTACTTTTCTTATAACTTTTAAATAGTTATTATCTTCACATTGTCCTTACTTTATAATTGAACGTTATTCAACAAGTGGTAAACTAGCTAGTGTTTGTTATACTTTTATTGAACATAACTCAAGTAATTAAAAGTGTTTAGTGAACAGTTCTAGTAGTGTGCACACCCTACACCGTCTTCTAGATCAAGAACATTTTATTGTAATTATTTTAGTAATTTTCTTGCTGAATCTTCAAAACATAGGCTGTTATAAGCAATTTCTGATTTAATAGGGTCTTTATGGTGAGGCTCTACTGTATAGAGACGTATCAAAATGTAAAATTATAGCATAAACTTATGAAAAGAAATTAGACATCAAAGTTAATTATTTTGTACATTTATACTTTACAAAAGATTAGATAGCAATAAAAATATGCAACATCAGCCAACTTTCCAGGTGTTAAAGGATCTAAACCGCATTATTTAACTTCATTATAAGGAACCATACTTGCAAAGAACTTAAACAAGTTTAATGTATTATTATGTAATATTTATTGTTTACTATGTTAACATAAAAAAGTTACTATGTAATGTGTACTATAATATCTACTAAGCCCTTTATTTCTTTCCATTGTGAACTTAAATTCCTAATTGTATTTTCCCTTAAGTTTTAATTGATTTATAAAATATGTGGGACTGTTTTAATTTTTGATGCCAAGCATTTTTTACTATTATTCATTTGATTCTAATCTCAATATCATTTTAATTTGCTTGCAGTGGATCACTTGCAAAACCAGGAGTGGATAGATCGACCAAGCCTTCCTCATTGCTAAGTCCTTCTATACACAGTACAATAGGATTAAGAACAATTGTGATACCTAAAATGCTTGAACTCCAGTTCTTCACACTTTCACAGAGAAACACTGAAAAAAATGTAGAAACTTGTGGTATTTTAGCAGGAAAGCTGGTAAGTGTCTGTTAGTAACAAAGTCAGAAAAATAATTATTGAGGGGGTTTGTATTCTAATAGGAATAGGCTAATTTACACCCTCAAAACTATTTTGAAAATTAACCCATTTTATGGAACTCAATGCTTAAAATTAGACACAAGTTGACAAAATGAGTTATTGAAAATTTTTGTAATTAAAATAAGAGGTCTGTTAAAAAAATAGGCGGACTGTCTGAATTATGCGGCTCAAGTTAGTTTCAGGAGAATCCGCTTGGTGTCGCTAGGTTCGTATAAATCAGCTGATTAAAACGCGGTATTTAAGTCGCAGATATCTTCATTTGTTGATGAGTTACACACAGTTTAGTAAAGAGTGTTTTTTTCGTTTGTCAGATTTTAAAATGGACAGCCTAAAGGAGCAACGAATTGCTGTGAAATTTTGTGTAAAACTAGGGAAATCTGCAACAGAAACATTTGCCATGCTTAACACGGCCTACAGCGATGTTGCCATGAAGTGTACTGCATGTTTCAAGTGGCATGAACGTTTCAAGGGTGGCCGACAGTCGATTGATGACGATGAGCGTCCTGGACGTCCTTCAACCTCAACTGACGACCCACACGTTGACAAAATCAACACCCTGGTGCGTGAAAATCGACGTCTGACCATTAGGGAGCTTTCCGAAGAGATATGTGGGATATCTTGTTACAAGATTTTGACCAAGAAATTGAAGATGCACTGCGTCCCTGCGAAATTTGTGCCACCCCTGATGACCGACAACCATAAAGCCAATCGCGTCTGGGTTTGTCGGGAACTGCTTGATCATTCAAATGAAGATGAGAACTTTTTGTCAAGAATTATAACCGGCGATGAATCATGGGTGTATGGTTACGACATTGAAACGAAGGTCTAATCATCCCAATGGGTGAGTCAAACGTCCCCAAGACCCAAAAAAGCTCGCCAAGATCGGTCGAATGTCAAAGTGATGCTGACAGTTTTTTTTTATGCTAAGGGTGTTGTTCACTACGAATACCTCCCTGAAGGCTCTACAGTTAACCAGATTACCTAGATTGAAGTACTGAAACATCTGAGGGACGCCGTCCGACGCCAAATGCCAGAACTGTGGAGAAGTTATAACGGGTTTTTCCTTCATGACAACGCTCCAGCTCTCTCAGCATTCAGAATTCGTGAGTTTTTGGCCAAACACTCGATCACTGTTCTTTCCCACTGCCCCTACTCACCTGACCTTGCTGCTTGTTACTTTTTCTTATTCCAAAAACTCAAAAAACCCCTCAAAAGGAAGAAGATTTGAAACGATTTTGGAGATTAAAGCAAATGTGAGGAAGGAGCTGAACGCCATCACAAAAGAAGCGTACCAGGACTGTTTTAACAAGTGGAAACACTGTTGGGATAAGTGTGTGCGTTGGGGAGGAAAGTACTTTGAAGGAGACCCAGAAGTGTAACTTCCAAATAAAGTACATTTTTTTTATGACCTCAGTCCGCGTATTTTTTGAACAGACCTCGTACATTCCAAATTGAAGATTACTCAATGAACATTAAATTTAAGTAATTAACACGTTTTAATTAATTATTTTTTTATATGACATCATTTTCTTTCATATTAAAGTTCTTTCATATTTCTGACATATTAAAGAAACCTTACATATTAAAGGAACCTCCTCTCCAAATAAACAAAACTGGTTGAGGGAAAAATTATGATCTACAGAACAATGACATTAAAGTATAAAATTTCAATGCCCATCTGAAAATAGAAAACTGACAGAAAAGTATTACAGCTTTTAAAATTTATTAAATGGTTCTTAAAAATGTTGTTTTAGAATTTATAAACTGTCAAAAGTATATTAAATGATTAAGATCCTGTTACTAATTTAAGTAAAGATTTGAGAGAAGATTTAAATGATTAAAACTCTTTAAATATTTAATCTACATGGAAATCACTCTGCATCATGAAATTGTTTTTATCTATTGAGTATTTGGTTGCAGGACCATGACCAATTTGTCATTACACATCTGATTGTGCCTAAGCAACATGGTTCATCTGACTCATGTACCATGGAGAATGAGGAACAAATTTGTGAATACAGTGACCAAAGGGAACTTCTTACATTGGGCTGGATCCATGTAAGTGTTGTACACGTTCTAAATATTTATTACAAATATTAGATAGTTTTGAGTTGACTGGCTCGAAATTTGTTCTAGTAAGGTGAACACAGTTTCAGGAGAAGGGAAATAAAATTCACTATAAACTTGGTAAAATCTCCAAAATAAGGATATAGTATAAAATTATAAACTTTACATAATACTTGTACAGTAATATCCGCGATAGGTGGGACCGAGCGATAACTGTGTAAGTAGAAATTGCGTGTCGGGGTATAATTTTACATACAATCACATAGGAATCATGTTTAATTGGAACCAAAGACTAAAGAAACTAATAATTTAGAAAAAAAATGTGTTTGTAGTAAAATCTTAAATACATAATACAACCAAAAATTGTATTATATACATACATATTGGAAAGAAGTAAGTAAAAAGAAGTTATTTTTGACATAGAAGACTGCATAAAATCTAGTAAATTAGTTTGTCGAATTGAAGATGTTTTCTTCTCAAGCACAATTTCCTCGTAACTCGCTAATTTTTTTGTTTGTTACAGAAATACGTTTATCGTTGGATTCTTTGTTTTCCAAAAACAACTAAGGATTGTAAGCCTTGCTCATTTAAACTAAGGGCTTTTGTCAAGTTTCTAACCGTCATTTCACCTTCTACGTCATCTGGGTCTAAAGAATCTACTTTTTTAAGGTCTTGCTCTTGCTAATGCATTTCTATGAGCTCATCAGTTAAATGTCAGCTCCTTGTTATGTAAATCCAGCAGTTTTTGAAAGTCGTCACTATCCACTTCTAAATTGAGTTGTCTGGCAAAACCGACAATTTCTTCAATTACATCACCATTTTCATCAGACTCTGGCACTGATCCCGCTTGAGTTTCAGAGGCAAAAAATAGACACACCTTTTCCCAAACGCCATTTAAAGTTTTATGTAAAATTTCACTCCAAGATCGTCCAATGATTTTCAACGCATCTAAAACATTGAATTGTTTCCAAAAATCTTCCACAGAGATCTTGTTGTTCTGTCGCATAGCTTATGAGATGTTACAACTTACAGTCACTAGCTGTATTTGCGCCAAATGTCAATCGGTCTTTGGCCGCCTTAAAATCTGGAAATGTTTTCATGCACTATAAAAGTTCTTTTAGGTGTTTTCTTCCAGAACAGGCCAGTTTCTGCGTAGCTCGAACAGCATGATTTAAAACCTCGTAACTTGAGAATCGCGTAAGACGAGGTATTACTGTATATAATTGAGAGAATTATTTACTGTTCTAAAATTTGCACTGTTTCTAGCCTACTGAGATAAACAACTGTAACTTGGGATATCGTATAAAGTAAATGAACCCGTTATCACTACATAATAATAAATTCTTTATTATTGTTTTGGTAACAATGTATCTTTATGGATCAAACTAGAGCTGTTATTCTATATTATGCAAATTTAAGCAAGGATATTGCCTAAAGGTTCTATAGCATTGTTTTTTTTAGTATTTGTATTATGTTTATTAACTTATATTTATCAATTTGTATTTATGTTTATACCTTATTTTGAGGATCTTACTGTGTAGATAAAGACTTTGTCAATCAGTTAACTTAAGCCTTTTTGTTCATCTATAACTATAAAAATGAATGTTTGTGTGTATGAACTTGTGTGAATTTGAATCAACCGAAGCTGTGCAACGGTACCTGAATAACCACAAACAAACTGACACCCAACTTGATCCGGGCAGAAATCAGAGGTGCCAAGTTCAAAGGAGAGATGGTCTTAATTTCATGAATACCAATGATTTCATCAGATCTACCTATTGATTTCAAACGATTACAATTTCCTTTGCGACTTGTATTCGTATTAACCATAAACAACACACAAGGACAATCATAGACCATTGCTGGATTAAATTTGGCCCATTCGAGCATTTACCACGGACAATGAATTATATGTTGTGTTCTTATGTGTTGGGACACCTAAAATTTATATGTTTATACGCCTAATGAAATGAAGAAAAACATTGTCTATCCTCTAGCATTGCAGCAAATGAAATATAATTATTTAGATTTTTTATTTGCTTTTCTTATTGCAAAAATTAGATTTTGGGCGCAGCAACATGCATCGGGTAATGCTAGTTAATCTATAAATTGCAAAAAAGCAAGAAAGTAAACAAATATAACTAAAGACAATATTATGGGTAAATTACATTTTATTGCATGTTGCATATTTGAAATGCACCGAGATTTCCAGTGTTGCATCAGACTGGAATTGGAGTTCAACTCATAAGAGATTGTTTTATCTGTGTTGATATTTTTTTTGAAGCAGTGCAAATTTTATAACAAATAGCGTTGTAGTAAAAAAAAATAAAAATCAGAATTTCTACTGTCATTTTACAGCATTATTAGAAAAACTATATTCATACAAAAAATTGAATATGTTGCTGTTCATAGTATTTTAATTACTGAAGTACACAATTCACTAAAATAAGAGAATACTTAGTATAAAAAACAACTTTTATTTACTGCAACTTTTTATAAAAAACAACTTTTATTTACTGCAACTTTATAATTTCAGTGATTGAACTGCATTACAAGAATAAAGACACAATTAATCATATCATCTACATTTTAAGAAATCAACACCATTTTATATATCCAGCAGCAGCTGTCATGCATGTTCAAAACATTTTCACCTACAACTGGACAGAAATTCCCAGGCCACATGAACAGATATACTTTGATAAATACGGTAGAGTCTCAATAATTCGAAGTAGGTGTGACCGAGACCCCCTTGAATTACCGAAAATTCGGATTACACGGAAATACGCTCCTGTGCATTAGAAAAAATGGAAGTTTTAATGAACCCTAATACAGTACAGTAATCCCTCCGTATCCGCGGCAGTTCGGTTCCGGCGGGTTGCCGCGGATCGCGAAACCGCGGATAACGGGACCTTATTTGAATGGTAAAATGAGGGTTAGGTTTCCAGAATAAATTTACAAAGGCAAATGTATTTTAAGTGTACAGAACTATATTTATTTATCAATTTTTTAGAAGATTATGTATGTATAACTATACAAAATAGGCCTAATATTTACGAATTTTTAATAAACACAAACAAAAAATTACATATGTTACATATGTACAGTTAAGTCTTTGTAAACGTGTACGGTACAGTAAGCCGAATTTAGGCTGGCTTGAAAAACTTCGTTATTGGAGCTTGTTTCTTCTCCTTTTCAAGTTCCTTCTGGACTTCTTCATACGGTAGCATCAGGTTCTGGAGTTTTCTTTTAAAACGAAGAGCCCTTTCCATGAGAGGATCTGTCTGCAACACGTGGTCTGAGAGCTGTGTTGCCATGCGGAGAATTTCACCGACGGATTTAGGAGAAAATCTTGTCATCGTTCTAGGATCATCAGGATCTTCATCATCGTCGATCTGTTTGGCTTCTTCATTTTGGGGTATCATCAATTCCTCCAACTCTTCCACTGTCAATTCTTGATTGTCCCCTTGAATCATATCTTGAACGTCCTGGTGGTCGATTTGAGAGAAACCCTCACCCTCCACGTTGGGAGCGATTTCTAAAATTGAATCCACCACTTGTGCTCCAATTCCATCCATGTTTCCTGCTACATCTCCAACGACTTCAGGCCACAATTTTCTCCAACATGCGTTAATAGTTGATGGCTTCACTTCATTGATGGATTCCTTTATGTTAATCAAACAATCTGCGATGTTGTAGGTTTTCCACATCAATGAAACGGTAGAATCAGGGGCATCATCCATTCCTTTCAAAAGACGCTCAAATGTTCTGCGCACATAATAAGCCTTGAAAGCAGCGATTACTCCTTGATCTAAAGGCTGTAGGATTGATGTGGTGTTGGCGGGAAGAAACATGAGTTTAACGTTTGGATGGTCAATTTGAGGATGCCCAGGGGCATTGTCAACCAACAGTAAGACTTTAAAAGGCAGGTTTTTGGACTCAAGATAAGCTTTCACCTCAGGAATAAAACAGTTGGTGAACCAATCACGAAACAATTCCCCAGTAACCCAAGCTTTTTTGTTAGACCTCCAAAATACAGGCAGGTGATCTTTATCTTTACCTTTCAGGGCCCTTGGGTTTTGAGACTTATAAACAAGCAGGCTTTTAATCATAAACCCACTAGCATTGACACAAAACAATAGGGTTAGTCGATCTTTGGCGGCCTTGAAGCCAGGTGCTGTTTTTTCAGATTTTGATAAAAATGTTCTTGAAGGCATCCTTTTCCAAAAAAGGCCTGTTTCATCAGCGTTGAACACCTGTTCCGGACAGTAACCTTCCTCTTCCAAGACATTTTGAAGCTTTGGAGGAAATTCTGCAGCAGCTGTGTGGTCTGCAGAGGCTGCCTCGCCTACGAGTTTCACATTATGAAGGCTAAAACGATGCTTAAATCTTTCAAACCACCCCTTACTGGCTAAAAACTGTACCGGATCTGAAGATTCACTGCTCTCCATCAATGACTCAGCAAAATGCTTGTGAAGATGCTTGGCCTTTTCTCTGATAATATGCGAGCTTAAAGGAACTTTCTTCCTCGTTTGATCCTCTATCCATATGCTCAACGCCTTTTCAGTTTTTTCAATTCTCACGTCTCGAGAAACAGAAGCAGTTTTTGCACAGAGAAGTCCACCTTCTGTCACACTGTCTCTAATTTTCTTTTCGTTTTTTCGAATTTCCCGAACACTGGACTCATTCAATCCATATTTTTTTGCGACTGGAGCAACTTTGTCAACTTTCAGTGCATCAAGAATTTTTATTTTTTCAACTAAGGACAACACAACACGTTTTCTTTTCTCAATCTTAGACATGTTAATTCACTCAACCGAAGAAAACAGAACAAAACTCACACTCGAATACTCAACGACACATCGAACACACTTTTACTTTTTACACTCGAACACTGTCACAAAGAGCTGAACGCATACACGTCTCTGGCGAGTGATACTAACTGACTGACGTGTTGTGTGGCGGATGGCGGGAATATGCGCGCGCAGACTACAAAAGCAAAGCAGACGAAGGTAGTGAGTGGAATGGGAAAGAAGCTGGCGGGTAGGGGTGGTAGGGGGATGGGTACCACGAATTGCTTTATAACTACGCTCCTAAGAATTACATACTGAAAATTTGTATCAGCTCAATTCGCGGATAACCGAATCCCGCGGATGCCGAACCCGCGGATAAGGAGGGATTACTGTACTATAATTAAGAATGCACAAAAGTTTATAGAACTTTATATAATTATTTGTTGGATGCCCGACGCATTTCGTATGCATACCCTATTAATATGAACATTTCTTGGAAGCCCGACTCATTTCCTTTGCATACCGTATTGATATAAACATTTTTCAGAAGCTGAACTCATTTCCTTTGCATATCATTTTTATATAAATATTTCTTGGAAGCCCGACTCATTTCCTTTGCATCCAGTATTGATATTGACATTTCTTTGAAACCCGGCTCATTTCCTTTGCTTACTGTATTGATATGAACATTTTTTACAAGCCTGATTCATCATTTTCTTTCACATAGATAAAATAGGCTTGAATTTAACAGAATCTCGAAAAATCGGGACTCGGAATTTTGAGACTCTATTCTAGTCATTTAATATAGCATTTCAATAATGCTTCTCTGTACAGGAATAATATTTATCCAATAGGGTAGTCGTATGATATTAAAAGACATTTATTGACTCTGTAGATTTAATAAAAGGTAATGTATTTTTTACAAAAGTATTTTGCATGTTCACTGCAAAATCATCTGTCATTTGTCACCTACATAGTAATGGATGTACATAAAGTATAACACTCTTATACATATGTCTTAAGTATACCTTACAACCTAGGGTCGAGAGGATCCTAGATAGTTTAAATGTACGGACATTTCTTCACCTGGTCTCTCACAAATGTAAAGGTTTTTTTCCTCTGATTCACTTCATCACTCATGATCAACTTAGGGTCTTCCCATTTACAGATTTTGCTTTAAAAATTTGAATTAAGTTCTAAAAACTTATGGAAATGTTGAATATTTCTTATGACCAATCTGTTTCAAGTAAAACAAAAGTCTATATATGGTTTAAACATTTTGAAGATGTTTGTGAACTTGTTGAAGGGATGAATGGTCATTTTTATTGACTTAAAAATAGTCTATAAAAACAAAACAACCGACAAAGAAATAAATATCTGATACGGCAGCTAACTTATATGGAACTGTGAATGGTTCCTTTACAATCAGTGTATCAACATCTCAAAAAAATGTGCAAATTTGATTATTCTAAATTATGAAATGAAACAATCGTTTTTATTCTTTAAAACACCCTTCACATTATTCTAGTGCTATTTATTTTGTAAATTGTATGGTTGTTGGGTTCATATTTTAAAAGTTAGTGGTTGGAGGCTTCTGATTGGCCTTTGTAGAAAGCTTACCTCCGGGCTATTAACCCTTCCCTTACGAAAACCCCTAATCTCTCACTACAAGACCACTCCACTATTCATCTCACTATGCTTCCTTAGATGTATCACTCCATGGGGATACTGATGGTAGATACTGCTCTGTGACAGTATTAGAGTGTAGGTAATTTGGAATTATATAATCCCACTTACGTTGTCATGATTCTTTTATTGTAGAAAATACAAAGAAGATGCCATAGTCATTAATTGTAAAAGAGAATAATAGCAAGTTAAAGAGGCTTGGTAAACAATGAGACCAAGCCGAACTAGAGCCAGATGAATATATTTATGCGAAATGGCAGTACACTAGTTATAAAGTTATCAAAATACGTAATTCGTTCTATATTATCTAAAAAAGTAAATACCTGAAAATCTATACATAAGCAGTAGCTTCGTTAATGAAATGATTGTTTTGAAACACAACAGCAAGTAAGTTATGAAGTTTTTACTTAGTTATGCAATAATTACTCATATATTGTCTACTTTTTAAAAAGTACGGGTAACTCAATAAATCAATCTATGGTTTTTTTAAAGTCATGCTTCTACAAAGTATTAAGTAGATTGTTTTTGTTAGCGTCACTTACATGGATTATTTTTTCAGACACATCCTACACAGTCAGCATTTTTATCCAGCGTAGATCTGCACACACACTTTAGTTATCAGTTAATGATGCCAGAAGCAATTGCAGTTGTATGCGCACCTAAGTACAAAGAGTAAGTAAAGGAATTGACAGATGCGTAATTGAAACAGAGTAATTAAAGCAAAGGTTTAGTAAATTTTCGGGTTTTAATTGAAATTTGTTCAAGCTTTAAAATTCATGCTAAAGTCTTCTTCCTTTTTTCCTCTTCCAATGGCTCTCACTTGCCTTACACCATTCCAGATCTTGCCTCCCAATACAATCCAGGTAAGTCCCTTCGTTGTTATCTTTCCTATCAAGTTCACTCCAGACCAGGGGGCGCTCCTTGTCCATAATAGATGTTTGGCATGCACATATTGTGCATCTGTTGGATTCTTAAATTTTCATTCTGCTGGGATGTCCAGCGAGACAGTCATGCCCTGTGGCGAGTCTGAAGTTAGCAACAGATGTTTTTCTCGGGAGTGTTTTATTCGCCTCAAACACCTCAAACACATTATAGGACTTGTCCTTCAATCTTTCCTTCATCATATTCCTAAAACCTTGTTGGTAAGATGTTTTAATACTTTTTATTCTTGCTTGCTTTGATAGAACTTTTGATGGTTTTTGAACAATTTTAGTCCCTCTCTTTGCAAGTTCATCTGCGGTCTCATTCCCCTGTATTTCCATATGAGGCGGGAACCACTGCATTACAATATTGATTACATTGTTTTTTACAATTTTATAATTCTTTTTTATATTCTGTACAATTGCACAACCTGTATTATCATTATTAGCCATTGCTGGTAATGAGGATTTAACAGTCAACCAATAAAACAATATTGGTACTAAGCCATGATCTTAGAATCAGGTGTTGAAGAGTCTCGTTGATGGCAAACAGTTCTGCCTCAAAAACAGTTGAGTTATTGCTCAGTGCAAAATAGTGTGAGAAGTAATCACTGTATATTTCCGCTCCCGTATATATTCCTGCTGTATATTCTCTGTATATTCATGCTAAGGTTACAAAAATAATAATGAAAAATTTATAAAGACCAATTCAAAATTGGCTATTCAGTAAAAATAATTCATAAGTGTTTCATAAATATTTTGAAGATAAATTTTTCCTAAAAATACTCAGACCTGGTCAGAACTTTAAAAAAAAGCCTGTGAAGAAATTGTCAAAAATTGCACAGAAAGAATTAATCACAATAAACTGATGACCTTTTTGTTAAAACTATAAATGTTAAAACAATAAAGAAGTTATATTCCTTTTTAAAAAAATTAAGATGACTAACTACGAATTTCCAAAATATCCTGTTAAAAATTGTATTTACTGTATATATCATATAATAGAAAACCTAATAATTCAATTAATATAAACATTAGATTTCTTCAAATAATAGAGTTTTTTAAACTATTAACTTTGTAATTTTTTCAAGATATCTCCAGTTAGTGAATATAACATAATTATATCTTCAAGAATAACAACATATTGTGATTATGAATTTGTAAACGTTTACTAATCTTGTACGTTAACAAAACATTGATAAAGAGAGAACTTCTTTATTGATGGAGAAGTGCATAAACTAAATCACTGTGTTGAAAGAATAGGTGATTGTATCTAACATTGACTGTTGAAAAAGGCAGTAGAAGGAAACATGAACAGAAGAATGGCTTAAAAGGGTTATATTGATAAATAACTAGATGGAAACAAAGTGAGACAGTTTGAGTATACTAAGTCTTGTTCCTGTGTTATTTACTTTTATGAACTTTTGAAATACTAATTCACAGCTCAACATTTCTCTCTTTTCAGTGATAGTCTTGTTGCTTGAATATTGGATAATTTTTAAACCCAATTCAGTGCAAAATATTTTCAGCAGGTTGAAGTTAGTTGGTAATATATAAGTAACAAGGGACTTGTAGGGGCAAAAGCCCCTATTCATATTGAAATAAATTTAAAACTTTTGTATAATAATTACATTTTTTAATACAAATTAATTTAATATAAATCAATTTTTTCATAACAAAATTTCCTCATTTTTGTTTTCAATTTTATATTTTTGACCAATCGAGTTATCAGCATGTATCTTTAATTCATCTTGAGATTTTACTTGTCTTGGTGCAACATAAAGTTGATCATGTGTAAAAACAGGTTTAGTCGATTGAAGCCTTTCTTATAGTTATTGAAAATGTAAGTCTTAAAGGTAATTGGTTCTTTTTTGTTTGAAATGGCATGTTAGTATCTAATTTGTTGATATTAATTTAATTATTGGTAAAAATATGATGTTTCCTTTTCCAGAACCAGTGATTATTTGGTTTTTCACCAGGGAAAAAAACAAAAATTTCTAATTTAATATACTTGTCAAACATATTTAGTACGATAAGATGTACTCAATTAGCAAGACTTGATCCCAAGGTCATATGTCTAATTAATCTTTAATACTGTTAAAATTTGTATACTCAGTTGTTTTTAATATAATATTTGTACAGCTGTTTCTCAGCTGAAATATTTGAAAATCATACTCAGAGGTTTTTAATTGCAATGTATTTGTTATGGAGATTTTGGTAACTTGTTCCTCAAACGCTATAAATGTGGTAAATTGAGAAAAACTTATATTTTCCCCGCTCCTAACCATCAATACCTTTAATTTGAGCCATCTCCCAGCTCTGTACGGTCTTCCAAGCTCCCACAAATTTTCTCTCCAGATTCGGCTTACGAAATGATATATATGGACTAGGGGTTTGTAGGGGCAAATGCAAATTATATATATATATATATATATATATATATATATATATATATGGATACTTGTATATAAGTTTGTAATATTACCTATAATATCTTACCCTTTGGCCCCTATGCTTGTTTATATGCCAGACGCACGGGGTGTGTCCCTGACCCATATTCGCAGATATAGGAGCATGCAAATATCGTTTAAATGAGAAAATTATTATGGCTGTGTTCAGCAAACTTTAGGCTTTTCTGTGATATATTTCATTTTGTTCTTGAATAAATGACATTACTTCAGTACCCGTGGCAATAACACTATTGCCGCAAGTCCTCCGTGGCAATAACACTATTGCCACAAATCCCACAGCAGTTTCATTTTGTAAAAACTAAATGATAAGAGATTTTCTTTCTGTTTATAACTATTTTTGTAAGTATTTAAAGAGATAAAACTTTATTGATTTTAATGAAGTAGGTTCAAGTTAAAAGGATAAAGATTATTTGGTTCGATTAACGGATGAAGTGTAATAAGTTCAAGCAATAACAGTGAGCGTGAAACTGTTGATTAGGTTAGTTCTCCTTATTTGAAAATTTTGTCTATGTAATTGTATTTGTTTAAATTCCTTAAAAATAAATTGTGTAGTTAATATAATGGGAATTGTATGATACTCAAATGAGCTTAAAATGTCTTTAGGTGGGAAAATACATTCAGTTAACCTTCATTTAAAGTCAGATGCTAGAAATAGTGGTTTCGCTAAAAAATACCCATTTCAGCATTTTGAGCAATTACAAAAATCAGGATTTATAGGGTTAAAACAATTAAAAGATTTTGTGAAACTAATTATTTGATTTTTTTCATTGTTTTTAGCACCAAAGTGTTCTGTCTCACACCACACTATGGTCTGGACTTTATAAAAAATTGCCACAAAGTTGGATTTCATCCACATCCGAATGATCCTCCCCTTTTCATGGTAAGTATTTTGCTACAGTTTGAATTAATAATTTAACTTAGATGTCTCTTTTTCCAAATGAATATCCACTAGAGTTATACAGGATCTTTAAATGAAGGGATCCTTAAAGTTATGATGATTATATTCTTTAAACAACTTCGTACTAGTGTCAAATTTCTCAGAGTGCTTGCTTGCTTGTTATACCAGTTTTAAAAGCCTCTTTATTCTCTAGTATCATTAAGGCTATTTATAGGTTATAAAAAGAGCACCTAAGGCTTGGAACATTTAAATTTTTAAAGTGTCAACCCTGAAGGGCTGTATTTAAAGGCAAAAAGCATACAAACGCTGTAGTTGTCTAGTAGTTTTGTTAAGGGATATTGTTTTTGGGGAGCTCTCATTCTTGTGTTATATCTACTGTTCGCCTCTTACACTCCCTATAGATATTGTAATTTGGAATAGTAATGGTTAGTGAACTAGTTTGGTTTCATGATATGTAAAGAAACATTTTGGGATGAACTCATTACATTGTACTTTGATCAAGAAAGGTATATGTGTATGTAATTATTATTGTTAATTTTAAATAATTATTCCACCACTAAGTGCAATTAATTTTTACCTTATGTGATGAGGCAATTTTCGGTCACACACGCACACACACAGACACACACACACGCACACATGCACACACACGTGCACACACACACACACTTGATGATGATGCAGCTACCCTAAGAATGTAGTAATCAAATGATTCGAGTGTGCTAAAATTAATAGTAGACTTTACACTTTAATTTTATTGCTTTTTGTAAATCCTTTTCTATCTCCTACTTTGTAACGAGAAAACATAAAAAATGGCAATATGCTGTTCTGCCTTCAATCTACTAGTACTAGGTAGATGTAGAGATCTTAAACTGGAGACAAGTTCTTTAGGGTTGTTAAACATTAGAGAAATTTTAAAACCAATAGCTCAATAATTTATTGTGACAAAATTTCATGTCTTTGGCTTAATACTGTATATCGTACTATTACACATCAAGACTGTAGAAGGTGTTTTTGGGAAAGGATCACTGAGCCTTCATTATTTAATTAAGATTGACATGCTTCTCTTAGACCCTGATTAAATTAATAAGTATGCTATTAGCATACATAACATATCGTGTAGACAGTTTTGGCGGTAAGCGATCGGGGCTTCCCCGTAAAAAAATATATGGAGCCCCCTTTAATAAAATAAATATCAAACCGATTTTTAGGATGTAATACAAAGCCTATAATATTTTCACTTATTAGGCCTATTACATCACTGTCGTCTATGACTGTAAAAACTATTTCAACGTTAGTGTAATAAACAGCATAATGTAAATAAGTTGATTGTAAATAGTTAATAGTAAATAAATATTGTCAAATAGTAAATAAGTCATTGATTAAATTGTGCGACAACAGATTGGCCATTGACCATTATAAGGGATTATATATTTTTGCCGTGTGCAGTGGTGGCTGGAGCAAGCTCGCACTGAGCCTAGCATTGGTGCTACAATTTGGTTATACTGCATACATTCATACTCAAGCCAGATCCTCCTCCTGGGGAGCCAGCATTATGGACCTACGCCACCGACTGCCTCAGTCTTTTGAAGTTAGACCGGGGAAGCGATTCAATCACTGACTGTCAGTAACCAATTGCAGTGTGTTGGTAGCCGATAGGTGCGCATGTTCGGTGGCTACTATGCTGTTTCCATTCCCATTTACGCTTGATTTTTAAAAATTTTAATGTGGCAGTTGGGGGCTCCTTCAGCCTGTGCTCTCTGCCCTGCGGTGGCCTTATCGCCACCACTGTGTGTAGTTCTAGAAATGCCCAAGCTATTTGAATATTTTTGGTATCTTTGAGATTTGTTACTTATAGGTTCATTTTTTTAAGTATCTAGTCTGTTTTAATATTTTAGCCCTTCAGTGCTATTGAAAAACAAAAACACTAAAACATTTGATGTATTTCAAGTGCACAGTGTCATTTTTCAATCAGAAGAAAGAACTCTACCAAGTTTCTTTTCTTCTTTGATTCCATATATTTAAAACAGACCGAATTATTACAAAGTTAAGTCTGTCAGTCACCTTGGTAAAAGTATTAAATAGTATAAAATGTAGTGTAATTGGTATCGAAAACTATAGTTTCGACACTATAGGGCAATAAAGTGTTCTGGCCTCACTATAAACGATAATTTCATAGAAAGTAAACACATAATAAAAATCTGAAAGTATTATTATGTTACTGTCTTTCAATTAATTAAAATGAACACTTCCATAGAGTAGTACTAAACCTGACTGAACCTATTATATATACAAAATATCATTCAAATTCACTCCTTAATATTTCTGATTAATACTTTTTATATGTTTCATATTTACCCTTCAAAAAAAATCACTGTCTGTCTATTTTACAATATTCAGAAAGTGTATTTTTATAACTACAATAAAACCTCGATAATTCAGACTAACTGGGACCGTAGCCGACCAGGATTACTGAAAATCTGGATTGACTAGAGAGTGCTTAAAAATTCGTGAAATCATTTACTTTCAGAAAATCACCTCTATGTTGTGTTTACACAACAATCACCTCACGAATGATGTTGGATATATATATATGGTATGCGAGTAGACAGATGGCCTCACGCACTATGCTGGGTATAGCAGCTTGCCACAATTACAATATTAAAAGACAAGTACTTTTATGGTATGTAGTGCACTGTAAGGCTTATAAAAATACAGTATTATGTCCAGAATTAATATTTTAACATCAATAATTACAGATTTAATGTAGAAAACAATTTTTTAAAACATCAAAAAATATCACAACAACTAATCTGGATTATGCGGAGAGCTGGAATAAAGGTCCGAAATATCAAGGCTCTACTGTATCAATATTATTACCTTATTAGTAATATGCATATGTAAGTCTGTAAGCTATTTTATATTTTCAATATTTGGTCAACACTGATTTCATCATTATAACCTACTAAGATTGTATTAGTTGCTTAAATAAATAATCTGTGACAGGTACATGAAGTAGGTACATAACCATGTAAAACAGAGATCTTAGGCCTTGATTGCCAAATAGTCTAAATAAATCGAAGACAAGACAGATCAATGCACACTGTAAATATAATGTCTCTACTCAGGGATATGTCTGATGTCCCAGCTTGAAAAGTTAAGCTCAAAATTATAAATGCAATCTAAAACATCTTAACTCATTTTTCTACTATACTTCAAAATTACTATTTTTTCTTGAACCATTAATTCAGTTACAACTTGTACTTTTGTTTTCAGGTTGCAGAGCATATAAAATATGAAACTTCAGCACAAATAGAGATGGTTGATTTTAGGAGATAAAACGCATTGTAGTAATAAACTGACTGTCGCTGGACCGTAGAGGGATCTGCGTTATGACAATAAACTGTCTCATAAGCTAACGGATACAGGCACACACTTAATACTAGCAAGGCTTTTTGCACACTAAAATTTCATTCAGTTCAGTTCTTGTAATGTATTAATAAATAGTACGTATAGATAACAAAATGTTACTTTAATTGTAATAATGAATAAATTGTGTATTAAGTTTGAGATAGTTTAATGAACTGTTAGATAATACTGTTGAAACAAATGTAAGATCTGGGAGGTACACAACATATCCAAAAACTTTGTTTTGTTAACTATAACTCTCTATCCTATAATTATAGTTCATTCCATTCAGAGAGTAATTTATTTGAAATATAACCGTAATTTATGTTATGTTGTCTTTTAGTTTATTTATTTTTATAATTGAGTTGTTTTGCAGAAAGTTGTAGCAGCTTATGTATTATATGTACCAAAGTTTTAAGAATATATTATTGTTTAAGAATTGTATTTAATACTAGTATTTTATTCACACCAATATGTAGTTCTTCTTGCCTCTTTCATATAAATATGTAGGAAATTTACCTGTATTCCTTCCATGCTATGTTTAAAAATTGTCACTTCATCTTTTCCATAATATGCAACCTATGCTGTAGCAATAGGTAGTCCAAGAAATCCGATCTTAGTTGTACTATTTTATTTTTTAATTCGTCTCGGCTGAGGAGAAACGAAATTATTTAATATCATATTGACTTTTTGACAATTCACTGTATCATTACTATAAATCACCCTTTTCAAGACAAATGGCTACACATATCTGATAACATCTTGTTTGGTGTTATGGTTAATAGAGTTATGGCTAAATATTTCAAATGAATTACTTGTTTTATAATTTTTTTCATTTATTTCACGTGTACATTGTAATAATCATGTCTGATATCAACAGTAAGTTACAAATAAGATCATCAATAAAGCGACTTAAATAAAATAAATAAATATTATAAATATTATATATATATATATATATATATATATATATATATATATATATATATATATATATATAGTGATATTTCACATTGTCCACCAAACAGTGATTCGAAAATGGTCACGTGACCGAAAAGTGACATTTTTGTTTGAATGTAATATGACTGATGATGAAATATGTACACTGTTCACCTATACCATTCAAAATAAACCAATAGAAAATCTGAGATCTAAAAGTCTATAGCCCCTCTTATGATGTCTCCTAAATAGTTCCCAGACTGTACTTTTATACTTATTACAGAAGTTTAATTTGTAGATGTTTACCATTATCAAGTCAAAAATGTAAATAATAAATAAATTTCCCTAATGTGGAAATTGTCGACAAAATTTTACTACTTTATTTCAACTGTGAAAACTTAAATATAATCAATTTAGTTCAATGTTACACAGTAATGAAATGAATATATAAAAATAACTAAAAACGAGTTTTTAAAATAATAGAACCTCTAATTTGTCATGTTCAGGACCGAGAGGGTGACAAATTTGAGAAAAGACGAATTATGGTAGTTGTTAATTTATCTTGTGATTGAGGGTAAACTTAGTACATAAATAGGTATGTAATATAATTAGTGTGCTTACATGGTTTATGTCGGCTGAAAAACTCAGCAACACTATAAAAAGACAGCCTGCTGTATAATTGGTAATTACAAATAGAGTACGATACTCTATTTGTAAAAACCCTTTTACAGCACCATGTAAGAACAATAAGACTAGCAAAGAAATATAGTATATTAAATCTATTTACATTTTAGTTTTGATGAAATTCTGTCATTTTCTTTCTTACTAAGGAGTTCTTTTCTGATGACGCCTATACTATGTGACAGTGCAGATGAGATTTGTTATTACTGAGATGAATTAGAGAATGATTAATTAGAGAGATTCTGCTGTATATAGATTTTCAAACTAAACTATTTGTAATACAAATATTATGAATGGTTTCTTGGGGAAATATGGATGTATGTTTGCTGTAAAGGAATCGTGAATTTTGGGGAAAGTCAATTTAACCATTTAATAAAGACAGCTTATGTCTGGCAAATATATGAAAATTGTTTTAGTGATTGTGTGTGTTTTAAGATTACTGACTAAACTGTTACTGAGGAAAGCCTGTCAGCCTCCTGTTGAGTCCAACAAAATCTCAAGTATATGAAACATTAATTCACAAACACCTAGCTATTCAAAAGATAGTTTGAATCGTTAAAAACTTTTAGTTGGATGTAAAAGTAAAATAAGTTGAATGGTTGATTTTGCTTTAAACATGTCATAGCTTGTTTGAAAGTACTGTAGGTGTATTTGTAGAGGAAATTAACCTTAAACATATTCCTCACATTTTTTTCAATTTTTTACAATGTTACTTAGCGTTCTCTTGAATGGTTCACATAAGTAACTTTTTTTAAATATAAAGCAGTACTTATACATTTTGTTGACAATAATGTCAAACCCTCACATGTTATCTTAGTATATGTTATCATATGTATATAGATATTTATATTATTTGTAATTATTAATCACTTAAAACAATAGTTTATGACTATCCGAACTTTGAATTTAGTAAATTTGTTAAAACTTACTGAGACAGAACGTTTTTGATCGCTATGTGCCGATCTTCATCAGTGTCTTCTGCTTGGAGATGTTGGGTCAAGCGGTGACGGTTTTAAAGGTAGGTTTTCGATAGTATCAAAGAGTATGTGTGATTTGTATTGTGTTTGTTCGTTTAATATGTTTGTACTTTGTGTTTTTGTGTGTCTGTAAATTTCATATTGTTCTAATGTGTTGAGATGTGGTCTTTTTTTGTTGATGTGTATATAGGATTTCTAGGTTTTGGTAAATGTCTGTGTATTTGTGTCCTGTAGCTTTTATGTGGTTGTAAAATGTTGAGTCGGTGTTCTGTTTGTGTTCTTCGACTCTTTGTTTAAAGCTGCGACCTGTTTGTCCAATGTAGAAATTGTTACATTCGTCGCAGTTCAGTTTGTATATGCCTGGTGCTTGTAGTTTATCCTTGTTGTTGGTGTTGTGTTGTATTTTGTATTGTAGCTTGTTATTAGTTTTGTATGCTATTTTGTATCCTGTTTTTTGAAATTTGAGGGCTATTTTGTTTGTTGTTTTGTTTATGAATGGTAATGTGATATATTTGTTTTCCCTGTCTGTAGTGTTAATTTTAGTGTTTTTTTGTATTTTGTGCCATAGTTTGTCTATTATTGTGGTGTTGTATCCATTTATGTATGCTAAATATTTAATTGTGTCTAGTTCTTTGTTTATGTTTTCTGTGGTCATTGGGACTTCTTTCAGTCTATGGAGCATGGATCTGAAGGATGCGTGTTTGTGTTGGATAGGGTGGTTTGAGGTGTTGTGGATATGGGTTTTTGTGTCTGTTGTTATTGGTTTCCTGTAAATGTTGAAGCTGTGTTTTTGTGTGTGGCTTTTTGTTATGGTTAGGTCGAGGAAGTTTAGGGATCGGTTGGTTTCAATTTCTAAAGTGAAGTGGAGTTTTGGGTGTATTTTATTAGTGTAGGTGAGGAGTTGTTCGCATTGACGGGAGTTGCCTCTGTATAGTGTTATAATATCATCGACGTATCTGTGCCAGTAAATAATTTTGTGTGCGTGTGTATTGTTTGTGAGTATTTTGGTGTTTTCTATGTGTTGTAGAAAAATTTCGCTTAAGACACTACTGATAGGACTTCCCATGGGTAGGCCATTTGGTTGTGAATAGAAGTTTGAGTTGTGGGTGAAATAGTTTTGTTGGGTGATGATTTGGAGGATGTTTATGATTTCGGTAACATGGGTTTTAGGTATGTTGTTCTGTATTAATTGGGTTTCTAGGATGTTGAGCGTTTCGAGTATGGGTATGTTGGTTTACCATTTGTTATGTCGAGTGACAGTAGTGTTGAGTTGTGTGGTATGTTTATGTCTTTTATTTTATTTATGAGATTATGATATTTGTAATTATAAATTAGAAACTAAAATAAAAATTTTCTCTATTGACCTCAGTAGAAATTGATTTTGAAAAAATGTTTTTAACATTCGATTGTGCTATAGAAAGAAGTTTGCCTAGCAAATGGTAAACTCTTAAATTGAGCTGTACATAAAGTATGGATACTAGGGGGTGCTAAGATTTGGCACACAACATCCCTTTGCATCATAGATTTATTGCTGCTAGTATTTTCTCTTTGACTTGGCCGAGTAGTAAGTGACTTCATCAGTGTCTAGGTTGGCCTAAAGAAAATCTTTTAAGCTAGGCACCAGAGGTTTTAAATACAATCGGTATATAATATGATTATAAAGAGTATATGTATTGGGTATGCTCACTAACTTACCAAAATTGTAATATAATACAGTATACAGTAATATAATATGTTCAAATTAAACAAAATTAAAATAATATTAAATTTTGTATATAATTTCTATTATCCACAATTAATTAACATGAATAAAGTTATTAGTTTTTTAGCCTAATTTTTGTAACATATATTCACTTATTGTATTGAGGAAGGCTAGAGTACTACAATGTATTAAAATTAATCTTGGTAAAGCAAATGTGTTAGTAATGTTTTGTAAAAGTCTCTATATTTGGAGACAGTGTTAAGAGCATGTATTGGTTTTTATCTATATAATTCTTACAATAGGAGTTTTCATAACACAACTCAGGTTAGGTGAATATTTACAGCATTCTGAATCAAGTTAATTTAAAATTTGAGTGTTCTGAATATAATGTTAATTCAATTGTTGTAACAGTTCTAGAAAAGACGTTTTTTAAATAAATGTGAATTTTTTTTAATTAACAATTTGATGTATTGATCATGCTATAGTGAATCATACTTATTAAACATGACTGATATTTTCATAAATTACGAGCATTTTTTATCTTGTTTTTAATATGTAGGCCTACTGAATGCTTTTTTTATTTCTTATTTCTGTTAGTAATTATGAAATAGTCTGTTTTGCAGTCTAATTTAGTTTACATTTGGGATTTATTTAGTTTTAACAAAGTAAAAACACTTTATCGAAGTCACTTTACCGAAATCATATTTCTGTAGTCATTGTATGTACGAGTTAGGCTGCATATTTTTTTTAATGAGACAAGATTTTAATTTTTGAAATAGTTCTTTTTTTCTTCTAAAATCTTAAATTTGAGCTATTATATTTTATAGTTTCAAACACTACCTAAAGGTAATAATAATTCTTATGGTAAAAGAGGTTGCATAATTTTGGAAGGCATAATTATGTTAACAAATGACACAATTTTTTGTGTCATTTGAATGGGGAGAAAGATATGGAATGATGTACAAAAAAATATTACTTACATCGTAGGTGATGTACAAAAAAATATTATCAACCTATTATCGGTGCACATCTATTTTAAAATAAACAAGTAATATAATTTTTTTCATCTTTCTACTCAAGTCAACAAAGAAAAACCTTATTTTAGTTTCTTCTTATTTTATAATTACAACTAATATAAGTATCTAGTTATATGACAGAATAGCAATATTAAGAGGCAAAATCAAAAGCATATTTCCTTACAATTTACTATTTTCTTTCCAAGTATGGTGTTGGACTATATTTTTTATTTGTTACTATTTATACCCTCTCTTTATTTTGTTGCTTGCATTGTGTTGTAGTTTTTTTTCGCTAATATTCTCTGTTTGTGAAGCTAGGATCGATAATGTTAATCCAGTTTGTTTGTTTATTTTATTCTTTTTGTTAATTTTTAATCCTAGATCATTATTTATGAAATTGTGTGGTAACCATGGCAACAATTTAAAATTGTACAATGGAGGTTTCGACTACAATCAGACGGGAGCAAAAAAAATTCATATAGGCTACTTCCTTGAGAAGTACACTTTTAGCAATGGGAAAGTTGGCTCAGTGTCGAAATCTAGACTTTGAACACGAAGATACTGAGTTCAAATGTGACCTAGTACCTTAATTTTTTATAAATTAATTATTGAATAAATATTTTTTAAATAACTGTATCAACACCAATTTTTATCCACTACGGGTTAAAAAAATGTATTTGAACGTGGTTGGATGAATATAAACGTATTTTATTTACCATTGAAAATTTGTACAAGGTATATATCATGAGAGTGTGAACTAATAGAAGGAATTGAATAAAAAGCAATAAGAAATGATTATTTTTATTAATGTGCATTTATTACAAGTTGCAAAAATCAATATTTTTACAAAATACATTTACTTTTAAAAATAGTTACAAAAAAGCTCTTTGATTTGATGTTTTCATGTACGAGTATAATATTTCTACAAATAACTATACTATTTACCCTTTTGTCCAGTGACAGATTGGTTATGCAGGAATATCAGGGGTGATTTAGGATTAACTTGTACATCTCATCCAGGTTTTGAGTCTCCATAAAGCAGAAAAAATTGTTCTTCTGTTGCAAAAAAAACTTTTAACTAAATGAGGTAGGCCATTTCAGGAGGTATGTTTCATTATCAGTGTAAATTGATGCTGTTATTTTAAATCAATTTTAAAATTTGAGAATTTGTTGGTTTTTTTTCAAATTATAAAAACTAATAGAATATTGGAAAAGGCATTCTAATTTCATTACCCTTAAAACTAAAAAAAGGATTCTTACTTTTGGTCTGATGGGAGCCCCAAATTAGAAATATGTTATTTGTGAATCTGATATTTTTGATTTTTTAGTCGAATATACTTGTATCTTGAAAGTTTTATTTATGGAACAAAAACTACTGAAAATATAATATAAAAAGTACTGAATTTCAGCGAATTCAATGAAAATACAGTATTGATTTTATTATACTTTTAATTGCTTATAGATTTTTTTAGTTATCCAATATTACAGGTGTCATAATAAAATATTGAATTTAATAAACAGATTCAGTATTTTGGAAATGCGTCATCCATATTCTCTTAATAATCTGGCCTACTTTATATTTTAAACATTTTGCATTTTTCACTAATTGAAGGCGCAAATTGTTTTGTTTTATTTGATATCATTAGCTTTTTCATCACTTCAACGGAATAGATTATTTTAAAACCCGGTGCTTAATTTTATCTAAAAACGTGATTGTAAACAAAGATACCGTCTGTTTTGTCGGCTGCAATTTAGCCATTTTTTAAAGTATAATTACCAATTTTTAATTATAATCGTAGACAATATAAAAAAACAATAAAAATAACTTAATTTACTTCTTAATTCAATACAAATCTTTGATAATAAGAGTTAAATTTGAAAGAACAAAGCTAAAGAAAGCAAGATTAAAGTTGCGAATGTTGGCACACCTGACTTCTGTGTAGTCAACCATCAGCTGTTGTGTTGTTTTCTTCATTCATTCAGTCTAACGTTGTATTCCGATCTTGCGCGTTGTGTTGAGTGTAGCAAATAATCAGTGTTGTAGGTCAGTGTTGTAGCATGTGATTTTGTGATTAATATACAGTTACATTTGTTTTTGTGTTTATAAATGATTTAGCGATTTTACAGTGGATTATGCAGCGTGATTTGTGAAAGCCCATTTACGAGAGGCTTGCATTGTTGACATAAACAAAAGGTCAGTAATTGCACACATTGTTAGCGTCGTTTATTGAAAGTTAATTTAATTTAAAAAAAAAACATTATATGTTGAGAACAAATTTGATGGAGTAATTATAAATTTGAAGAGTGTCCTTAATTTGTTTATCTATATTTTAGTTCAGAAAGCGAGTTTTAGGCTTTCGTTAATTTTTTCGATATTTATTGTTTTATAATATCATTATTAAAGATTTAAAAAGGGAAAATGGTTTCGTTTTATGCGACATTTTGTACAATAGTTATCAAAAGCACAAAAACTATAGTATTTTTGTTTTCAAATGTTTTTCTGTAGGCATTTAATTTTTTGTGTTAAAATTTTAAGACACATTTAATTTTTTTACTTGGTTGATCTACTTATCGTTTTGATTTAAGTAAAAATATGATTTTTCTCAACATTACCAAAAATTATTGAATTGTATAAAACAGAAGTTTTAAAATGTAAACAAGGCTCCGGTAGTCAAGGTGAAATAGTAAAAACCTCAACCTTAGAAATCGTAAAAATACAATAATAACCTTATTTAGGCTATATATATATATGGAATATGATTTGCATATGTAACATACTCCAAATGCTTTCCAAAGGGTCTAGAGGAGATAAGAGAAAACCATTTTAGCTTTTAGTAAAATATTTCTACCCGAAATCAGTAATATTTGCCTAACCATTAAGTTTAGTAATTGGTTTGAAAGATGTATATTTCCCTACATAAGGTTGAAAGCTCTTTCTTATTTTTTAGAGATCCGTAGACGATAAAAGTAATTTTTTACTTAAATAAAAGAGCAAAAGAAACTTAATTGCTCATCGAGGCCTTGACTCAATTAAAGATAAATTTAGGTCGATAAAAATATTACTATCTAGTTTATACACTAATAATATCTTTAGTGTACTTAGTGTTATGGGCCAAATACAATGTACGAGATATTCGTAAAAGAAACTCAGTTGTTTAAAATTACTTTGTAGCCTCATGTTCACACTGTGAACTGGCATAATTAGACGAATTAATTTGTGACACCATTTACCTTTTGTGGGCAATCTCGACAAACACTGAGTTACCTCAAATTTCTTTCGTTTTACGTTAGCATTCCAAACAAGTAAACATTTTTGTGCTTTTCGCAAATCATAATTAATGAATAACATTTGAAAAAATACAAACATATCATCCATTTAGCAACACACTCGAAACTGCCTAAACTGTTTTAAAGTGTAGTGATCTCACATTAGTAAAGATGTAGGCCTATGTAAACGTTTGTGAAGTGAGGTTATGTTTATATACCGGTAGGCCTATTTAACATAATTTTAATCAATATTTACGGTTTCTGACGTTTGAAATGACTTCTTCTTTAGAATGTATTGTTCAATAATACGATTTTCCCTTTTAGGAAAAAACAAAAAAGATAAAACAACGCAAAACGTTAACCGAAAACATAATATAGACTGAAATTTTTGTGATTAGAGTTTGTATCTGATATTTAAAAAAAGAGTTTTAAAGTAAACAGTAAAAAAGAAGCAGATCTTAGCATTATTAGGTAGTTGTAGTTTAAAATTTGGTTTGCTATGAACACAGGCAAAAATTGGGTAAAAATATAGTCTTAATGACGTTGGTTAAACATTTTTTTAATAACTCTTTTTAATGTGTAGAACACAAGTATCCACTTTTTTCCACAGAAAAACGGAAATTTTCTTTTTTTACATTTTAAATGTTAGTCTGTAGTGGCATGGAGGCCTATAGCGTGTACCGGGCGCACATTTGCTACAGCGCACTGCACTACGTCTAGATATGGTTGTAATTTTATACATTATTATATACCTATATTAAAATATACGTACGAAGGATCCAGTCAGGATAGATTTGGTTGTAATTTTGGTAAATATTTAGACTTATTGCCGATGCAGAAAAATACAACCAAACTTATCCTGACTGGATACCTTATAGGTATATTTTAATATGGTTATATAGTAATGTATAAAATTATAACCAAATCTATCCTGACTGGATACTTTATAGGTATATTTTAATATAGTTATATAGTAATGTTGTATAAAATTATAACCAAATCTATCCTGACTGGATACTTTATAGGTATATTTTAATATAGTAATTTTGTATAAAATTATAACCAAATCTATCCTGACTGGATACTTTATAGGTATATTTTAATATAGGTAGATAGTAATGTTGTATACAATTACAACCAAAAGTTAAAAATTTAGATTTTAAGTTTAGCAATTGAGATTGACGTAGTGCAGTGCGCTGTAGCTACTGCGCGGCCTGTTCACGCTATACATGCCATTACAGACTAACATTTAAAATGTGATAAAAGCGAGTTTCCGTTTTTTCAGCGGAAAAAAGTTGATAATTGTGTTCCACATATTAAAACGGGTAATTAAAAAAAAGAAATTAAAAAACCGACGTCATAAGGACTATATTTTTACCCAAAATTGTTATATGATAAAACTATATTAAAATAAAGTTTTATTCCATACAGGTCTTCTTCGACATATTTGTTTTCACGTATGTTACTAAAAATACTTTTAAACGAGAATGTACTTGAACAAAAAATTGCAACATAACCTACAAGTACCAGCTAATGAATTTGTATAGGATCGAAGTTTCCTAATAAAACAAAGCAATAATTACACAATATAAGCGTAAAATATCTAGCTAACGTAGGTTTGGTTATACAGAAATATAAATCTATCATGTAAACACAGAATTTCTCTTACGGACAAAGTTGACGAATTCGATACAGTTATGCACAACTCCAAGTACTTGGCCAGGATTTTGGGAAGATGGAGATCTATCCAATAATAGACACTCGATAAAGGGTGCGGTGTATATATATTTATAATACGAATAGAACTTTGAATTGAGTTGAATTATATGTTTTTAGGTTGTTGGTTTTTTAAATATTAAAACAGTTAAAAGTTTTCATATAAAAATACTAGTACCCGAGATATAGCTCCAGAAATAGGAGCTTCCACATGAACCTAAACTTGAAACATAAATATTGGAACAACAAAAGTCAATAATAAATGTAAATGTAAAAAGAGTCAATAATTGAAATCATAATAGGCTAGTAAAACTTAGATAGAAATAAAGACCATTTATATGTTAGTACTGTATAAAAAGTAAATAGTATAATACAACTTTGTAAGTGGTTCATTCTAATCGTTCCATTTCTTAATCATTTCGCTAATAAAAACATTCAGCGAAGAAGGGTCCCCTCTGACCCCATTTGGCCACGTCTCTGACAACTTTACTATAAAGACAAAGTTTCTTAAGCACAGGATCATATTACAATAGACTACATAGATTATTATATAATTTACTACAATCTAGATACAAAGTAGGTACATTAAGATAGATTTAGTTATAAAACAATACAAGCTTAGTAGACTAAATGTGACACAGACGTACTTAACGGTTAAAATTGACAAACCCGATATTGTTTCTGTAGTTCTGTATAAGTAGTAATTAAAAAAAAAAATTAGGACTAATTTTAAAAAAGTTTTCTGTAGTCACTGTTTGTTAGAACTATGTTATTCGACGTTTGTTCACTAATATACTTAGGTAAAACAGACCGATATGTTATAGCTTGTGCATTTTTAGCTTTGTATAACCAAATTCATCTTATCCGGGTACTTTGTTACTATGTTGTAGTATATATAAATTGTGTAATAAAATATAGCGCTCTGTTTTATTAAGAATCTTCGAGTTTATACAACCATGCGTACTGCAAAGGGCAAAAATCGGTAACTGTGCAGAATAAAGATCTAGGCCAAAGCGCCCAACATTACACAAATTTAAACTGATTGTAATAATACATAGTAAATTTAGGCAAAAGAAGGGATAAACCATTACTTTACAAGGTGAGGTGTAACATCGAAGAGTAAAAGGTAGGAGATGAGCTGGCCGGAGGTACGAAGGTTTGGAGGTTAGGTAAGTGGAAGGTCCGTAGGAGTGCGTTGGGTACGTTTAGGTTATGCTAAGTTTTTCAAATTTTAAGGCCTGCCTTCGCTTTAGTGCGCTTAAAACAATTTGTTTCGTGTTTTATAGTACATTTTTGAGTTACATAAGTTAAAACAAACCAAATCAAAGTAGGGTATTTAATATTCGAAGTAAGGTTCGAATCCTACGAACCATTTGGTCAGGTAGGGTATTTACGTATAATACGGAGGCCACTGTTGTACATAATATGTGTTATTTAAATGTGAGAAAATGCACATTGCCCGCCCCTAATGCAATGCGTATAAAATGAATCAAAATCATGTGTTGAAGCTGTATTTTGATAATTATTATTTTTGTTATTGCCACGGAAGGTAAATTTTATATACCTATATTGAACTATACCTATTAAGTATCCAGTTAGGATAGATTTGGTTGTAATTTTATACATTTAACCAAACAAATGTACACATGTAAGGCTAAAATAGAGATCACGTGACATCAAGCTGGAAAAAAGTATTACTCCGCGGAAGTAGACGTCTAACTAGATAATGTATAAAATTACAACTAAATATATCCTAAGTGGAGACTTTATAGCTTTATTTAAATATACGTATACATAGTACGGCGTGCCATTGATACGCGGACGTAGTATTACTTACTACTCCGCACTGAATTTCTTACCCAACTTTAATGTGTTAAAAAAATAATCTTTCGTGTAAAATTGTAATGGATATGATCTTAAGACATGTTTTATGTAGTAATTTTTGGAGCCCAGTAAGAAAAATTCCTTTGCTATAGTGGCCTCTGTATAATACGTAAGAACCGGTAGAATATTTATTAAAAAAAAACAGAAAATATTTTAGTGTTATTGGCTTTTTTTAGTTCTAAAAGTAAAATTTTTTCTCAGTAAAATATATACAAAAATATTCTACTAATTTAAATACTAATAGGCCTTCATCTCTAGATTAACGCGATAAGACAGTCCTTATGTTTGTTGTAGTAAAATTCCTTGATTGGTTACAGTAAACGTGAAATTATTTGTCAGCGTAGGCACACTTAATATTCACATAGCAAACAGTTGGTATTTTGGAAATTAATTTAATTTTAAGGTTTTTCAAGGCCTGCTTCATCTACTTACATATACTTATAATTTTTAATATAATAACAACATTTAAAATTACAATTTACTACATATAACATTAAAATTTAAATAATATTCAACATATAATACAATTTAAGTTCAGTTGTAGCCGTCTGATGTATGTTATACGTAATTTTATAATTCTTATAGCTAGGGCTTATTTGTGTACTGTATTATTGAATTCAAATGTGTGAGTCTTTTTATTCATATTATGTTATTTAATTAAAATGTAACTCTCCTCAATCTTAAAGGTTAATCTAGAATTTGTTACACTTTGGATTTCAGCTGAGTGATTAATCATTTTATAATGAATGACTTTATAAAGTATTGGTTTTATTTATAGAAGAGTAGGCCTAAAGAAAGCAAACATTTTACATAAGAAGTAGTAAATATTAGATACGTTTTGTGATGTAAAATTAGTTTAAAGTTTTTTTAAAATTGATATATATATATATATATATATATATATATATATATATATATAATATATAATGTATATATTTATTATAAATGTATAATATTTTAATGTTGTAAATAATATAATATATTTACATATATACACAATATTATATATATATATTAATATAGCAGGTTTACCTTCATACTTATCTTTTCTTATTCAAGTAGACATTGTTCGAAGCTAACGCTCTTACATTAGAACTTATTGTCGAATCCTAAAGTCACTGTATACAAACCGGAAATAGTAAAGAGCGCGTAAAAACAGGAAGTTTCATTTTAATACAGCTGGACGTCTAACGATCGAGGAAAGTAATTAATCCAGTAGAGGGTTCCTGTTTGCGGATTTTTAATTTCCGTTTCCTGTTTGATCCATTTTGAATTTAACTCATAATGAACAAACAAGATAATGTTTTGTTACATACGACTTTTTTATTTCTTGGAATTACAAGTTCTACTCATAGAATAAAAATCCCCATACAATAAATATACGCGTACAATAAGTATACAATACAATAAACATACACATAGAATAAAAATCTCCATACAATAAGTATATGCGTACATTAAGTATACAATACAATAAATATACGCATAGAATAAAAATCAACATACAATAAACATACGCGTACAATAAGTATACAATACAATAAAAATACGCATGGAATAAGAATCCACATACAATAAATATACGCGAACATTACGTATACAATTCAATAAATATACGCATAGAATATAAATCAACATACAATAAACATACGCGAACATTAAGTATACAATACAATAAAAATACGCATGGAATAAGAATCCACATAGAATAAATATACGCGTACATTACGTATACAATACAATAAATATACGTATAGAATAAAAATCCCCATACAATAAATATACGCGTACATTAAGTATACAATACAATAAATATACGCATAGAATAATAATCTTCATACAATAAATATATGCGTACATTAAGTATACTATACAATAAATATACGCATACAATAAAAATCCCCATAGAATAAATATACGCGTATATTAAGTATACAATAAAATAAATTTACGCATACAATACAAATCTCCATACAATAAATATACGCGTATATTAAGTATATAGGCTAATACAATAAATATACGTATACAATAAAAATCCCCACACAATAAATATAAGCATACATTAAGTATATAATACTATAAATATACTCATACAATAAAAATTCCCACGCAATAAATATACGCGTACATTGAGTATACAATACAATAAATATACGTATACAATAAAAATTCCCACACAATAAATATACGTGTACAATAAGTATACAATACAATAAACATACACATAGGATAAAAATCTCCATACAATAAGTATATGCGTACATTAAGTATACAATACAATAAATATACGCATAGAATAAAAATCAACATACAATAAACATACGCGTACAATAAGTATACAATACAATAAAAATACGCGTGGAATAAGAATCCACATACAATAAATATACGCGTACATTGAGTATACAATACAATAAATATACGTATACAATAAAAATTCCCACACAATAAATATACGTGTACAATAAGTATACAATACAATAAACATACACATAGGATAAAAATCTCCATACAATAAGTATATGCGTACATTAAGTATACAATACAATAAATATACGCATAGAATAAAAATCAACATACAATAAACATACGCGTACAATAAGTATACAATACAATAAAAATACGCATGGAACAAGAATCCACATACAATAAATATACGCATAGAATAAAAATCAACATACAATAAACATACGCGTACAATAAGTATACAATACAATAAAAATACGCGTGGAATAAGAATCCACATACAATAAATATACGCATAGAATAAAAATCAACATACAATAGACATACGCGTACAATAAGTATACAATACAATAAAAATACGCGTGGAATAAGAATCCACATACAATAAATATACGCATAGAATAAAAATCAACATACAATAAACATACGCGTACAATAAGTATACAATACAATAAAAATACGCATGGAACAAGAATCCACATACAATAAATATACGCGTACATTACGTATACAATTCAATAAATATATGCATAGAATATAAATCAACATACAATAAACATACGCGAACATTAAGTATACAATACAATAAAAATACGCATGGAATAAGAATCCACATAGAATAAATATACGCGTACATTACGTATACAATACAATAAATATACGTATAGAATAAAAATCCCCATACAATAAATATACGCGTACATTAAATATACAATACAATAAATATACACATAGAATAATAATCTCCATACAATAAATATATGCGTACATTAAGTATACTATACAATAAAAATACGCATACAATAAAAATCCCCATAGAATAAATATACGCGTATATTAAGTATACAATAAAATAAATTTACGCATACAATACAAATCTCCATACAATAAATATACGCGTATATTAAGTATACAATATAATAAATATATGTATACAATAAAAATTCCCACACAATAAATATACGTGTACATTAAGTATATAATACAATATATAAACGCATACAATAAAATTCCCCACACAATAAATATAAGCATACATTAAGTATATAATATTATAAATATACTCATACAATAAAAATCCCCACGCAATAAATATACGCGTACATTGAGTATACAATACAATAAATATACGTATACAATAAAAATTCCCACACAATAAATATACGTGTACAATAAGTATATAATACAATAAATATACCATTGAATATAAATCTATATACAATAAATATACGTGTACATTAAATATACAATACAATAAAAATACGCATGGAATAAGAATCCACATACAATAAATATACGCGTACATTACGTATACAATTCAATAAATATACGCATAGAATATAAATCAACATACAATAAACATTGCGAACATTAAGTATACAATACAATAAAAGTACGCATGGAATAAGAATCCACATAGAATAAATATACGCGTACATTAAGTATATAATACAATAAATATACCATTGAATATAAATCTATATACAATAAATATACGTGTACATTAAATATACAATACAATAAATATACGCATGCATTAAATATAAGCATATAATGTTCGTAAAATACGTCAATGTACGTAACTTCGTTGGTGATGGCACATATTAAAAAAAATGTTTTGATGAACGTCCAAAATTAATGACAGTTGGAAATGGATATTGCTATGTCAGCTATGAAGTAATAGAGGATGAGGCTTTAAAGAGTTTGCAATAAAAGGTTTTGGGTGCAGAATGGTTGTTTCTGAAAATGAAATCTTAAAGTTTGCTTTTCAGACCTTGTTACCTCTTGCAAGTCTTTGCCTTTTATTGTAAGAACAAAGCCCTCTAAATGTATTGAATTTAATGTTTATTCATAATTTACTTTATTTTAAATGAATTTAATTTAAGAAGGAATTTAATAGACCTATTTTGCCAACTTGTGTTTAATGGTTTGTAAAGTATTTGATTTTCAAAATTTTCCCAAGGGGATATGAATTGATTTCGTGAATTGATCCTCCCAAAATGTCAACCTCCGTCAGAATTCTGCGGTTCAAGATTGTTTTCGGATTTGATTAGCGTTAGAAGCAGTTCGTATCGTTGTGGTCTGATAAATGTGTTTATTTGTTTTGACTAAATAGCAGGTGTTTTCAGTAAGTTCAGTGCCGTTTCTGTACGTCATTACACTCTTAGACTTGTCAACACGTTTTGCGTTGTATTAGTCATTTAGGATGTTTGATGTTTTATAAATCTATTTTTATCTAGTGCTGTTTAATTTTTACTGGTTTTTATAGTAAAAACTGTTTGAGCTGTAGATTGCATTCTGATTTCCCAAGTTTAGCCAATTTATCAGATCAAAACCCATAGGTTAATGCCGGGGTTTCTCACATTTTCAAGCTCGGGTCTCCATTTATAGCACTGGCATAAGGCCGCACCCCTCCCACAAATAAAATTCCCACACAATAAATATACGTGTACAATAAGTATATAATACAATAAATATACCATTGAATATAAATCTATATACAATAAATATACGTGTACATTAAATATACAATACAATAAAAATACGCATGGAATAAGAATCCACATACAATAAATATACGCGTACATTACGTATACAATTCAATAAATATACGCATAGAATATAAATCAACATACAATAAACATTGCGAACATTAAGTATACAATACAATAAAAGTACGCATGGAATAAGAATCCACATAGAATAAATATACGCGTACATTAAGTATATAATACAATAAATATACCATTGAATATAAATCTATATACAATAAATATACGTGTACATTAAATATACAATACAATAAATATACGCATGCATTAAATATAAGCATATAATGTTCGTAAAATACGTCAATGTACGTAACTTCGTTGGTGATGGCACATATTAAAAAAAATGTTTTGATGAACGTCCAAAATTAATGACAGTTGGAAATGGATATTGCTATGTCAGCTATGAAGTAATAGAGGATGAGGCTTTAAAGAGTTTGCAATAAAAGGTTTTGGGTGCAGAATGGTTGTTTCTGAAAATGAAATCTTAAAGTTTGCTTTTCAGACCTTGTTACCTCTTGCAAGTCTTTGCCTTTTATTGTAAGAACAAAGCCCTCTAAATGTATTGAATTTAATGTTTATTCATAATTTACTTTATTTTAAATGAATTTAATTTAAGAAGGAATTTAATAGACCTATTTTGCCAACTTGTGTTTAATGGTTTGTAAAGTATTTGATTTTCAAAATTTTCCCAAGGGGATATGAATTGATTTCGTGAATTGATCCTCCCAAAATGTCAACCTCCGTCAGAATTCTGCGGTTCAAGATTGTTTTCGGATTTGATTAGCGTTAGAAGCAGTTCGTATCATTGTGGTCTGATAAATGTGTTTATTTGTTTTGACTAAATAGCAGGTGTTTTCAGTAAGTTCAGTGCCGTTTCTGTACGTCATTACACTCTTAGACTTGTCAACACGTTTTGCGTTGTATTAGTCATTTAGGATGTTTGATGTTTTATAAATCTATTTTTATCTAGTGCTGTTTAATTTTTACTGGTTTTTATAGTAAAAACTGTTTGAGCTGTAGATTGAATTCTGATTTCCCAAGTTTAGCCAATTTATCAGATCAAAACCCATAGGTTAATGCCGGGGTTTCTCACATTTTCAAGCTCGGGTCTCCATTTATAGCACTGGCATAAGGCCGCACCCCTCCCACTTATATTTGGTCACGTATTACAATCCAAGTATGAAACTGAAACTGATTAGGTCAATTAAACATAAACTAATATATAATAATATATATAATATAATAATATATAAATATATTTCACTCTACAACTGAAATGGAGCAACCCTGTAGTTATACATTTGATTCGGGCATTGCAAATCATATATCTTATAAAATTGTTAATATATAAAACTATAATGTATGTATATATATATATATATATATATATATATATATATATATATATATATATATGCAGGACTGATAACACACACACACACACACACACACACACACACACACACACACACACACACACACACACACACACACACACACACACACACACACACACACACACACACACACACACACACACACACACACACACACACACACCCACACACACACACACACACACACACACACACACACACACACACACACACACACACACACACACACACACACACACTCACACACACACACACACACACACACACACACACACACACACACACACACACACACACACACACACACACACACACACACACATGTATAAATTATTATATATATATAAAGAAATAAGTCAAAATACAAATACAAGAATTATTATTGAATTTACTTGATAATAAAATTATTATTGTATTATTGTACAATATTATTGTAAATTCAATAATAATTCTTGTATTTGTATTTTGAATTATTTCTTTATTAATACACAAGAATACATATTGCGATATATATATATATATATATATATATATATATATATATATATATATATATATTAAATATGGTGGTATGTTTTCTTGTAATATAGTTAATAAATTAAAAATATTTCAAAAACAAGAATACTTTTATTCATTAAAAGTATTCATTGAAATATTTTTAATTTATTATATATATATATATATATATATATATATATATATATATATACGTATATGTATATGCAGGCCTGATAACACACACACATACACACACACACACAATATATATATATATATATATATATATATATATATTATATTATATATTATATATATATATATAAGATGTGTATATATAATTTTTAATTATATCATATATTTTTTAATTAATATATCTTATAAAACTGGTAATGGACCTCTAATGACACACACACACACACACACACATGAATATATATATATATATATATATATATATATATATATATATTATACATATATATTATACATATATATATATATATATATATATATATATATATATATGTGTGCTATATATATATATGTATATATATATCTTATAAAATTTTTATAAAAAAATATAAAACATGGATCTATATAAAACATAATGTTATATATATGTTAAATATAACGTACTTTCACAATAACATAGAGGAAAGGACTATAGAATAATAAAGAACTCGTACAAAGATACCAGCTACTACTTGACAAAGATCGCATAGCTCTGATTGTTTTCCTACTCATAGAGCTTTCATTTTTCTTATTACTTTGAAATACATTCTAAGCAAGGTGGAAGAGATTTTAAGCATTTCAAACCATAAATAGCTGTTTGTTATAATATCATAATGCAAACGTGACTTCACAGTACAATCCTGACCTCACAATACAAACGTTTTACATTTCTTCGGGTATTGCCGCACTATGTAACTAAATAACTAAATTAAAATAGTATCCGGTTAGGTTAGGTTTAAAAATAAAAAAAAATCTTCTAACGTATCTTAAACGATTGTTGGAAGTGAACTTACATCGGGTTATGACAGTGGTAAACGATTTAACAACGGTAAAGGAAGTAGAGAAAAAGTCTGAAAAGGAAAAATAGTGCACTGGTCTAGAGATACAGTATTTCCAACCACTGAATCTACAATCATTTAATCTACAATACAATACTTATAGTACTTTATAAATCATAAAAGTATGACAGGTAATGAAACTCGGAAAAGGGTGCTATATTCTACCGACATGGATTTGCCTGCGAAGTTTAGCCAGTATTTCACGGCGAGACAAGATACGGGTTGGACAAACATTTGGAGGTGGACACATGCATCGTAGAACATGTTCAATAAAAGAAAGTTGCCTTGCACCGAGAGAAATTTAGAGAATTTGTCTCCAAATGTCTTAGTCTGTGATCTCGGATGTTTGAATCAACTGCGCAAAATCCACTTCCGTCTATGCGCCGTCCATTACTACTGGGGTGTCTGGCTCGTTTCCTACAAAGCATTTCCGCTTCGACTTCACCCCTACCTTAGCTATCGCCTGAGTTAGGGTAAATAAACTAGATTGTATTTATAGCACAACTTACACTGTGTGCTGTTATTCTTTTACAACTTCCTCACGTGAAATAACACGAAATAAAATTTCGAGACGAGTAGAAGAACGTTTTTACAAGTTAATTGCTTTGGAAATTTATTTTAGATTTTTATAAAATTTGTGTGAAGATGTATAATTTAAATCAGAAAAGATAATTTCTTGCCATTGTAGATCAATACGCCAGTAATCGGCAAAATATGAAAGATGTCGCCCAATGCCATAAGCTTTCCTTGAATGAACAGGTTTAATTTTCCAATTTCTACTACTAGTCCATACTATCCCTAATATATATATATATATATATATATATATATATATATATATATATATATATATATATATATATATCGTTAAACATTTTCAATCGTTAGTAAAATTGTTTTTACTCAACCACTCTAGTTCAAATACATTTTTATAAAACTTGTAGTGGATGACTCTTGATGTTAAAACAGATTTTTCAAATGTCAATTCATTTATTAAATTTAATAACGAATTAATTTTAGTTTTATATGGCATTGATCAGCTGATTTAATGTCACAAGTTATGTGGTAGAACAGCTGTTTTAACTCATAGTATATGTTACTTTATTTAAATTATTTGTAGTTATTTAAAAAAAATGTAACTAAAATAAAATCTGTCTTTGTTGACTTAAGTGGGAATTTACTTTAAAATCTTCTCCATATTACTTGTTTTGTCTAAATTGTTTTGAAATTAGTTCATATATTTCGTCAATGTATTACTGTTAACACGACAATAACTGCAACGATGGTTAGAAGATGTTTCGGGACCTGGTAAAATGAATTGCATTTATTTTAAGGAGATTTTGAAGGAGTACAAGATGTGTGCGGTAGTAATAAATCTGGGAATTTCACCTCTGTATGACATAGTAACACTTGGAAGAGGCTGTATTTTCTCTCCACATTAGTAGCCTAATGCGTAGGAAACGATATCGTGTTGAGTTTACGAGAGAGTAAAAGAAATTGATTTTTGTGGTTAGTACCGCCAAGATTGCTAGCTTGCGCCGAAAAACTTGATTCTTTCCGAGATACGAAGTTTCGTCTTCGATCACATTTTAGGTAGAATAATTTCCGTTGTACAGTGTTTTATTGACTAAAATCCAATGGAACAATGTATTTGTATTTCTTTTAACAATTTTCACTCCAATTAATAGGGACTACTTTCCCAATCAGGTCTATTTAATATTTAGCTAAAAAGCATTATTTCTTTTGACAAACAATTCAAATTGTTATGACTTTCTGCTAGGGTGTACATTAATATGTTGAGAATTATAGGATTTTTTCGTTCCTAGCATTGTCATATCAAAACTTTTCAACAGGTAGAGGAACGTCTTATTTACTATAAAAGGTTTTAGTTGTAATCTATACTAATATATATAAAAAGCTAATGGTGTGTGTGAGTGTGTGTGTGTTACTCACTTACGTAAAAATTACTTTACCCATTAAACAGAAATTTTATATATACATTCTTACGGTTCCTGGTTAAAACATAGACCTATTTACATTTAGAAATTCCGTCAGGGCACCACCCCACGGGCCTTCAAAACCCCCTTTAACACTCAATTTCCTATACTCCATTTTATACTTAACTTGACTTAATCAGTTGATAATCACCTGTAACAGTCACTTTTAAGCACATTTAAACAGCTGATAGTAATTGTTTGTGATTGTTATTCATATTTCTAGGTTAGTTAAGTTATACTTTACAAATGTTATGTTACAAGCATACGTTTTTCCTGCCGTTGCTTTTCAAGACAATAATCAGTAAGTTTATAGTTTGTTATATTTATTGGAAACTAATCTATATTATTATATAAAAGTCTAATGGTGTCTGTCTGTGTGTGTATTATTTAATCACGTAAAACTACTGGACCCATTGAGCTGAAATTTGGTATTTATTTCCAGTTCCTACGTGTTCGATTTTAGCAAAAGAATTATACCGGGCGACGAAGAAAGTCATTAGCGATACGAAACTCTCGCTCACGATTAAGTTTATAGTTTATAGTTTTGAAAAAATATAATTCCCACAAGTGTGGTGCTAATAGTGCTAGTAAAAATGCACATTGCCCACCCCCTATACAATGCATATGAAATGAATCTAAAACATGTCCAGAAGCTATATTGACAATTATTGTTTGTTATTGCCACAGAAGGTTAATTCTATATACCTATGAAGTATCCAGTTAGGATAGATTGGGTTGTAGCTTTATACGTTTAAGCAAATTTACACATGTAAGGCTAGACTATAAATCACGTGACGACGTATTACTCCACGGAAGTAGACGTTTAATTACGTAATGTTTTATAAAATTACAACCAAATATCCTGACTGAACACTTTACAGGTATATTTTAATATAGGTAAATAGTATTGTATAAAATTACAACCAAATCTATCGTAACTGGATACTTTATAGGTAGGCCTATATCTAAATATATGTATAGGCCTACGTAGTAAGGCACGCTGTTGATACGCTTACGTAGTACTTTTTATTATTCCGCAATTTTTTTACCCCACTTTAATTTGATAATATTTTTATCTATTTCTCTGAACGATGGTTTTCATTATTTTTTTCGTATCCCTGACGACCTTCTGCGTCGCCCGGTATATTTTCCCCTATCGAACATGTGGGAACGGGAAATACATTCCTGGAATTTTACATTGATATTCTTGGGGTCCCTGGTTTTCACATAGGCCTATTTTTATTTAGAAACTCCCTCAGGGCACCGCCCCACTGCCTTTATTAACTCCCTTAACGGTAGGTTTATAAACTATAGTTTGATTTATTTATTGGGATTTACTTTCAGTAAATTAAATTCAACCCAAATACAATTGGAAATTAAATCAATACAAAAATAAGTCAACCCCGTACGAAGGATGGCTACTCTGCTGGATTTATTTAATAAAAAAAAAGTAAAATAAATTTTTCTTTGTTGACCTAAGTAGGTATTAAGCTATTTTTTTTAATATTACTTGTTTATTGTATATAATGAAGTTAAAATGTTATTATTCAATATTTTATCAGTTTATAAATAAATTATTCACCAGAAAAAATAACTTTCTCATATTTTAATAAAAAAATTCCACCAAAAATATGACGCCATTTCACGAAAAATAAAACGCCGAAATCATTATCTATAACTTTGTCGTTGTAAATTAATTATTATGCGATAAAATAAGCTTTTATCGATAACGGTTATTGTTTGAGTAAAAGCCAGTAATCAGGCTGTTTATACCTAAATACAGTAAAGTGCAATCAACAGCTGCAACGTTACAGCTAAACACAGCACATTGTAATCTGTTTAATGCTGCAATATAGATAAGCAAATTGTAACAAAAGGTTTGTCAATAAGTCATGCAACTGTTGCCTCAAAACGTGCAATTTGTCGAGCCTTTGCTTTATGTGTTTCTTGTGTATTGCGTAAATATGTATATGACACTAAAATATTAGTCGATATATAGACTTAACGATGCTTTTTTTCACCTTTTGATTAAAGTTTCCGCTCAATGTGTATGGGACTGAAAGATATTACAAACATCAAAGTTTATAAAATACGATTTTATAATAATTCTGTTTTTCGTGCTTTTTGTTTTTCCAAGTCCATAACGTGTTTGTTGTGACGTCAGATATTTGTTTGCAATACGTGTGTTTACATCAGTGAACACTGTGTGCTAACGCCTTTCCATTGGAACAGTGTATTAACGCAGACGCAACTGTTGCATCCAGTTTCAGGTAAACACTATCTGCGCTAATTATGGTAATTTCCAACTTAGACCGATTCTTTTGCAAATTTACGGAACTGGGTTAAAGTTTCTTCATCATTTTAAATATTGTTGTACCCTAAATACAAAATTATTATTAATTTTAAAGTAAAGTAAATTCATATTTTTTTTCGTATTAGTAAAAACAAGTAATATTAAAAAAAACTCAAAATAAATTCCTACTGAGATCAAGAAAGAAAAATTTTATCATTGTTGGCTCATTTCCACTTTGTTTATTTTATTAGTTTCATCAATTTTAAACTTACAGCACTATTTATTATATCTTGTGGTAACCATGGCAACCGTTTAAGGTTGTACAATGCAGGTTTCGACGAGAACCAAATGGGGGGGGGGAATTCATATATATTTGAGAAATTCATTTCTTGGTATTGGAAAGTTAGGGCAATGCCAAAGCGCGGTAGTGTTTGAACATGAAGATTCATAGTTCGAATCCGGATAGACTCTCAAATTTTTATAATTTAATTATTGAATAGATATGTGAAAAAGCTGTACTAACATCAATTATTATTCACTATAGGTTAAAAGAAATGTATTTGAATTTGATTTTATGAATAAAAACATATTTTAATAACCATTGAAAAAATGTACAAGATATCAGGAGAGTGTGAACTAATAAAAGGATTTAATAAATCCCTTATTTGGAAATCTTTTATACCCTTTCGTATAAATAAACGAAATTGAGGGACGATATATTTATTAAAACTTATATTTTTGAAGTAAAAACTTATTTGGGTTCACCTGACACTTTGTAGCAAGGAAAAAATTCTTTCAGTTTGCGTCATCAAAGATTAGGACGGCGTATATTTAGCTTAAATTTAGTGATAACATGTGATTTCATACAACAGCTGTTTCTATGTTGAAGAATAGCAGTTTTAACGCGTAGTCTGTACATTATTAAGTTTATTTACAGAGCATTATTAAGTTAAATGTCGTCAGTAAATAAATATTACTATAACTAACTCAAAACAATTATAATGAATTATTTACTCTCATTCCAATTTTTGAAATTAAAACTTTTTCACACGCGTCTGACACATCTAGTTAACAACAAGTTTCAATATCTATATAAAGGTTTTATATTAAATAATTCCTTTATTATAGGCTATATTGACTAGATTCTTTTAGACCAGTCTCATGAAGGCTTCTAATGAATTTAAATAAAGTGTTAAGGGCGTTTCTTATAATTTTGCAGGTTAATTGTTTTGTTATTAAAAACTCTTTCAAATAATTTTGAATTTTCCTCATCAACTTTATGTTTTACGACTAAGAACTTAAAACTTTGAAACGAGTTACATTTTGAAATACATGAAAACGAACTAACATTTAAAGAAATATTTTATGTTAACAATTTTATTGCTTATATTACAGGAGAGTTAGGCGATTTTTGTTTTTAAACTAATTTTTGAATACTATATTAAGCGTACAAAATTTTGAAAATTACAGATATCGCTATTGTCCGCAACAGTATTTAGAGGACTTGTTAAATACATTACAGAGCATATTACGTCAAAACGGTTGTAGAACCTAAAAAAATATATGTAACAAAAAAAGTCCCGTTGCTAAATAAAGGGTAACGAATTGCTAAGCGTTTGTGCCACCACTGGTTACATAAATCAATATTATACTGCTTTGCTTTCATTAGCATATTATTGGTAGAGAAACAATTCTACTATTGTGTAAAATATAATTTTATTGCATTAAGTTGGCGAGACTGTATGTGCTGCACCTGGGCTTAGGGCAGTTTAACAGCTGATTTTCCAGTTCTGCAATAATCGACTGCTGTAACATCCGTTGGCTAAGTAACGCCTGGTGAATACAACGCCACACACGCGGTCGTCGGGTAGTTTGATGAAGTCGGGTGCAAGGTACTTTATCTGACTTGAGTGTACAGGGGTATAGATACAACCAGAAATGCTACGCCTGTATTCATGAGCGCTCATATGACAGTTTGTAGCGAGGGCTGGAAGTGAAGATATTGCATACTAAAATAAGCGGTAAAAAAATCAAGTTTTAACTTTGTTGAAACTATTAGTACTTATAAAGTACTAGACCACGGTACATAATGTATAAAGAAACTAAGCACATTCATTTAAATACTCGTAATTTTTTTATTAAAAAAAAAAACAATAATATGTAAATATTCACTGAATACTGCCCCCGGGTTGGGCACACAAGTCTGAATTCACAAGCGAGGAGCCTCTAGAAAGAACTGATTGAGAAGTATTCCTCTAGGAAATGCGAGTGATGACAGTTGGTTTGAACCAATAGATTATGGAGTGTTTAAGTAGATGGATGAAATGAAAATGATGGATTCAGAAGAGAAAAATTGACATTAAGAAGTGAAGATGAACAATTAAGAATACAGTGTACATTTTTGTATTTTTAAAGCTATAACCTACCTCCGTTTAGGTTGGGTAGATATAGAAATAGGCAGATAAAGCGCCTCTTCTTCATGGCCGAGAGTATTGGCTGCCACGTTCAGTATCGCTTCATGGAGATACTGTAGCTGAGAGCTGTATATCTATTTCATGGTCTGGAGATTTCAGGTAGTCTGTGTCATGGATCACGTGCCGAAACAAAGAACTAGGAACTGGTAGAAGTTTGTAGAAAATTATCGTATCCAGCTTCCCAAAGGGGAACGACCCGTATGAAAGTGTGGGCCAAAATATTCGTGTTTTACCAATCTGTTCGTTTCACGGAAGGTTTTCGTTGCCTAAATTAAAAATTAAATAAAATTGTAGCCACACAATTAGGATTCAGACAATCGGGCGTCCAAGCTGTATTCGCAGGCGCCACGGGACGTCTGGCAGCCTGATTGGGATTTCGTCTAATTGCTTGTTTTTGTGGCGGTCTTTCTGATTTCTTTATTGACATTAAATTTTAAATTCTGTATTAAATCGAAATTAGTAATTCTGCTATTATAATGGAAACTAAGAAATTGCCAAGAAGATTAACACTGGAGAGGAAATTTAATATCGGGATTTCTTTGCATTTGAATTAAGCTTAAACACAATACTGAATTAATTTCTAGTTAATGACTTTTGAACCTACCTTTTAGATTCAAAATTTAAGGGAAAAAATAAATCCGAGTAAAACAGTCCAAAATTATAGGGAAAAAATCGGATATGTTATTTTGTATAATGTTTTCGTCTGAACTTTATTTTATAATTCTATTTTATAGTTTTTAAAAGATCATCCATTAGGGAAGCATTGTGCATGTATCCAAGATTAAAGTAGTAATATAAAAGACTCTGGTAGAAGATATGGTGGAGATTATTAGATCAAATGTAGAGGAGATATTTCTGTAACGGGGGGAATCCCGTATCTTCGTGTACCTAGTCTCTATCAGAAGACGGAAGGGTAAGTGGAATTACGGAGTAGGAAAAGCAGAAAATGATTCTCTGGCATTGGGAAACTCTTGGCATCGCGTACCTGAAGTAAATGTACCCAGACGTATTTTCCAGTTACTTTCCCTATAACAAATAATATGATAATTTGTTTTAAAAGTAAATTCTTACTGAGTTCAAGAAAGAAAAATGTTATCATTGTTTACTTATTTCCAGTTTGTTTATTTTATTCGTTTCATTAATTTTTACCCTACACTATTTATGATATTTTTAGTAACAATGGCAAGAGAGATAGGTTAAAAAAATCATATACATCCTTGAGAAATTCATTTCTTGTTATTGGAAAGTTGGCGCATTGTCAAAGCGCACTATACTATGAACATGAAGATTCACAGTTCGAATCCGGATAGAATGCCAAATTTTAATAATTTAATTATTGAATAAATATTTGAAAAAACTGTACTAACATCAATTGTCATTAACTTTAGATTTAGAAAAAGTGTATTTGAACTTGATTGGATAAATAAAGACAAATTTTAATAACGACTGAAAATTTGTGCAAGATATATATGAGGGAGTGTGAGGTAATAGAAGGAATTTAAAAGAAGGCTAAGGACGAACAGATTATATTAAATAAGGCTAAAGGGAGGGCATAACGGAAGGAGGAGAGGGTAAAATTAAACAACAACGTGTGAACAGAGTCACTTATCTGGATTAGACATCCTCTTAACCGGGTTGTATAGAACTATCTGTCTCCTTCTAGGGTTGCAATTTTTCCAAAGACGTTTTTCGAAGAATATTGTGAGTGGGTATAGCGTATTTCGAAATAAGCCTACTAAGTATATGTACTACTTTCAACTGTTACTATTCGGGTTTGGTTTCATATGAACAAACATCCACTGGTTTGCAAATCGTCACTCTACGCCTTTTGGCTTTCGAGTTGGCTTTGCTCCCCTTATGGTTGTTCCTAAAATTTTCCCCAAGGTTTGTTTTAAAGGCTTGTAAATATTTTATAACGGAAAACAATGGTAATATTCTATTTGTTAAAATCAATGTTGAAAATGTAACCTAAAGTAAACGATGTGACTTCAACCTTAAACATTCAGCCCATAAATAACCCAGTGTATTTGTGTGTGTGTTTGTGCGTGTGTGTGTGTGCGTGCGTGCTCGCGCGTGCGCGTGTGTGTGTGACACACACACATATATATATATATATATATATATATTCATATATTCATTAACTAATGAATAAAAATATTTCAAATACAAGAATAGATTTAATTTATATATTTTAAAAACCTTTCGCCAATAAAATAAGTATTAGCATCTTCAGGAAAAACATTGCAAACGTTATGTTATATCATTGTTTTTCCTGAAGATGATAATACTTATTTTATTGGCGAAAGGTTTTTAAAATATATAAATTAAATCTATTCTTGTATTTGAAATATTTTTATTCAATAACTATATTACAAGAAAACGTATCACCATATTTATTATATATATATATATATATATATATATATATATATATATATATATATATATATATATAATCCAAAACAAAGGATAATATTTATATAAAATATGGTTTAATATTTTCACTGAGTATATATACCCATGAGATCCTAATTCCAATTTATTTTATAAATATAAAGTCTAACAATACTACGTATAGGTGATAAATACAACAGTAAACTATAACGATAAATTTAACAGCAATATTTATATTTCCTAATGTTAGGTATTTTGTTACACTGTTTGTTAATATTGCGTGTACAAATTTACTATTAACAAAATTTAAACATAATTTACTTTTTGAAAAATAATTTTGGTTGGTCGTATTCAGAAATGCGATTAATTATTTATGATGAAATATTTTTTGATTAATTTTTCCGTGCACGAAAATTATCTAAATATAAATTTAATTATTGTAATCATAGTTATAATTTTTTCTGAATTGTTTTTTTAAATCTAGTAAATTTTGTTTATTTAGTAAAATATTGTTTCGCAGAATTTGTTTTCAGTTAATAGAAGTTCAGATTGTCTTAGAATATGGATTTGTTACTCAAACAAATATAATTAAATAAATATCTAGGAAACGTTATTCGAATTGTCATCAAATATCGCAAATGTCGAGAATTAAGGAGCAACAATACGATGTTTTTCAACATTCTTGACAAACTTTCAAATACCAAAGAGATTACGGTTCTATTAGCGGTGATCCATCATGGATCCATCAGCGGTCCAGTGAAAGTATTCCCACGACAGGATAATGTCACCACATTCAAACAGACCAATTGCTCCGTTTATCGGCGACAAAATGTTGACATGTCTGTTGAAATTCATCACGGTAGGTTTATCCATCAGCTGTTCCCAAGGTCGTCCGTGACTAATCCTATAATGCGACTACACGTTAATCCAGTAATTGGTAAAACAATGGCTTGCGCCTTTCTTGCAAGTTCTTGGCGCTCAAGGATAATCGAGGCGTAAAGAAATTGCATTGTTCATTTGAGATTTATTTATGCTTTGAGATTTCCGAAAGTGAGACAATTGATCCTGACAAATTATGTTTATTCATGCAGTAAATTTAGGAAAAAAATCTACCTTTGTGGCTTCGGTAATTTTCTGTACCAGTTTTCCTTTTCTTCAGCTTTGTGTGTGTGTGCGTTTATACTGTGAAATTTCAATAGCTCCAAATTTTATGATCTGGTTGTTCTATATTTTGTAAAAAATGTTCATTTAACTCGATCATTTATAAAACAAGTTGATTAAATCAATATGAAATGTCATCGAGGACCTGGGGAAATGTCATCGAGGATCTGGGAAAATGTCATCGAGAATCTGGTGAAATGTTATCGAGGATATGGGAAAATATCATCTAGTATCTGTGGAAATGTCATCGAGGATCTGGAGAAATCTCATCGATGATCTGGTGAAATGTCATCGAGGATCGGGGATCGAGAATTTGGGAAAATGTCATCGAGGATCTGGTGAAATGTTATCGAGGATCTGGGGAAATGTTATCGAGGATCTGGGGAAATGTCATCGAGGATCTGGGAAAATATCATCTAGGATCTGTGGAAATGTCATCGAGGATCTGGAGAAATCTCATCGATGATCTGGTGAAATGTCATCGGGGATCGAGAATTTGGGGAAATGTCATCGAGGATCTGGGGAAATGTTAACGAGGACCTGAGGAAATATCATCGAGGATCTGGTGAAATGTCATCGAGAATCTGGTGAAATGATCGACTATCTGAGGAACGTCATTGAGGATCTGGGGAAATGTTATCGAGGATGTGGGGAAATGTCATCGAGGATCTGGGGAAATGTCGTCGAGGATCTGGGGAAATGCAATCGAGGATCTGGGGAAATGTTATCGAAGATCTGGAGAAATGTCATCGAGGATCTGGGGAAATATCATTGAGGATCTGGGGATATGTTATCGAGGATCTGGAGAAATCTCATCGATGATCTGGTGAAATGTCATGGAGGATCGGGGATCGAGAATTTGGGGAAATGTCATCGAGGATCTGGGGAAATGTTAACGAGGACCTGAGGAAGTATCATCGAGGATCTGGTGAAATGTCATCAAGAATCTGGGGAAATGATCGACGATCTGAGGAACGTCATCGAGGATCTGGCGAAATATCATCGAGGATCTGGGGAAATGTCATCGAGGATCTGGGGAAATGTCGTCGAGGATCTGGGGAAATGCCATCGAGGATCTGGGGAAATGTTATCGAAGATCTGGTGAAATGTCATCGAGAATCTGGTGAAATGATCGACGATCTGAGGAACGTCATCGAGGATCTGAGGAAATGTTATCGAGGATGTGGGGAAATGTCATCGAGGATCTGGGGAAATGTCGTCGAGGATCTGGGGAAATGTCATCGAGGATCTGGGGAAATGTTAACGAGGACCTGAGGAAGTATCATCTAGGATCTGGTGAAATGTCATCGAGAATCTGGGGAAATGATCGACGATCTGAGGAACGTCATCGAGGATCTGGCGAAATATCATCGAGGATCTGGGGAAATGTCATCGAGGATCTGGGGAAATGCCATCGATGATCTGGGGAAATGTCATCGAGGATCTGGGGAAATGCCATCGAGGATCTGGGGAAATGTCATCGAGGATCTGGGGAAATGCCTTCGAGGATCTGGGGAAATGATCGATAATCTAGGGCACGATTATTCCTATGGGAAAATGATTCCCAAATCTAAGTGTAATTTGTTACAGGCTTTACGTAATTGTGGTGATACGTAACTTGATTTACCTTCTCGGGGCTCTGGCGCACAATAAAAGCCAGATCTACTTTTATTTGGTTATTCGTTATCATTGGGGCAATAAAACAATTACAAGATGATTCCAGGGCAAGGCCTTTAACAAATTACAAATGAAGGCAGTGTCTGCACTATTATAGTAAACATGACTAGATCTCTGAACAGTAATACTATATACAGCTAGAATCTTCTAAATGGATCTAGAGGAGGGGTTCCCAACCTGTGGTACACGTACCACTGGTGGTACGCGTCACGTGGCCTCGTCAGGAAGCTCGCCAAATGATTAGGAACTGCCGGAGAAATATATCGTATTAAATGAAGACAGTTCAATGACAGATGTTTTCAAAGAGAAATCATAGACTTCTGGATCTGATGTAAATCCGAGTACCCAATGCTCTTCCAGAAAACTATGCTGTTTTTTATGCCATTTGTCACTAGTTACTTGTGAGAGAGTAGTTTCCGAAATGTTGTATGTGAAAAATTAATATAGAAACAAGCTAACAAGTGTTGAAGAGCACTTAAGGATAACATTAAGTTCCATTACTCCTGCAAACGACTCCTTACTGACAGGCAAACAGCAACAAGCTTCGCAATAATCAAAATACACATTGATCTTCATTGGTTTTCGTCGATTTGTACGTTTCTTTGGCTGTTTGTTTTTGTACAAAATCGTATAACATGTTTTTGTATAGATAGTTAATCAAACTGTAATGTGCATAATTGTTTAAACTTTCATTTATTGTCATATCGTTATTCAAAATTAATGGAAAAGTGAATGAATAATTAAATAGTTTTATTACTGATTTAATAAAAATTAAAATAATGGACATGTATCTGACAGGAAATGTGTTTCTAAAGAAATTAGGATCAGATGGTAAACAGTTGCTGGAACTTTGGGAGCCACTAATCTGGAGGCTTCTCCTCCCGGCTGAGAGCAAATCGACTTCAGTTTATCATCCTAACCTCTCGATGCCATAATTTGCCCCTATCCCCAGTACCAAGGGATTATTATGATCTTTATCCAAATACTCGTACCTAATACACGTCCCTTGTTTAACCTTCTCCCTCTAAGGTCGTTTAATCTCTTTATGACTCCACTATAGATTCGGTATTCTTCCGGTACACAGCCCTGCACAAGTTACCCTAGGCCAGTGGGGGTTTTTTACTATCTTTATCTTATCCATAATCAGACACATAACCTATCCTTCCTAGGAGATAATAATCGTACTGAATGGCCTTGAAACTAAAAAAACCAAAAATACATCACATTTTTTTGTTATTTAAATTTCTAAACTGTTAGAAAGTAGAACTACGCCTTCATTTCGGCTAATCGATATTTCACCTGTACTTGAGGTATGCTATACTGTCCAAGTGGTATAGTAATATTCCCTATTTCGATTACAAGGCTAATATTGCTTGCATCCTTTCCTAGTTCTTCCTAATTCCACCTTCCTTTCTTATCCTTACTCTTACAAAGCGTTGTAATGGTTAGAGTTTTCTTTACGTCCCCCATGTCGAGCAGGTATTCTTCTAGTACTCCACTCTGTAAAGTGTCACCATAATATCCCCCCGGATATCCTCTAACGGGTTTTGGCCTCCCCTTTATCTTATCCTTACTCTTACAAAGCGTTGTAATGGTTAGAGTTTTCTTTACGTCCCCCCTGTCGAGAAGGTATTCTTCTAGAACTCCACTCTGTACAAGTGACACCATAATATCCCCTCGGATATCCTCTTAACGGGTTTTGGCCGCCCCTTCATCTTATCCATATTTATCCTTCGTATGCGACAGTAATCATACAGGATGATTGTATTATAACAAAAAAGAAACGACATTATATTATTATTTAGTCGGTTATTTAAGTTCCTAAACTGTTAGCAGATACATGTCTAGCTAAGCGATACTTCTCCAGTACTTAAGGTATGCTACAGAGTTCACGGGGTACAGAAAGTTTCCTCCATTACCAGTAGCAGGAGATTATTACATACACCCTTTCCTTAGTCTTACCAAATGCCATCGGACACGGTCGAACTGGGCCCACGGTGAAACCATCCTTAGGTGGATTACCGTCAACCCTCAAACGCTCAGGGTTGAATTGGGCCCCTAGTCAATTGGGCAACATGAGTTTTGTTAAGTGATCATAAAATAGTTTTTATTTTAATATACAGTAGAATTAAAAACTAAAACATAATTGGACGCAAATAAATACAATAAAACTTTACTAAAACATAAAGAAATATAAAATTCATTAAAAATATTGTACTTTCATCTTTTAATTATTATTTAAACTTACGAATACTCCTACTCAATAACGTAGTGCTCGCCAGGTCAAGCGAGCATTCCATTACGTGTCTAACCCTGTGACGGTGACATGCTGAACCGTTCCAATGGTCACCGGGCAATGGTGTGGTCAGGGGGTATTATCATTTTGTGCACATATAACATAAAATATTATTACACGACTATTTATATTGATATGAAAAGGAGCTGTTTCAATCGTCTAAAATAGATGTTTGACCACCTTCTGACCGTAACCAAACAGCTATTTTAGATGTTTGAATGTGGATGTGAGTATTCAATTTTGTAGGCCATAATTGTAGAGGTATGGGCCCAATTCGACATTCCATCTACCCTTCCTTATCTTATTATTAGAAGGGCGTGCAGTCGCTAGAGGGTTCTTTATGACCCAGATAGAAGTACTGTCACTGCGCAGGAAGAAGATCCCTGGCATACGGCAGGGAAAAACGATAAAGTCATTCCGCAAAACATCTCTAATGCAAAACGCCAAATTTACAGAAAATTACAATGCAGAAATGTATCTTATATAAATTTTTTGGTGCACTTTTTCTTATTAAAATTAGTACATTCACCCATCTGTAATATTTTTATGTTACTTACTAAAGTATAAGTACTAAAAAACTACCGTACTGTTAGTTCATGTTTGTATGTCAGGAATACATCGACAGCGCATGCGCAGAACTGAAAACCGAACGCGACTCGTCCGCGGATATACGATCGTGCAAATGTGATGCCATATTCTCACCCAGATCCTCTACCCTCTTTGCCACTCAATTCTATCTTTACCCTCAGTTCTAATCTTTATCCTATTTCGAGGCGATAATAGATACACTTAGCCGGTCGTCTCAAAACTACAAGAAAATTATCATTGCATTATATTTTTATGTGTTTTACTCGCGTTGTATTTATTTTACTCAATGTATTTCAGGTAGCTAGCATCGATTTGTTGTGCATTGGCTCTAGAAATTCTACTTGTTGTACTAAACACGATGCATCAAATGTTAAGCTTCCAACTAGAGGCTTCCAGAAACGTGTTAAGTAAAGGAACAAGGAACAGGACAATTATTACAATTATATCGATCACTCATAGCAAATATTACAAAGAAAATTACAGTGTGTGACGTAGAAAGACGAATAAAATAATAGAACTTCTGTCGGCTCTTGCGCCTGAGCGCCGTTGAAGAACCGCGCTTTCACGGGTTCGTGCAGTCACGTTGCTAACGGTCAGATGACACTTGTTGCCGCTAATTAGACAACCACTTGTTAGCAAGTGCCCCATGTACAACATAACCTTAAAACCGATACAGACCAATGACACTGCCTTTACAGAGTAACAAGCTCGCATCGCCTTTGGAGCCGATCTCATTTGTACTTTCCTATTTGTTCTCTCTCGGTTTTATTTATGGAGGTCTTACAATTTGTTTTAAAATATGCTTCAAATTGTATACATCATTAGTAGAAATATTTCTTTCGTCTTAAGACAAAAATCTCACGTGGCCTATTATGTGTAAAGTAGATAAATATTCCGCAGGATTTCAATTAAGTTTTGTATTGCCATACTGTGAGCTAGTGTGCTACTGACCAGAACTTGGCCCTGGGGCCCGGCTCAGTTCTAGGCGACTTTGACACCATAAGATATACAATATTATTCAAACATCAATTTTAAGCTTTGTTAAAAGTGCAAAATATATTACGCTTATTATCAAGAAAAGAAATACATAATATATGTAACATTTAGGTGTGCGATATAATATGCAAATCTATGTTCCTAAATACGTTTGGGAAGTGTACTTCTGACATCAGTTTATACTCTATAGAACGTCTGCTTTAATACTCTCAGATCAAGCAAATGTTCTGACAAAATGCTGTTACCGTATTGTTAGGTTTAAAAACGCTGACATTATTTTTTGTATTATTACAGACTGCGATAATTTTAACTCTTATCCAGTAATCGTCATGAAGTGTTATTTAATTTTATTTAAAACCGCAATTTAATATAAAATCTAGATGTTTGTTTTACAGGATTTTTGTTTTAAGACAGAAAGTACAAATAGGTGAACGGAAATGGTGGCTAGCGTGATTCGCGTGGGCAGAAAATATACGTGGACCACCCACTTAGACTCGTAACGCCCTAACAGGCGTGTTGTTAAAAGTATAATCTACTTTGATATACAAAATGTTGTAGTTAGCTTTCTAATTTTAAACTATTTTTAAATGGCTTTTATTTGCTCACGCTCTCCTGATATATATCTTGTACAAATTTTCAATCGTGTATAAAATACGTTTTTATTCATCCAATCAAGTTCAAATACACTTCTTTAAACTATAGTGGTTTTTTAAAATATGGTTCTTTAAACACAGTTCTTTAAAATATTTATGCAATAATTAAATTATAAAAATTCGGGGGAACTAGCCGGATTCGAAACGCGAGTCTTCATGTTCAAAATCTAGCGCGCTTTTGCACTGCGCCAACTTTCCAATAACCAGAAATGAATTTTCAAAGACGAATATGAAATTCCCCCCCCCCCCCCCAGTTGTCTAAACCTCCATTGTGCACTTAAACTGTTGCCATGGCTACCACAAAATATCATCAATAGTTCTGTAATGTTAAAAATGAATGAAAAGAATAAAATAAACAAACAAACTGGATTTACGGTATCGAACCCTGCTTCACAAACGGCCAATGCAAAAGAAAAGTGAAAAGAAACTACAACACAATGCAAGCGACAAAAAAAAGACAGCATATAATTAGTAACAAACAGAAATAATAGTCCAACACGATATATAGGATGGAAAATGAAATATTGCAAGGAAATTAGCTTTCTATTTTGTCACTTAATGTTGCTATTCTGACATACGTATATCCATAGTTATATTAATTGTAATTATAAATCAAGCAATATAAACACAAATCTTTTAAAGTCAATTCCTACTCGAGTAAAAAAAAATTTAGTTAACTTTATTTTATAATTACATATATGTCTTTTAGAATTTCTGTTCCAGGTATTGGAAAGTTGGCGCAGTGCCAAAGCTCGGTAGACTTTGAACATGAAGATTCACAGTTCGAATCCGGATAGACCCCCCAAATTTTTATAATTTAATTATTGAAAAGTGTTTGAAAAAAAACTGTTAACATCAATTGTCATCCACTATAGGGTAAAAAAAAGTGTATTTGAACTTGATTGAATGAATAAAAACGTATTTTTTCAAAGATTGAAAATTTGTACAAGATATAATAGGAGAGTGTAAGCTAATAATAGGAATTTAATAAAAATAAACTAAAAAATATTTTTGTTTGTTGATTTAAATAGGAATTGACTTTTAAAAATTCTTACGTTACTTGTGTTAAAGCGAAATCACCTGAAATAATATGTTAAATGATAAAAAGAGTCTCAATCATGCAATAGGTAAGCCAAAGCACGTGTGTAGCCTGCAGATATAATTGGGCCTACTCGCAAGGTAAAAGCTCTGAGACGAGTATGTTACAGTCATCGGAGGGGAAAGTGTATACAATAAAACGTGTTGGAACGTATACTTAGGTGAAAGGGCTATTTAGGTCGGATTCAGCGAGGGACGCCACTAGGGGTAGTTTCATTACACAGTACCCTGAAAAACCAATGCCAGAAAATAAGTGCTCGGACAATTCGTCCTGCAGACAATTCTTATCCTATCGTTTTAATTTTGCGATTGGTTATCTGTAACGAGTTTGATACTGATCTCCAAATAATTCTAGACACACATTTCGTCCCACCTAAAGGAAGGGTTATAGAATAATTTATTTGATCGAGGTCTTCTCATAAAACATTACAAATATTCATACCGATTGAAACTTTACTATTCATCATATTTGCAACATTTTTTAAATTTTATTAGTTGTCAAAAAATATATCAAATACATTAAGGATTAATGGAAGAGCTAAATTTAGGTAATGTTTAGGTAATTCTCATTACAGGGATGAATAATATTGAGTTTGTAACTGGAAATAATGCTGTTAAATAAAAAGCTGTTGACTTGTGAGGCAGGTACAACTATTTATTTACAGAGACAACGTTTCAATAACGGATACATTATCGTCTTCAGGCCTACAGTACATAAGTACACAATTAAAAATATCAACAATAATAGCACAGTTCACAAATAATCACAACACAATGAAACTTCTATAATTATAAAAACTACATCTACCAGTAAAATGGGTAACGTCAGAAAGGAAATATTTTTATAAAAATATTATTGTATATTATTATATGTATTATACTATTGTATGTATATTATTAAATGTATTATTTTATTGTACGTATATTATTATATGTATTATATTATTGTATGTATATTATTATATGTATTATATTATTGTATGTATATTATTATATGTATTATATTATTGTATGTATATTATTATATGTATTATATTATTGTATGTATATTATTATATGTATTATATTATTGTATGTATATTATTATATGTATTATATTATTGTATGTATATTATTAAAATAAACCTTAAACATTATTACATATTCAATTGTATAAAAAAACATGAAAAACTCCCTAACCCCTACTGTAGGTACAATGACTACCAAGTCAGGATATAAATTACATATATAGTTTAAAAAAACAAAAATTAAATCAAATTAACATTATAAAACAACCTGCCAAATGTCAACTTAATTAGGCTAATCATGATTAGGTATGTTTAAGTTTTTTTTAATAAGTGGCGTATTTTTTTAAAAATTTAACAATAATCTCTGCGAGTGTAAACATGATTAATAGAATTAATACTGCTGTGAAAAATTAATACATTTATAGGTTTTGTTCCTCACTTTACTACCAGGACTTACATGACATGAGTTTATTATTATTATTATTAAATATTTAGAGCAGTATTTTGTTTTAAAACTAAAAAGAGTGGTTAGATGCAAAATATGGTTAGGGACAACAACAACAAAAAAAAATCATCCCGAAGGTAATGAATTAATTTGAATACAGATTAGGTAATAATAGGTTAGGTTGGATTGTATTATGACAGACCCGTTCTGTCCATAACGGTAGGGCAAAATGTACACCTAAGAAAATATTTTGAGATTTTTATTAAAACCGACCCTGGTAGCCACTCCAAAAAGTGGGACGTTATGTCGACATTTTTCGTGGGGGAGGAATTGTCCTTGAGACGAAGAATCCTGAAACAGAGAAGATCAAACAAGAAAAGCAAGAAAATAAGCACTGACGCCTAGCTAGTAAAAAAGGAAGACAGTGTATCTATACATAAAGCTAATGCGCGCACAGCGTAATGCGAGCCTGGATTGTGCAAGGCGTAGGCGACAGAATCAACAATGATTACGTGGTTTTACGAGATGCTAAATCTGTAACACGAACAATGCGTGGTTTTTAGTGGCTAGGCGTGCATTGTGCGGCGAACGTGGGCACAGATCTCGGTGAGCGATTTTGCAGGCCGTGGTTATGCAAGCGGTGGGGCGGTCGAGTTTCTTACACTATAGCAAGTTCTGATCTGTTTAAGGAAACGTAAAGAAGGTTTGTCACTGACCGAAACGGATGTTGCGAGTAGATGCGTAGCAAATTAGAGGAAACCCAGCTGGATCTATACCTTTCCTAAACACTGATTTTATACCTGAACTTTTGGCAATAAATTTACCGAATTTTGCTTTTACAGACCCCAAAGCTATTGAAGTTCACGATCTTGCAGGCCGTGGCTATGCGAGCGACGTAATACACGGTGGCGCGGTCAAGTTTCTGACACAATAGCAGGCTCTGATCTCTTTAAGGAAACTTATAAAAGGTTTGTCATTGATCGAAACGGAAGTTGAAAGTATAACTTGCGAGTAGATGCGTATCAAATGCTAGCTGGATCTATATCTTACCTAAATACTGTTTTTATATCTAAATTTTTGGCCTCAGCTTTGCCGGATTTTGCTTTTTTAGATCCCAACGCTATGGAAGCCCACAAAATCGGACGGGCTTAGCTTCTGTTCCTTGTTTTACTGCATTCAGTGATAGAAGAGTAATAGTTTAATTAAAACAGCTCACCTGAAGAGATATGAAAGTCCATTAATTTGCTTCAATGTAAAGGCAACGCTTTATAACTTATTCTGCTACATTGCTTAGTAAATTTTTCTTGCAACATATATTTGTGAGAGTAATGGGATTTTGTAAAGATAGTTGAGAATCTTAATGGCGAATATTGCTATAATTAATATGAGTTTGTTTTCAGTTCAATAAATTTGCAACTTTTAGTTATTTATATTAAAAAATTAAAATAGGTGTTGCAGTGAAACTATTTCGTGTAACATAAGTAAAACATAAAGGAATCAATTAATTTAAGAAAGCACGCTTTATAAGAATTTAATTTTTATGAATTTTTATGGGAGTGCCTTGCAACGGTGGGGCAAATTCCATCGCACCTGGAGAGAGCTGAAGCTGTCGCCAGATTCCGTCTTACCACTGGCCATGATTATCTCTAAGCACACCTTTATCGCATTGGTTTGGCTGAGAATGACATCTGCCCCCTATGTAACAATAAGAATGGATGGCGATCACCTGCAGCACTGCCCTGAACTCGACCTTCTACCCGACGACCTGACGATACGATACTGGGAGGCTCGGCGTCGAATGGCCCAACAGCCACGGACGGGCGTTGGCTAACTAAATAAATAAATAAGAATTTAATGTTTTTAAAATTTTAATTTTCTGTTTCAGGTAAGAATGCAAGAAAGATAACCAGTATTACAGTAAGTAAATAATAAGATTTTAGTTAATTCAAGCGTTGTTATTCTTCCCTAGATATAAAAGAAAAACTATAGATAAATTAAATAATAACATAATAAGAAAACAGAAAATCAACAATAACTTTGTAAATGATACAAAAGGAAACATTTCTACAGCTTTTACGTTCACTGGTAACGAAATAAAACAAAATTACAAAATTATATACAGAAACAAATTTACAAATTACTTACAAAACTAATAATAAAATTAAAATATGATAAACAAAAACAATAATCAATATATTATGTACGAAAGGAATGGTGTATATAATACAAATTTCAAGCTTGTAATCAATTGTATGTGGGACAAACTAAGAAGAAATTAAAAGTAAAATACAAAAAATATTTAAACGATTATAATAAACCGATCATATACAAATAAAATTTGGCTACTCATTCTATAAATAATGGACACAGATTTCCTGAAATAGAAAGTATGAAATTAATAAAAGAATTAAACAAAGGGCTGAAGATGAATATATGTAAAACATTAAAAATTTATAAACATAAAGTTAAAGAAAAATTAATTAATGAACTAATTCAAATAAAATCAAACCACCAAACTATTTATAAGGTCATTGATGTTGTGGAAAAAATTACATAAAAGTATAATACTTATAAAGATATGGTAGTACATAAGATATAATTGTTGGTACTTGTTGATTCGGCGAAAAGCTTTGAATAATATATATATATATATATATATATATATATATATATATATATATATATATATATATATATATATATATATATATATATATATATATATATATAGGGATATGAGTATTTTCTTGTCTGGGAGGTGGCATAATTTTGTGCTGGTGAAACGTATAGGAAAGTTAATTATAAATAATATTAAAGTAGAGAAATTGGATTACGTGGCCTCACTAAAGTAGATTTCCGCTTAAAGATTTGCATATAGGGCAAAGGCCAACGTTTTATGTTTATTTACAGAGATAATTTGTATACAGCGAGTCTAAACCACATTAAAAAGTTGAAAAGAGTTGTAAACAACAATTTAAAATTGTCATTTCTAGTTTACAAGAAGCTATTTTCTTCTATTTTCTTGTCAGCGTACAATTACGTGTCAACATGTTTAACCGATAAAGTTTTACGGCTTTAGAAACAAAATGTTCCGTCTGTGTTGGACAGTGCGAACTCACGTTTTTGGCAGCCGCCTTGTCTGTCCACTCTCACGGCACTAAAGTCTCTAATCTAGTTGGCAACTAGTGACTGCAGCAAAGTAGTACGTGTCGATCGTGATCAACATTTATATCTGCACGCCTAATGCAAGATATTACATTCTGCCAACGTGGATTTGAATTTAAAACTTGCGGAAAGAAAGTTTGCTACAAAGCCATGTTTTCAAGTTTTTATTAAGCCGGTAATTAAAGAGCGGTTTTTTATAACAGCAAAGTGGCAAAGTAAAAATCTCATTTTATTTCCCAACTTGTCTAATATATTCGGTGGCATCACAGATTCGTAACAAATCTTCACCATGTCATACCTGCACTTTCTGTACGATCGGCTGAGGAAAATCTCCTAATGCTAAGCCACCCCATTACACAAGCAAAAGTTAAAAAATCTCGTTCTTACTGTTACGTTCAAACACACTCAGTTAGCAAAGAATTTAGCGCCATCTGGAAATTGAAGAAACTGAAGGAAGTAAAAAATACTTGTAAAATTTATTTATTCGTAGCTTTTACGTGTGAAAAATGAATAAAATACCTTATTATGACTCTTAATTATTCAAAAATAGTCATGAACATTGAAAATCACACAAAACATATGTTTTTGTTTTCGAAAGACAATAATTTTGTGTGATTGTTAATTAACGGACCGCTGTTTAAAACAAAACTTGAATAATTTATCGAAAAATAATTGTTGTCGTTTTCTCATTTTCTACCGAAAAGGATACACGTGATTAAAATGTAAACAACTTCTCATATTTACTATAATAATATTAGAAATATATTAGCCAATAAAGAAACTTTGTTTAAGTATCAGTAGATGACATTTTGAGGGGGTGTGAACCCACTCAAACAACATATACAGACCTTGATACACAGTTCTCATGTCTTAAACGTTTGTCACGCTTATATCTTCTTTATACATTTCGTTTTCAAACGCAAACAACTGATTGTTCACAAATGTGGACAAAACAAATACATTGTTGTCTAAACAATCACGTCCGAGCTTACTTTCTTCTCTATTTCCCAGTGAAAGCAGCGTATCGCACCCAACCCGCCGCATTTGTTCAACTTTCCACGATCGCGCCGATTCGATTCTTGCATCAAAACTTTCGATTTATCGCCGCCAGCCGAACGGTTAGGAGTGACCAGGGTTCGTTGATATTTTACGTAAGTAGCCCGCTGAGGTCGTTCCACTTTGTCTAATCGACACTCGGACATGAACTATCGATATTTGGACTAATGGTTTCAGGTTGGTCCGCCTCTTTGTCAGCGCCTACTGACATGCTCTTAGGTCTTAACACCGATACAAAGGGCTCTTTATAAAGGCTTTAACGTTTCCTGAACAGATTAGGCTAATCATATCTTGAAATGGAGTGTAAGAGTAATCAGTGGCGTGCCTTGTAAAATGAGACTGGAGTAGAAAATATAGGGGGCTATATTACCCGACTACGAAAATATAGGGGGGCCTATTAATAGTAACATTTAATTAAAAAATCCCTATAAAAATACAAATAATTAGTATTAGACAAGTATTATATTACATATTTCTGTACCGCATTTTGTATATACATAAGCCTCATGTAAGTCGATTTTCGAAAAAACTAGTGATACCAAAAAGTGTTTGTTACCTAATCGGGCTAATTTATATTTGATTAATAATATCATTCCTCAAGATCGTTTAAAAATGATGGGTATAATCGATTATATGATATAACCTATATGATGGATATAATGGATCGTATGTAATCGATTGATTATTTTTTAGATAAAGAACAAGAAGATTGCATAAAGCTAGAAAAATAAATAAAGTTTAACAGCGAGTTTACAAAATGGATCCAGTTCAAGATCATCGTAACGTTATCTTTACATCTGTCTTTAAGGTTTATCTTTGCGTGCATATTTTATTCCAATTGTGTCTAAATTAAGACAAAGTGTCTTAAAGAAGTCGCTCAGATTTAAATACTCCAACTAAGTTCCGACGAGTCTATTGAGAGCTTGACGTGCGTCTATTACGACCACTATCTTAATCTATGTTTTATTTCAATCATATTTTTGTTGTAGTTTTATGACGATTAATTATTTGTCTAGAAAGGGAAATGAAAATAATAGTCAAAATATCGATTAAAGTAAAGGATATAATGTCCGTGGATTCAAAACTGGATGAGGGACTTCTCATCAACCAAATTTGAAATACAAGCAAATATACAATGGCCTTAGAAGAAATGTGAAGCTAGTAATACCCAAAAGGGAAATTTGAAATGGGTTATCCATATTACAAAATATCATGGTTAATAAGGATGTGTTCGAAGGTCATTCTAAAGCTACATAAGAACCGTATAAGAAAAGAAAGACCTTAGAAAAAGGGAGAAACCAGTAATAACCAGAATGAAAAGAAAAAATGAAACGGTTTAACCGAATATAAAGAAATATGAAGGTAGCATGATAAGAATTTGCTTCTAGGGAGCCCGGAGGGATCAAGGTCCGGTTAGGACCCGCTTGTGAGAGGTTTCGGCTTGACAATAACTTGAAGTCATTGAGTCCGATAGGAAGAGATGCGTGTATAAGCGAAGACCTTCAGGGTAGTAAATGAATGCTCCCTTAAAAGATATCTACAGGCTTTTAAGTTGTTACAGGATTTACTTGTATTATTTAAAGAGACTATGAAGGGGTTGCCGGAGGGAAGTGATTTACTCTCGCATAACTTCATTCCAGTTCTCTAATAACGTGTGTTTGCATCGATCTCATGCCAAGGTTTCAGCGTTTCTGCTTCGTCAACGCTACAATAACTAAATCCAAACGTATTTACTAAAGTTTCTCAGCACTGATTCGCCTCGTTGTCATGCAATTCGTGAATTGGATCCAAGTCCAATATCAGCTGTTTTTTTTATATTAAACTTGAAAACATTGCAATTCTGTTTAGATTTAAAATTTTCCTAAAATTCTCTCTCAAGTCTGAGGCAATATAGCTTTACAACTTCTGTTTTGTCTTCCTTTTCTATCTCCTTCGACCTGTTTTGTAAAGCAGCTCAACAAGTGTTTTGTTTAATAACTCATCGAATTTAATATTGCCCTTCCACTCAGGTAAGTAAGGAAAAGTGAAGATCAAATTGTTTTACTGTACGGCGAGTTCTCGGCTCAATGAATCAGTATAGTTAAACTCATCTTCGTTAAGTGATACTCAAAATGTGTGCTGAGAATCAAGAAGTCCTTCAGTAAAGAAAAAAAATGAGGATCAAATAAACAATGATATGAAGGAGAAAGGAGTGGAAATGGATTAATCTTCCATTAAAGAAGAATTAGGATGAGAAAGAAAGATTGACCCTGGGTTCGTAGGAGAGTCGCAGGGACATACACGAAAAGGAGGTCGGGGCAATAGAACTTGAGTAATGAGAAGGCAAGAAAGTGCTTAGCTCGTAGTTTTTTCGCAGGGGCATAATAGAGACGGGACATAGCGACTTAGAAGATGAGTAAACAAGAAAGCTTTTAGCTTTTAAAGAAGTCGTAGTGGCACAAGGAAAGACAAGGAAGGAAAATCAGATTTGAAGACAAAGAGGCAAGACAACACTTGGCCTTTAGGAAAGCTGCAGTGCCACAAGAAAAAGAGAGGACATTGAATTAGATTTGAAGATGAAGAGTCAAGATAGCCATTAGCTTTTAGGAAAGTCGTGGTGCCTACAGAAAAAGAGAAAACATTGAATGAGATTTGAAGATGAGGAGACCAGGTAGCCCTTAGCTCTTAGGAAAGTCGTGGTGCCCACAGAAAAAGAGAGAACATTGAATGAGATTTGAAGATGAGGAGACAAGATAGCCCTTAGTTTCTAGGAAAGTCTCGGTGCCAACAGAAAAAGAGAGAACACTGAATGAGATTTGAAGATGAGGAGACAAGATAGCCCTTAGTTTCTAGGAAAGTCTCGGTGCCAACAGAAAAAGAGAGAACACTGAATGAGATTTGAAGATGAGGAGACAAGATAGCCCTTAGTTTCTAGGAAAGTCTCGGTGCCAACAGAAAAAGAGAGAACACTGAATGAGATTTGAAGATGAGGAGACAAGATAGCCCTTAGTTTCTAGGAAAGTCTCGGTGCCAACAGAAAAAGAGAGAACATTGAATGAGATTCGAAGATGAGGAGACAAGATAGCCCTTAGTTTCTAGGAAAGTCTCGGTGCCAACAGAAAAAGAGAGAACACTGAATGAGATTTGAAGATGAGGAGACAAGATAGCCCTTAGCTTTTAGGAAAGTTATGGTGCCTACAGAAAAAGAGAGAACATTGAATGAGAATTGAAGTTAAGGAGACAAGGTAGCCCTTAGCTTTTAGGAAAGTTGTGGTGCCTACAGAAAAAGAGAGAACATTGAATGAGATTTGTAGATGAGGAGACAAGGTAGCTCTTAGCTTTTAGGAAAGTCGTGGTGCCTACAGAAAAAGAGAGGACGGGAAATGAGATTTGAAGATGAGGAGACAAGGTAGCTCATAGCTTTTAGGATAGTCGTGGTGCCCACAGAAAAAGAAAGGACATTGAATGAGATTTGAAGATGAGGAGACAATATAGCCCTTAGTTTCTAGGAAAGTCGCGGTGCCAACAGAAAGAGAGAGAACACTGAATGAGATTTGAAGATGAGGAGAGAAGATAGCCCTTAGCTTTTAGGAAAGTTGTGGTGCCAACAGAAAAAGAGAGAACACTGAATGAGATTTGAAGATGAGGAGACAAGATAGCCCTTAGTTTCTAGGAAAGTCGCGGTGCCTACAGAAAAAGAGAGAACATTGAATGAGATTTGTAGATGAGGAGACAAGGTAGCCCTTAGCTTTTAGGAAAGTTGTGGTGCCTACAGAAAAAGAGAGAACATTGCATGAGATTTGAAGATGAGGAGACAAGATAGCCCTTAGTTTCTAGGAAAGTCGCGGTGCCTACAGAAAAAGAGAGAACATTGAATGAGATTTGTAGATGAGGAGACAAGGTAGCCCTTAGCTTTTAGGAAAGTCGTGGTGCCTACAGAAAAAGAGAGGACGGGAACAGAAAAAGAGAGGACGGGAAATGAGATTTGAAGATGAAGGGCCAAGATAGTCGTTAGTTTCTAGGTAAGTTGCATGGTCGCCAGAAACGGAGAGGACAAGGCAATGAGGCTTCGAAGACCACAAGGGAGGGGAAGGTGTGAAAGTAAAGGCACAATGGGATGGTTGTGGCCTTTTATATTTCATAGAACATTGGGATCCAAGATAAGTGAACAAAGTGGCTTTGTACCATGTGTTGCCAATGGAACACATGACTAAATAAATACGAATTGCATAAAAATGCTTAGTTTATTGTCATTTTTAATTGCATAAAAGGGCTTCAGTTATTGTCATTTTTAAATACATATCTATACTTTCTCTTTACCATTGTGAGTGTAAGAAAGTGAAGAAAGAGGACGGCAAGATAATAGAAGGAAGTGCATAATACAGGAAGCATGCATTCAGATAATAAAGAGAATAGATACGGTCGATGCTGTCTTCACAGATCGAGATAAAACGGCCAGTATAAACCTAATCGGACCTGAATATTAATGTTAGGTTAAATGCTTCCTATGACGTCATATTATCGGCCTTTGTTTCATAAGCATTTATCTCCTTATTAGCGATATAACGTAAATCCGCCTGTATTTCAGCTGTTCATTTTGTTTTCTTATAGCTTATTAAATATAAACTTACAATATACATTTTATTATACACACACGCAAACATTATAATTGATTAATTTACAATTATATTATTTCGATTGGGTGACAACACAACACTCCATCATATAGCGTATCTGTTGTGTGTTATTACACAATAGATTACTAGCACTTGAAAATATTGACACTGTTTCAAAAGTTTAAAAGTAGTTTTGTTAATTTTATTCTTCTGAAGAAATGTATGCAATAGTACGTAACTACAGGGATATATGTATCCTATATATATATAGCCTACATGTGTACGTTGTAGGACACGACATGCACAGGAAAGAACCTTCCTGTTACGCTCCTTTGCAAAGGAAATCATAAGAATGGTGGATGGGATTAGCTAGTATTAAATATAAATATACAGTGACAATATAAAGACATAATGATTCCTTGTACTGGGAGTAGTACTGTAGCATCGCACGAATTGGGTCGCTTACGAGAAGTTCACTTTCCCTCTATCATGAACAAGCGTCTACCCGTTATACTCCTTCTACAGAGAGGATAAAGGAAGGCGAGATGGAATTATGTAGGAGTAAGGACATGTCTTGTTAAGCTATTATCGCCTATCTGAAGATGTATAAGTGAGATAAGACGATTAGATCAGGGGTACTGAGGTGGAGAAGGAAAATCATTGCATACGTGGATGTCTACATCATATTCTCTAATGGGGGTACATAAATAGGTGACTCAAGTTCGAATTAAGCATGAAATGTAAAACTGTTGTAAGCTGTAGAGTGAACCGTTGTATTACCATAATTAAACATGCGTTAAAACAAAGCCCTACAAGTCCAATATTCGTCTCAAAATATCCAATAGTCATCCCAAAATGTCTAATGCTCTTCCCAAAATGTCCAATAGTCGTCCTAAGATGTCCAATAGTCGCCCCACAATGTCCAATAGTCGTCCTAAGATGTCCAATAGTCGCCCCAAAATGTCCAATAGTCGCCCCAAAATGTCCAATAGACGCCCCAAAATGTCCAATAGTCGTCCTAAGATGTCCAATAGTCGTCCTAGGATGTCCAATAGTCGCCCCACAATGTCCAATAGTCGTCCCAAAATGTCCAATAGTCGTCCCAAAATGTCCAATAGACAGCCCGAAATGTCCAATGACGAGACCGAAATGCCAATAGACGGCGCAAAATGTCCAATAGGCAGAAAAAAATGGTCAATAGACGGTCCAAAATGTCTAATGCCTTATTACCGAATATCTGTACATTAATTAGTTTTTTTTCACCTAAGAGGCGTTATTATTTTGGTGTGTAATCCCATTAAATACTTTTGTTTCCATTCAAAAGCGTAATGCAGTTGACAATCGGAGCTTATTTAAAGTCAACGCATCACATAAAAACAGTCCCGGCTATGCTGTAGTTGGATAATCCACGTGGCAGACCGTACGTTGTTTCCTGTTCTTGGTCTGTACAACAGGATCGTATTGTTCCACTTTGCCTCTTGTTTTTCCCTTTTTTATCTGTTTTGACCGAGACTAGCAATGTGACCGATCGTTGTACAATTAAACGTGCCTATGACAAGAACAAACTGCCGATGCTTTCCCGTTAGGTTCTAGGAACAATCAGCGACGGCTGTGAAACGATTGCTGACGTCTTGAAAAAGATTAAACAGTTCTGACTTTAGACGTTAGCCGAAGCTTTACTCATTTCTTTTAGTGATTTATTAATTCGTGGTTTTATACTCTTGGGGCACGTTCTTTACTCCCTTTTTTCTCCGTGCCTTCCATTTAGTCTCACACCCTATAGACCCTAGCGGGCTAGTAGTACATACGCAGACGGGTTTGACTACCCTCACCGTACTGGAGCTAAAAAACATAATACCAAGAGAGTGTTATGAACCATCCTTGCTTTCCTCTACTAGCCTTCCTTTTCCTCTCTTCTAAACCTTCATGTAACCGGTGTGTGTTTGATAGGACGGTAATGGTAGACACCTCTTTACAACTGCAATAGAGAGTGGCACAGCTCTGGCTACACTTGATTTCATGACCCACCCTGAATCCCCTGACGGGAGATTTTACCTTTCTACTTCGTCCTATTTGTATTCACAATCCTTTCCTATCTTCCTTAGGCGATAATGGTCATACTGCTCACTCTAAAACTACAAAGTATAAAATAACAAATTAAAAAATTACAAAATAGAAAACAACAAAATAAAAAAATTAAAAAAAAACAAAATAAAAACAACAAAATAAAACACAACAAAATAAAAAACAATAAATAAAAAACAACAAAATAAAAAATAACAAAATAAAAACAACAAAATAAATAAGTAATATAAACAAGTCAATTCCTACTTAGATGAACAAAGTAAAATTATATTTTAGTTAATTTTTATTAAATAATTACAATTAATATAAATAAAGTAAAATGAGCTTTGCGTTAAAACACCAGTTCTTCCTCATAACCAATAACATAAGATCAGCTGCTTTATGAAATCATATGTTACCATTTATTTTAAGCCAAATGAGACGGAAAACTATATTGCATACCCTACCCATTTTTTGTTAAAATATTTTCTTTCATATAAAACTAAAAATAATTCTTTAAATTTAATTAAATTTATTTAATTAATATTTAAAAAAAATGTATTAACATCAATTTGCTTCCACTAAAAGTTTTAAAAAATGTATTTGAACTTGAGTGGATGAATAAAAAGTATTTGATAAACGATTGAAAAAAAAATGTATCAACATCAATTAGCTTCCACTAAAAGTTTAAAAAAATGTATTTGAACTTGAGTGGATGAATAAAAAGTATTTGATAAACGATTGAAAATTTGAACAATATATATGAGGAGTGTGTGAAATAATAGAAGGAATTGAAAGAGAAAGAAATAGAAAAATACGTATGAAGGATAGAGGAGGTAGGAAGGTGTGCTAGTACGCCCCTGTATGAAGTTATTCAACATACCTAATAGCATCACGTAGAATTAATATTAGTTTTATTTGGGAGATAATAAACGTTTCACAAAAGGGGCAAGGTATGCAATATAGTTTTCATTTATTTTAAGCGAAATAGTACGAAATAACTATATTGTATACCTTGCCCCTTTTGCAAGGTTCTATACGTGAACAGCTGCTCTAGCGTATAATTTAGGTTACTTTATTTATATTAATTGTAATTGTTTAATAAAAGGTAACTAAAATACAATTATTTGGTTATATAAGTAGGAATCGGCTTTAAAAATTTTGTGATTACTTGTTTTGTCTTATATGCTTTCCTTTTTTTAAAAATGCTTTTCTATTCTTTTAATGTAATTGCAATTTGTATGACTACCATAGTAACTACTTTACGAGTTGCAATATAGAAGAGCAAAGACTAGCAAACCTTTTCACACCACAGTACTTGCGAGCGGAATAAGGCGCAAGCAATGACAGGCTCAGCTCCCATGTTTAGATTGTGCGAGTAATATCAGGACGAAGGTCGCCAAGGCCAGTGCAGTGGGCGAGCGCTTTGTTTCACGTTCGCTTACTGGCGACAATAAACGCGGTTGTAAAACTCTGGAATTCGGCAACGCGCTCGCAACTTGTACAGGCTCATGTTTATACATAACTACTGGTTGAGGCACCCTCTAGATCAAGCCGATAACACGCGGTATCTGACGATGGCAGCGAACAGAAACTCATCGTTTTACACTTCCTATTATTATTATTACTATTAATCTATTTATAATATAAGGTTATATCAAAACGGTAAAAATTAAAGCAGTTTACTCTAAACCTCAATACATATGAGTTTAAACAAACAGAGTAGTTGTAGTAGCTAAGAACTGATGAAGGCGACATCGTCGAAACTAGTCTGTTAAATAAACTAGTGAGTTTGTTTTAATATCATGAGGATTGTTTTAATACCTAGTGAGACCATGAGGCTTAGTTTGAGGAATCTAAAGATCCTCATGATGTCAGAGTCTCTGTGATCGAGGTTATGAGGGTCTATTTGTAGGTAGAAGTACAGTTTACCTGTTGAGGGACACTTGTATCAAGTTGTGAGCACGCTTTGGTGTTGTCAAACGTTTATCGAGCAGAACTAGCCACTGTAATTATGAGGCGCACAACCTTGACCGGAAGTTACTATGTCTTCAGCGGAAACTGAATGAAAGCAAAGCAATGACTTTGTTAATGGCGTTATGTTTTTACGGTTGATGACTTGGAAAGTGAGAAGAGACGTAAGGAAAGTACGGTTGGCAGTTAGAACAGTGTCCAACACGTGTCACAGAAAAAGAATGTTTTACGAATATTGTCTATGTTTGTTGTGTAAAGAGAATATGACATTTTGACAAACAGGTATCGAACAAGTTGATTACATCTGGAAAGAGAATTATGGGTTGTTAGGGAAAGGTGAGATTCCTTCTTACAGCTGGAGGGGAATTATGGGCTATGAGGTAAAGGAGAGATATCCTCTTACAGCTGGAAGGGAATTATGGGCTGTATGGTAAAGGAGAAATTCCCTCTTACAGCTGGAGGGAAAATATAGGCTGTATGGTTAAGGAGAAATTCCCCGACGTAGACTTACTTTCTTCAGAGGTCGTGTTCTTCACATATGACTGCATACCATGGTAGACACCTCTTTTCATTGCGTTTAAAAATAGGTTTACTTCGGGTAGGCGATGCTGCCCACGCAAAGTTACATCCTTACTCCCAGTACTTTAGTTCTACCTAATTCCATTTCCCTGGCTTATCTTCCCCCATACAGGGGATTGTAACAGTAGATATGTTTTCAAGACTTTAATAGAGACCAGGTCTACTCCAGATAAACGAATCTGCATTCTCTGCATACGTGATGTCATATCTTGCCTGTAACCTCTACCAGGGGGATACCTGGTAAGTTACCTGGTTGTAATTGTTTACCTCGTTACCATACCAACCTATAGTAACAATCCTTTCATATCCTTTCGGAAATGGACTGCCTTAGAAATGAAGATATATATATATATATATACAGACTCATCCCAACAATTGGCCCCCTAATCTTCTTATGCACAATTTCCATCACTTTATCATCTAAAATAAAATGCTAGCGTAATAAGGGCTATTTATACAAACAATAAAAACCGAATAAATAGTGCATTTCTCTGTCAAGTGTAGGTTTACTTCAGGAAAGCATACCATTGGTTAAGCGATGCCATAATTTTCCTATATTCCCAATATTTCCAAGGTTAATCATACAATTTTCTGAAACCTATCTAATTCCATCTGCCTTTTGGTTATTCTACGTTTTACAAATTAGTGTAAACGGGAAAAACATTTTGTTACAATACATGGTTACGCGAAGAAATGTGTGCTACAGATCGTGAGGTAAGTGAAGAAGCAGTAAATTAACTCTTGCGCATGTGTTACTTATAAATAGAAAGCTCTTAAAGGAGAGGATTGTTCCAATGATTTTCCTTCGAAACTTCTTCACTTGCCTCACGATCTATGAAATTCGGAAGAAAGATATCTTGTATTCACGACTCCTGTCTCAAAACCTGATCATTGGACAGTAAGCCCTTTTGGAAAGAATCCATTTGAAATGATTTTAGAAGAACGAAGAATAGGTGTCACGAGTTAGGTACAGGTTATTTGGGATGATAATATTGTAAAGTATTTAAGGACCTGAACTGTGTCCAGCTAACCAGAGCTTGCAAGTCTTCGGATTCTATAAGCTAGGTTTTGCTGTAAAATTAAAGTGTTATTCTTAATTAATGCATTTGTTGCGTTTTAACGAGGTTTTTTCTTTGATATTATTATGTTTCCGCAACTAGACAATATAATGTAAAGCTTTGCTAGAGGGAAAATCGAATAGAATAGTCCATGATCAGAAACCCTGCTTTAAATGGCCGCCATTTTTAAATATGCCGAACGATTGTTTTCTTTTTGCCGACTCGTCTAAGTCGTTGTGCGTATCAGAATACGGCGGCGCGTCTTCTCAAGTATCACAAGAATACTGCTTTATAAACAGTTCTGTTTTGCTTCTCTTCTCACTAGAGGCTTTATAATTTGCGGGGGAAACAACTACCAACCTTCGAAACAATAATATACCTTTTAAACGTTCAATCAATTCGTCAAGTGTTCACTCTAGTGATTTGGCGACACTATGAAGACAATTTTGAATGTGTGAATGGTTTAATCAGTGTCATAGAACTAGTAAATGAAACTGTTGCAGGTTGCGAAAACATACCCGAGGTAGTCATGGTTTCTATATGGCTCATAAAGACGAGGCTACCCATTACATCCCGTTGTAGAGAGAGGGATAGGTAAGCGGAGATGTTGTTAGGTAGGCCTAAGTGAAGGGACGGAATAATCCCTAGATAGGAGGGAAATTATGGGATCGCGTGTGTACCTGCTCTCTTCTGGACTGAAGAGGGATGACTAATAACCACCTAGTATTTATTAGCCTATATAAATATAAAAACGGTGCTGTAATTTAATGGTCAGTATCGTACATCAGATTGCGTGATGCTGATATTATGGTCACGTCTTCGCGCATGAGGCCTCTCCATGGACAGTCTTCCTGGACCAACCGACTTCTTAATTTCTCCTTTCTCAGTTGCGTAGATAACCTAAACACTTGGAGCTTAGGCCTAGGTTATAAGTAAGAAAAAAGTATATCTTTTCCTGTCCATTATTTGTCCTTTATCACATTTTTGTTGTCCGCTGTTTTTGGTCTTATACATTTTGTTATTATAGGCAACGTTTGGTTTTATCAGAGTCGTGTGATGTAGCCATAACTCTGTAAAACGGTTGAGAGATTTTATCTTCAGTAGCATAAGCAACGAGACGTAGTTGAATTTCTCTCCACCTGTGTCGCTCTTCCTCACCTTACAGATGTTATTTTATCATATATTTGTAAATCTAGGCATAGCGTAGACGGCATATTCTCATGTGTAACTACAGTATTGTTGAGGTTCGGTCGACGGATATTACCTTAAATTGCAACCTTATTAGCTATAGTATATATGGTTATACATTTTGTACAATTACTGACAGCGTCAAGCAAACTGTGTTTGATAGCCGCTAACGACTGTATTGCGTAAAAGTCGGTGGTAAGTTTGCAGGAAAGACGTTTTCTTTGTACTCTTTGTTGGATTCGCTTCGCGGCGAGATATCGGCCAGGCACTGACTGATTTCCATGCTTCTTCCTGTAAAACAGTTTCAATTTCCTATGTTTTGAAATAAAAACAGTTTCCGCCAATCAGAAGTGAAGTGTTAAAACAAACGGTGCGCAGACTTCGAACAAACTTTCACGCAGTTGTTACGATTTTCTGTATTCATAAAGAAATGCACAGTTTTTGCTGTGTTCCGATCGAGTTGTGGACGTTTGAGCCGAATGCTACGGCGATTCTGGGCGCCCTGAGTAGTTTGGATTGAATGAGTTGAACACGAATCGGAGATATGTATCATGAGCATGGGCTACTAAAAGGATAAAATTGAGGCGCTGCCTATCTCCAGTAGAAAATTTTCAACCCAAGCCGTAGTTTCGCTATATCTTAGTACCAGGAATGCTTTACACCACTCACGTTAACACACACACACACACACACACACACACACACACACACACACACACACACACACACACACACACACACACACACACACACACACACACACACACACACACACACACACACACACACACACACACACACACACACTCACACACACACACACACACACACACACACGCACGCACGCACTCACGCGCACAAACAATTACACACACACACACTCTCTCTCTCTCACACACACACTCTCTCTCTCTCACTGACTTTTACACAACTATAAGGACAAATCAGATGTTGGAAAGAAACTCAATGATAAGATTTTACCAGCTGATCTGACGTGTCACAATAACAAAGTCTCAATCCTCAGTGGGTACAAATAGTGCTTTAATAAAAGATAATTATATTAAAATGTACATTAAGTGCAGGATAAAAATAAAGTGTAAAGTGAAAATGGTGGCTTTAAAATTATCCGATGAATTCACTGAAATTACTGTTAGTTTATGTTTTTTTTTTAAAAATTACATTTCTCAGAAGCAATGTTTACAGAGAATTTATGGTTGAGAGGTTTCAAAAACTATTTAACCACTTTCTATTGCTTCCCTATTCGTGATCCCAAGCAATGCCGTAACCTTCATCTATTCCCTTTACTGTGATTCCCTCAGTTTCGTCTACATTCATTTATTCTTATTCTTGATAAGTAATATTAAAAAAATGTGTTTAAAGGCAATTCCTACTTAACTCAACTAAGAAAAATTTCATTTTAGTTACTTTTTATGAAATAACTAGCAGATTACCCATCCTTCGTACGGGGTTAACGAATAACTGTATCATTTGTATTTGGGTTACATTTAATTTACTGAAATTAAATCCCAATAAATATATCAAACTATAGTTTATGAACCTACCGTTAAGGAAAATTTCAAGGCCAGTGGGATGGTGCCCTGACGGATTTTCTAAATAAAATATAACCTATGTGAAAACCAGGAATCCTAAGGATGCCTGTGTGAAATTTAAGGTATTTGTTTCCCGTTCCCATGTGCTCTATAGGGGAAAAATTATATCGGGCGACGCAAAACGTAATCAGGGATACGAAAAAAAATAATGAAAACTCTCACTCTGGGAAATAAATAAAATTTTTATCAAATTAATGTTAGTTGAAAAATTTATTGCGGAGTAATACTACGTCCACGTATCAACGGCGAGCCGTACTACGTATATATATATATATTTAAATATAGGCCTACCTATAAGGTATCCAGTTACGATAGATTTGGTTGTAATTTTATACAATACTATTTACCTGTATTAAAATATACCTGTAAAGTGTCCAGTCAGGATATTTGGTTGTAATTTTATACATTACGTAAATAAACGTCTACTTCTGCGGAGTAACACTTCGTCACGTGATCTCTATTCTAGCCTTAAATGTGTACATTTGGTTAACCGTATAAAATTACAAGCAAATCTATCCTGACTGGATACTTCATAGGTACATAAAATTAACCTTACGTGACAATAACATACAATAATTACCAATTAACTAGTGACCTGAAGTTATCTTCAGGTCATGTTTTTGATTCATTTTACATGCATCGTATTCCTCCTACAGTCGGTTCCTCTTACGTCTTGACATCCTGTAGGAATAAAGTTTCAAGGACTAATGGTATATTTAAATACTATAATTATTTATTATAAATAATATAATGAATATTTTAAAAAATAATAACCTGTAAACCTATAAATCGTTTTAGAGACTTTTATTTTTAAAATACTATAATTAATTATCTGTAGTTTTTACCTATAAAAAGACTATAATCATTCTTTTCTAAAATGACCCCTCTGAACGTATAATACGTTTAAAGATCTAATGTTATTTTAAAAATACTATTATTATTTATCATGAATACTACGAGTATAATAATTTCTTTTAAATGCTAGCCTGTATACCTAATAGTCGTTTAAAATTATTTTTAAAATACTGTAGTTCTTTATCACTATAATATTTTTAAAAAAATCCTGTAAGCCTCGTCTTAACAACTAATGTTATTTTCAAAATACGATAATAATTTATGATAAATGCTATAATAACTTTTTAAAAAATATTAACCTTTAGGCCTATATATCGTTTTAAGAACTAATGCTATTTTAAAAATACTATAGATATTTTTCATAAATACTATAATAAATCTTTTAAAAAAGATAACCTTAAGGCCTATAAATCGTTTTAAGGATTAATTTTATTTTGAAATTATGATTATTTGAAGCCCGAGAAGATAATTAATTAGGTTAAACTTTATTAGGCATAAGCAGAATAAAGGTACAGGAAATACACTTTAATAAGAACCAAGATGAGGCATGAACCTAAGCTAGAACCTAGTACTAGGAGAAGAGGAAAGCATAGCTCGTATTCTGAAGGCTGTGTTCATGAGTAGACCTCCTCTATGTTTAAGGCACAGACAGATGTTTAGACTACCCTTTATCCGAAATACTCTCACAACCATGATTGCAATAGTAATTTTAAACTCTATGCTCTTCGATAAATTGCAACTTTGTAAGGCAAGTAAATAACAGTGATTAGTCAGTGTCACCTTGCAGCTATGCATATCAAAGATTAGTGTTTGATCTGTGACTAAGCTACCGCTTGCGTAACAGCGCCCTTGTCAGGTGAGGATGCGCAACAGGTTACAGCTGCCATAAGGTAGGAGAAACCGGAAGCTTTGTGCGTGGTTACACAGCGTCAAGATTACGTATTATCGTGACTTTGTGTGCCACCGCTTCGCTCACGACACTTGTTTGTTCCGTTCAGATTAGTTTTTATGTTGTTTTCTGGAATGGTGCGAAAGCGTTCCATTATCTAATGCTGTCAACAACGTCTATACAGAACGGACATTTCCAGAATAAACTTTGCATTTTTCGACTTACTGTCCGATGCTTGTGAAATGGAAAAAAAGTAATTTGGTGAAAATTGAAGAAAAGAGACGATAGGAAAATGACGATCGCCTCTTATTTTTCCGTCCGAGAAGAACACGAAAATGTTGAGCTTATCTAAAATCGAGCATGGGGATCCACGCCTCCACGAACCCATCTACCTCGTGACTCCCGAATTGCATGATTAGCGTCTGTCCCGATAAGGAGCTTTGATCCCACGGTTTGTGATGCCAAATTACAAGAGCTCGAAAGCCTTATTGTATGGATTGGACTCACCGGGATCCTCAGGGACGGTATAATACTCCAACCAGACACTACGGGTGCGACCGATTTTCGAGAACTATTGGGGACTAGTATAACCTTCCGAACGGCCCTTTAATACCGCTTTATATTATTTCGGTCCACGCAATCGCGCCTTTATCCACTCTTGGTTGGTCTTACTTATGGAGCGGACTCTCAGAACGATCCTTAGGGATGGCTTGCACTGCTTATTAGCTCCTGGCGCCTTCCCAAGGGAGTAAACAGGACCAATTAAATGTAACAAAAAATCCTATAAAACGGGACTAGGTTTTTAGTAAAACAGCTTACTGATGACCCAACAACTGTGTAATTGTAAGTGCCAAAATATAATAAAGTATGATGTCTAGATATAAAAATGTTCAAAAATTCCTCAGGGTCGTTCCACCTCTGACCCCTCCCCCCTGGTCGTGCCTCCCAATACATCTTCCTGCTTCACCCCAGGACCTTTCATTACAGACGGTCTGAAAGATATGGCGGCTGAGTGGTCTAGTTGGCAGAGCACGTGGCTACGTAGTATTTCTGGTGTCTATATTCGGCAATGTCAAAGGAATGTCGCCTGCTTTTCCAGCTTCTAGGTCAACTCATCTGCGAAAATGACGGTTAATGGACGGTTAAATCATGGTTCTCGAAATATTTTTTTCGAATACCAAATGACATACCTTTTCTACCTTTAAGGTATCTTTATAACCGAAGGACTCATTATTGCACTCTAAAGATAGGAATAAGGTAAGGAGATAAAACTCCCCTGGTCCGAAAGGTAGGGAGACTCATCTCGCGTGCAGTTCAACTCTTGCGAGGTACACATACTAGCTTCGTATTGCTGAAATAAATTTATATAAAAGGCCGAAAAATGTCTATTAATAAAATTACCTATCTGAATTATTTTTTGATGGCTTTAATTCTATTACAGATTAAATATAATTGATTGACTGTGTTTATATGATAAAGACAGAACCGTTTAGTCACTTTCATGGTTGAGCATTCGTTGGATTTGTCTTCACAACGATAGAGTTTAATATTTGTGTAGACGTACTACACTGAAATAATGACTTATTTTTGTGTTTAATTAAATTTATTGTATTTTTTGGTTGATGATGTTTTTTTTAATTTACGAATTTGTATATGTTTTGGTTTTATGTTCAATATATTTATGCTCCTGAAGAGGAATTTGTAGGTGAATGGAAAATTGAACAATGTATTAAAACATTATGTTCAGGTTCAGTTTTTTTCTATATTTGGTTGCTATATAACCTATCTAATGCTAATAGACACACACACACACACACAAAAGCTCGCGCTCGCGCGCGCTCGCGCGCGCACGCACGTACTCACGCGCACAAACAAACACCCACACTCTCTCTCTCACACACACTCACACACATACACACACACACACACACACACACACACACACACACACACACACACACACACACACACACACACACACACACAGCGAGGGGACATCACTCTTTAAAACTGAATCTTTCATTGGTGAATTTGAAAACGAATTACTATAAAGGTTTGTCGTATTTTCGGAGAGTTTGGTTACGGTATATCGACGACGTATTTGCTGTGTTTGATGTAAGAAAATCTATCATTGAGTATTATTAACAGTAAACACAAATATGTTAGTTTTACTCATGAAAGGGCTGAATGTAAGCTAATAATAGTTTAGCCCTTTTTCGATGTTTCAGCTTACTTTGAAGCTGGACGCTACAGTGGGAAAAGACACAACATCTATTGGCAGGCTGTAGAGGGAAGACTCTGCGTCAGACGGAAAGCTCATCCTTAATGATTGAATAAGCATTGAATCATTCCCTAACGTCATTACATTGCAGATCTCAATAGGATCTGCCCAATGTGTGCAGTGCAGGAGGATTATTTCAAACACACTTGCGTCTTGAACGCTAGAATGCTTTGCGTTAAAACAAGCCGCGATGACGCGGTCTAGAATTGAAACCCTCAAGCAACTTTTGAATCGTATACTTTTACGCTGAGAGTCCAGTGTAAGTTTGAAACAAATGCATTTATGATGCGTTTTGAATATTAATTACGTCACATAGAGACAGTAAAAGATGGTTAAGTGACGGTGTCTCTTGTAGGAATAGACAACTATTGGGACAGGTGACTCGCATACAGCTGACAAAACATATGGTTTCGATCTTGCAGTAAGGTTACAAGTCAGACAAACTAACGCTGGCGTTGGGGAGTCGTACTTTGATAAAACGTCGCGAGCCGGGACAGATCACAGATGAGTTTTAAAATAGAACTATTAGTCTGCTTTGTTCAATTCCTTATATTAGTTCACACTCTTCTTATATATATATATATATATATATATATATATATATATATATATATATATATATATAAATATGTTTTGTTCAAATTTTCACTCGTTAGTTAAATCTTTTTTATTCACCCACTCAAGATCAAATACATTTTTTTAATACTTGTAGTGGACGTCCATTATGTTGATACAGTTTTATCAAATATTATTTCAATAATTAAATTTAAAAATGAATTAGTTTTAGTTTTACATGGAAGATAAATTTTTCACTAAAGGGGAAATATAATTATTTCGTCCCATTTGGGTTAAAATAAGAGATTACAAATGATTTCACCGATTTTATGTTTAGATTATGTAGTAGAACTGCTATTTTAACGAATAGGTTATTTTACTTCATTTATATTAATTGTAATTACTTAATTAAAAGTAGCTAAAATAATTATTTTTTAATCTAAGTAGGAATTGACTTTAAAATAGTTTTGTTTAGGAATTACACCGCTATTCGTCCGGAGACTGTAATATAAATACATAGAAATTCTATTTTCTATATGGTATTGTAAATTAACAAGAACGTAGCTATTATCCATACAAGAATACAATTACACATGAGTTCACGAAGATGCCCTATCTGTAAATTACAGAAGAGTTATAATTACGAGCACTATGGAGGTAAATTTTTATTAATGTAGCAAAAATTACTTAATTTCTATTAATATAAAATAGTTTCGTGTAAAAGATTATTGACTTTTGTTGTTTTACTACATGGATTTTAGTAATGGAAGGTGGCCATATGGGTTCCACCTGCAAACAGCAACCCAATCAGATTCACGGCGGGAAGGAATTGGTAAGTCCGGCGGGGAGTTTTGAAGTTAGATAACACGCCAGTTAAATGCTATTTATTATGATAACCGAAGTTAGATAACACGCCAGTTAAATGATATTTATTATGATAATCGAAGTCAGATAACACGCCAGTTAAATGCTATTTATTATGATAACGGAAGTTAGATAACACGCCAGTTAAATGCTATTTATTATGATAACCGAAGTTAGATTACACGCCAGTTAAATGCTATTTATTATGATTATCGAAGTTAGATTACAGGCCAGTTAAATGCTATTTATTATGATTATCGAAGTTAGATAACACGCCAGTTAAATGCTATTTATTATGATAACCGAAGTTAGATAACATGCCAGGTAAATATATTTATTATTATCCTTCAATATTATATATTTTATCAATTTTACAAAAAAAACTTAAAATAATTAAAGAGTGCGTAAGGTTTACAGAGAGGGGAATTTTAAAACTACGGCCTAGCTATGGATATTTACTAATACCGTTGTTTATTACTAATATTTGATCATTTTGCGAAAAATCAAAGTGTGTGAAAATATTATCCAAAATGTTCTATCCCAATACAAAGTTTATAAGAATAGAGACTCACAAAGTTGATAAGGTAAGAAGAGTATCTTGTTATTACATGAGTAGTAGACAAGGTTTTCCGCGACTGGATATATACCCCATCTCTATGTTTGAGTTAAACGCCCTTAAGTAGCTCTAAATAAACGTAATATTAGAGAATGTAAATTTTTTTCAACAATAATACCTTATCACAATTAAAATTTAATACTTGAAATTTTCAAATTTCAACTAAAGCTTTTATTGGCAGTGAAACCGTTATTTTAAAATTGACTTGATCCGTCGATATCTTCAATTTGACACTATTTGGAAAAAGCCATGGTAAGTTTCTAGCAACTAAAATTACTATCATATTTTAACCATTACTGTTTTCAGAGATCTTAGGTACCTTAGGACATGCATAGGTCCGTGAAAATATTCCATTTGGAGCTTGTTCCTAAGATATTTACATCATCAATTTGATCACACTAAAAAGTGGCAAAATGAAAATGTCGTTTGCTGCGGCAGGTGTAGCCCGAAAAGCTGGCGCACGTCTTGCGGTAAGGTTAGCTCTACTGACGACATTAGTAATGCATGAAAAGTCACACGTTGTACTGCTAATAGAATTACAGGATGACACCCGTTCCTTTACGCATAGAACCAAGCTCCTCGGGTCTTAGAATCTCAATTGTTTTGGGTAATCACGAGGAAAATACGTTTAGAACACTCCTTCCGAGTGGAGTAGGGTACAAACCTGTCTGCTGGACGATAACTTATCAGGACTTTTCTGTTGCAGTTTATAAATCAGATAACACGGTATATATATATATATATATATATATATATATATATATATATATATATATATATATATATATAATTACATGAATTTGTCTCATATCAGGTATTTCGCCTTATTAATGTAGGTAGGTAGAAAAACCAAACGAGGATGGGAATTGAGAGATAGAAAAACCGGGAGGAGATTGAGAAAAGATATAAAAAAAGGTTAGGAAATGGTAGTTAGATAAGTCGGTAGAAAACATATTGTGCAGTCAAATTTAGACAGAGAGAAATCTGGCAGGTGCTAAGAAACAGGTATAAAAAGGTTATTAAATGAAAATGATATAGGTCGGTAAAACGACAAAACGGGCTAACAGATTGAGAGATAGAAACGCAGGTAGGGGTTAGGGCACATGCATAATAAAAGGTTGGGAAAGGGAAATGAGATAGGTCTACAGAAAGACAGATCGGGCAGCAGATTGAGAGATAGATAAGCCAGTAGGGGCTACGCATAGGCATACAAAAAGGTTAGGAAATGGTAGTTGGATAAGTCGGTAGAAAGTCAGATCAGGCAGGCAGATAGAGAGATAGGGAAGCCAGTAGAGGCTAGGACACAAGCATAAAAAAAGCTTAGGAAAGGGAAATGAGATAGGTCTACAGAAAGACAGATCGGGCAGCAGATTGAGAGATAGTGAAGCCAGTAGGGGCTAGGGCACAGGCATAAAAAATGGTTAGGAAATGGTAGTGAGATAGGTCTACAGAAAGACAGATCGGGCAGGCAGATTGAAAGACAGGGAAGCCAGTAGGGGCTAGGGCACAGGCATAAAAAAGGTTAGGAAATGGAAGTGAGATAGGTCTACAGAAAGACAGATCGGCCAGGCAGATTGAGAGATAGTGAAGCCAGTAGGGGCTAGGGGACAAGCATAAAAAAAGGTTAGGAAATGGAAGTGAGATAGGTCTGCAGAAAGTCAGATAGACCAGGAAGATTGAGAGATGGTTGAGCCGGCTGGGGCTTGAGATAAAGGCATAAAAAAGTAGTTGGCTAAGTCGGTAGAAGACAGATCGGCCAGGCAGATTGAAAGAGATTGAAGCCAGTAGGGGCTAGGGCACAGGAATAAAAAAAGGTTAGGAAATAGAAGTGAGATAAGTCTGCAGAAAGTCAGATCGACCAGGAAGATTGAGAGATGGTTAAGCCGGCTGGGGCTTGAAATAAAGGCATAAAAAAGTAGTTGGATAAGTCGGTAGTAAGACAAAACGGGCAGATAAAGATGGAAACAGAAGTATTATATGATTAGGGTATGACTATACCAGTTTATTTTGACAATATGTATGAATTTTGTCACTTGATTTGTGTTTATACAATACACAGCCGTTGATCATGCATGGATGAAAGGGTGATTGGTCTTTCTTCGGAGCTTGCAAATAAGGTTACAATCGACAAAGCTACTTTAGATGTCAATGTGTACTTTGACGCTCTCCTTTCCAATTTAAGGCCTACGATCACAAAGAGTTTTGTTCGTTTAGAACAGAAATATTGAAACAGAAAAAGACCTTGCTTTTTGACCTATCGGCTTTGTAATAGTCTAGAGATGAGATGTAAGCTAGTTTGTATATGTGTTTTATTTGTTTTTTGCTGTACAAGATTATGACTTTAAAACATGACTTGTAAGCTAATAATGCAAATAATTGCAATTCACTTAAACAATTATAAAGTGAATTCACTTCGGCTAGGACTCTAAGCAGTTGAAGAGTAATTTCCTAACCTAAAAGTGCGAGGAACAGGGGAGCAGAGAGAAAATATTTAATGACAATTTCTTTATTCATATCTTTAGTAATATTATCGTCCGTGTTTTGGTGAAAGCGTATATCCCGGCTTGGAAGCGAAATGAATGCATTCTATCACATAATCGATCAATTGCCATTCGATACTCATCCGAATCGATTTCCCTCTTACAACTAAAAGTAATTTTGCTATCGTCGGACAATATGTTTCAATAAGCATGCAGTCAATAAGGAACAATTTCGCAGTACTAGAGGAAGAATAGTATGGTTTGTATGGATAGATATCCACACATCCATCTTGGTTAATATGGGCGCAGTCACCATCCTAGTGTATTTGTATTCTCTGATGATGCCAACTGTGCTAGCGAAATGTACACAAAGGTTGTGAAAATATTTATAGCTAGGATTTATTAAATATTCTGCGAGTTTATATTAGCTATGATTTGAGTGCTCTGGCGTTACACGGTGATCTCCTTCAGAGGTTCTCAACATTTCTTTAAACAAATATATTACAAACCCCTTTTGAGATATAGTAATAAATCTCACCCCTACCTACACTTTTTGCAGTGTAATCGTAGGAGGCTTTTACATGAGAAAATAAAATTAAGTGGTTCTTGATGACAAAATTTTATTAAATAAAAAATACGCAAGTAATGCAATCTTATTGCTGTTCATGACGAGCTGGTTGTTAATTACTTATTACACTTTTGCTATTCTTTGTTAATATTTTGTTAACTAGAGGTTGTTAAATTGTTAACCTACACTTGGAGGAAACGTTTTCGTCTTACGACTCCTTCAGCCTCGTATTTTTGCCGCTAGGAATGCTACAGTTGTGCTTCCTCCTTACCATTTTTTGAAAGTTAGAAGGGATGTGATCCTAAATGAACAAACACGGCACAGATCACACATACTCTTCGATCACTTCACTTCTAAATTTCAAAAAAATGGTAAGGATGAAGCACAACTGCAGCATTCCTAGCGAGAAAAATACGAGGCTGAAGAAGTCGTAAGACGAAAACGTTTCCTCCAAGTGTAGGTTAACAATTTAATAACCTTTAGTTAACAAAATGTCTGGTCGCAAGTAATATTAAAAGTGTAAAAACTATCTTACCGTTTAGGCTGAGACTTCAGAAGTCTCAGATGTAATAGGGCTGTTATCTGATATTTGTGATAACTTTTTTTTAATTATTAACGCAAACTCCTATTGATAGGTTTTGCGCATCTCCAGTGAGTATGCATACCACAGTTTGAGAAATATTGCTCTGATTCCCGGGGGTATATATTTGTATCGCAAAAACTTTCAACGTATTTTTAACACAGGATCATACTTTTAGTGTGTGGCTAACTTGTGTTCGGGTTAGATATCTTAACAGAATATTTGGAGTTATATTGTAATATAGATGTATTTAAATTTAGTATAATAAAGTGGATTATGTTTTGTAAGCTAATCGTGATTGTTTATGGTGTTTAACGTTTAGAAAGTGAAGTTAGTATTTTTTTAAATAAAAAAAACACGTAATAAATACCCTCAACGTTTCCTTATAGAAGATAGCACTATGTTATGCTACATTAAAATATAGCTGTGTTACAATAGAGCCACAAAGTATCCGGTCATATTAGATTTATTTAGAAAAGTAATAAAGTTTTCTAAAAGGAATACGAGAGACGAGGCAGTTAGGAGTAAAAAAGGGTTCCGTAAAAAATGCTCGTTTTAGTTCCTATGGCAAATTGGCGCTCGTTAAAAATATACCCTCCCAGGGTGGTTTGGTTTACTTCCGGCAATGCAAGCATTTGGCTACCTTAGCGGTGTGGTGTGCTGCCTAATTTTCATATATTCGTTATTTCACGACAGTAATCGATCACGCAATGTTAGGTAAGTATAATTGATATATACTGAACGTGGTCTCCTTGCCCTTTTTCATAGGAGATTTAGTCTTATCAGAAACTATGATTTTGGGGGTTTTGCAGCCGAATTTATAGCATCATATTACATCATATAAGCTCTACATCATATAAGCTCTTCATCATATAAGCTCTTCATCATATAAGCTCTTCATCATATAAGCTCTTCATCATATAAGCTCTTCATCATATAAGCTCTTAAAAATGAAAATATAAACGTTTCAAACGTTTATGGTTAATAAAAAGGAATATATTTTCAAAAACCACCCATACAGGTTTATAGTACAGTATCATATTAGAATTTATGAAGTACAACTAAGAAAAGTTTCCGTATATCTTAAAACAAACTCAGTAATATAAGCACATTAAATTAAAGAAACAAACAAATATCAGCTAGTAAAAGATGATTAGAAACGAGCTTTGTTACTGACATTAAATTAGTGAAACACATAATACATTAAATTCTTTAGCCATTTATTAATAATATTTTTTTACTAACGGTTCTATTTTCGTGTAGAAATGGATTATACGTTAGCAGGTCTCGTGGCTAGATATCTCTCTCGGTTTGAATAGCGGTTGGATTTGGGCATTCCATCGGGACGAGGAGTTAATTTATTCAGCATGTCCCGTCAAAGTTTGAAGATTATATACCATTTTATGACATTACTATGCTTAAAATTAAATACAAGTTGAAGAAATGAATGAAACTGTTGGTTAGTTTAAATATATTCCAAATTAAAACATTAAATTTAAGTATATTCATAGAACGGTATTTTGTAATAGATCAATTTAAAGGTTGTTAGAAATAACTAGGTTGTAAAACCAACTCTTAAGTTTTCATTTTCTCATACTATAATTTTGAAAAACATTGAGTGTCACGTCTTTAAATTTAGTTAACAATTGTTTTCTCTCTTACAGAAATACTCTCAAGGACATAAGCCATGGATAGTATATTTAGAGGCTCTTCGTAGGTTTTATTTCTTTATTATGTGGCCATCATCAAACGACCTATCGCACATTGAATTATATTGCGGACATTGTATTTGTTTACATACAGCTCTCAGTTTACAGCTAATTAATTTTTCATGAAAACTTTTTTAAAATTTTTTCTTTCTTGAACTTTTCTTAATTATTGAATTTTCTTGTGAGAGTTTGAAATTAATATGAAATAATTTACAACACTGGTCTGAAAAAAATATTTTTTCTATTCTGTGAGAGATTAAAATCAATCTTTGTAGCCATTTTGAATGCGCATTTACCTCCAACTTCCTTGCAGCTCTCCTGACGTTAATACTAAAATGAAACGAGAAAAAGCAAGTGGTTTCCACAATCGTAAAACAAAGGAGAGACGTACAGTAAAGACCACAGAACTTCTGCGCGCTTATGTTTGACGAAACGTTATAGTCCAAACGCCAGCAAGAACAACCTTCTTGTAAAATCTTCTTTTCTTTGATATTAAAGTGGTCGAAAACGAGAGAAAACGAGGCGATGATGATGATATATTTTGTGGAGGTGCAGTAAACTGCAAAGTTTTTACAGCCTAAAACATCAGATTAATGAAAAAATTTATTTAGATTTAGACCTTAAATGAAACATGGAAGAAGTAGTATCGAATTGGGCAAATGCAATGGGAAGGAAGGAAATGTTATAATTAGTGCTTCTAATAACGGAAGAAAAGAACGGCCAAGTAACGAGTATATTTCCGGCTTCATGTGGCAAGACATGGGAATCTGGCCAATCAAAATTTCACAACCATCTCGTGATTGCATAGTAATCAAAGGAAATATTCTGTTACAGAAATAAAACGTTTCAAGTAAATGAAACTGAGGATTCTGAAATAGCTGGTTTGAAAAACCTGCGGAAAATATAACTTACGTGGATGTGCTTTTCGTCAATAAAACATATTTATTCTGTTTCGGTTGTGTTTAATTGTGACAAGAAATATGTAATAGTGGTTGGATTCACAGGCACGTGAATCGGGACTACCATCTAGTGTATGATGAAAGTGACATGATGCTTCCTCCAGTACTGAGAGTGGGGTACTTGTAGGCATGGTCGATCAGTGGGACCGGACTCAGGTTGATATACACTCCAACCTGCAATGCAGGATGTGCTTCTAATAAGCAAACACTCTTTAATTTATAAATTATACAACTTTTTAGTTTAAACGTGGGCATAATAGGATTTTCTAAAATATGAGCAGCTAATTTTAACTCAATTTTTCAACTCAGACCGCATCTTAACTTCTCTATACTAATAGCTCAATTTACCTCTCCATACAAGCTTCTCAATAGCTCAACATGCTTCTCTATGCAAGCTTCTCAGTAGCTCAACATGGTTATCTACAATTGTATAGAGCACTGGCTTCTCTATACTAATAGCTAGTATACTCAAACTTCTCTATACGACTAGCTCAACTTACTTCTCAATACAAACTTTTCTATTGTTCAAAATTCTTCTCTATACAAACATCTCTGTACCTCAACAGGCTTATCTACACAACTTTCTCTGTAGCGCAACTTGTTTCTCTATACAAGCTTCTCTGCTGCTCAACATATTTCTCTATACCAGGTTCTCAGAAGCTCAACATGGTTCTCTATGCTTATATAGAGCAGTGGCTTCTCTATACTAGTAACTCAACTCAAGCTTCTCTGTATTAGTAATTCAACTTGCTTCTCTATACTAGTAGCTCTACTTGCTTCTCTATACGAGTAGGTCAACTTGCTTTATCAGACAAACTTTTCTATAGTTCAACATGCTTCTCTATACAAATTTCTTTCTACCTCAGCATACTTCTCTATACGAACTTCTCTGTAGCTCAAGAAACTTTTTTATACAAGTTTCTCTGTAGCTCAGCATGCTCCTCTATACAAGCTTTACTGTAGCTCAACATACTTCTCTATACCAGGTTCTCAGAAGCTCAACATGCTTCTCTATACAAATTTCTCTCTACCTCAGCATACTTCTCTATACGAACTTCTCTGTAGCTCAACCAGCTTTTCTATACAAGTTTCTCTGTAGCTCAACATGCTTCTCTATACAAGTTTTAATGCAGTTCAACATACTTCTCTATACAAGGTTCTCAGAAGCTCAACATGGTTCTCTATGGTTATATAGAGCATTGGCTTCTCTATAATAGTAGCTTCTCTGTATTATTAGCTCAACTTGTTTCTCTATACGAGTAGCTCAACTTGCTTTTTCATACAAAAGTTTTCTATAGTTCATCATGCTTCTCTATACGAACCTCTCTGTAACTCAACATGCTACTCTACAAAATATTCTCTGTAGTTCATCATACTTTTCTTCACAAGCTTCTCTGCAGCTCAACATGCTTCTCTATACAAGCTTCACTGTAGCTCAACTGGCTTCTGTATACTAGTAGCTCAGGTTCGAGGTAGAAGCCAACAAAATACTCTTTAATTTATGCCTATAAACACAAATTATGTATAAAAAGGGAATTTTATTGTTATTGTGAAAATAAATGACTGTTTACGAGGCAAGTTTGTAAGCGTCGCCATCAAGCCTACTGTCAATGTGGTTATTAGAGGTATGTGGGACGTAAGACGGTAACTCTTGCGTTCAAGTGTGCTCAGCCCGACCTTGGCTTGTTCTAGAGCTTGCTCACACGTGCAATTGCTTTTTTAATATTATCTGTTACATTTTGACATTTAGACAAACTTAAGTACAATTGCTGGTGGCCTTAACTATGGCGGAATACACGGCAATGACGAAGTGGCGTATGTGCTCTAGTCGAAGTATTTCCTTTCCTCCACTCTGATGCTTTAGCTTCCATTTTCGAGCCTATTAATATACCTTCTATAGCCAAGAAGTTTTTATGCATTTGACAACAAGTTTCCCGTCAATCAAGGATAGTTTCCCGCCTATGAAGGACAAGGGAAAGGTTGAGAACAGGGACGATTAGGTGAGGACAGGTCTGGAATACAGGGAACACATGTCTTCACTCTTGCAAGGGGGTAGACCCAAAGTAGGCCTATTCCCTATTGGTGTCAGGGGAAACCCTGTTACACGCTGTTTGCGAATGTTTACAGAGACTTTCCTCTACTATTGTATACGTCGCAAGCTGCTTCCACAGAAGAAACTCATTCTAATTAAACTCTTTAAGGAAAATTCAATTTAAAACTCTCTCTCTCTCTCTCTCTCTCTCTCACACACACACACACACACACACACACACACACACACACACACACACACTCACACACACACACACACACACACACACACACACACACACACTCACATATATATATATATATATATATATATATATATATATACATATAGTATAGTCTCGAAAATCCGAGTCCCGATATTTCGAGCTTTAAATTCGAGCCTACCTCTATTTGAGCCTTTCATCTATTTAAAAGGAATGATGAGCCGGGCTTCTAAGAAACATTTATATCAGTACGGTATACATAGGAAAAGAACTGGGGCTCCATGAAATGTTTATAGCCAAAGGGTATGGAAAAGAAATGAGTCGAACTTTCAAGAGATGTTTACATCAAAACGGTATGTAAAGGAAATGAGTATGCCTTCCAAGAAATGTTCCTATATAGTTCTATAATACCCTTATTTAGTCTTTAAATAGGCTTTTTTAATTATAGTGTTAGGGTTCATTAAAACACCTATTTTTTGACTAATGCACAAGAACGGTACTTCCTTGTAATCTGACTTATCGGTAATTGGAGAAGGTCTTGATCATATTATCTCGAATTATCGAGAATATACTGTATATAATATTTACTATATATATATAGTAAATAAATAAATATTTTAGCTATGTCTTAAAAAATATGTACTTTTTAAAAATCAAGTTTTAAGGAGATGCATAGACACCTTAAAAGTATTATTTGTTTATACAGGGGAATCAATTTGGTTTCCCTCTTGCAACTTAAGTTTTCTTTATATCTACACACAATAACATACAAGCGCGCCCGCTAACACGCACAAGATAAATGGTAAAAGCAGTGTAAAAAAAACCCAGCGAACATGTTTATTTTTTCTCGTTTTTAACGATCTTGTAAATTTGTTGAGCCAAACATATCTACAGCAAAACTATGTTTTTTAACCTGCATTTCTTATTATTCTTTTAAAACTAAGTTGGGTTATGTACATGTATCGAAAGCAGCAGTCTTGAATCTACCCAATTAGTACCTTTATTATTTGACATCGCGAGAAGTTACAATTTAAGCAAAGTTTATAAGAAATCCAGGATAGAAAAAATCTAGGACTAAAGATTTTCATTATTTATCACGGCATACAAATATTCTTAAACAATATTTTTAGAGTATGCAATCCTCTTTACACTTTCCATTTTCGATTCCTTCTCTCGTTCGTTCTATCTATGCCCAGTCCATCACAGGAAAAATTGTACGAAAATTGTTTGATGTCGTTGCTATTTGACAATAGTTATGAAGTGATCGTGAACATAGATGTCGCCTACGTTATCGTTGACCTTGAATAGCGTCTAGAATTTGCCGCTAAATCATGTTTCGACAACGTGCAACTCTTGTATCGAGTTGTCGGCAATATCAGTGGGGCTAAATATAAACGGCCCGTGTTAAAGCTTACCTTAACAAATAGATTACAACACCAAAGTCGGAATAATAAGATAGTAACAACACGGCCCACTTGATTCTATCGTCCCACTACCTCGTCTCGTATGTAGGCGCTGAAGAAGAAGAAGAAGAAGAAACTGTAAGGATGTGGTCAAGCCTACAATAGCGTCACGATATCGGCGAGTTTGTTGTTTCGACTTCTTTAGGTTAATAAATTGCTTGTGCGAGAATAGTTTATTTCCTTAAAAATGTTCAAGACAGACGTCAACGTGTTTTTGTTTAATTTGGTTTTTAAGGGTTTTTAGGGGGATTTAAGGGTTAATGCTTAACTTTGCACCTCAATTTCTAAAAAAAAGGTTTTATTATCAACAGCGGCAGTATGACTAGTACTGACAAGAATAGAAAATGAATAGGTTTCAAGAGAAGGAAAGGGATGAGTTTCAAGTATGAAAAAGGAATAGGTTCCAAGAATAAGAAAGGAATAGGTTTCAAGAATAAGAAAAAAATAGGTTTCAAGTATAGGAAAGGAATAGGTTTCAAGTATAGGAAAGGAATAGGTTTCAAGTATAGGGTGAGATATTTTTCAAGAATAAGATAGGAATAGGTTTTAAGAGTAGGAAAGGATCATGAATATAAGTTGGATTAAGGATAATAAATATAATTGTTTTAAAACTATTTTCATACCTAAAGATATACAAATTTATATATTGAATTTATGTTTTAAATAGTTTTGTATACGTCAATAAATAGTGTATAGGAAAGTTATAACCCCATTTAAGTTATAACTCGAATATCTTGTTAGTTTTGATTGAGAATATTCTTCACTACGATGGCTAAAGTTAAGGGAGCCATTCACAAAGTGTTCCTGTAACTTTGCATGATGTCAGAGTTTGTCAACGCAGAGAGAACAAACTACTGATATCAATAGTTTATCTTTTCTTGGTAAATTAGCGCAGATTCTCTGTTATTTTAATGTTATTTTGTTTTTTAAACAAACGTTAAAATGAAGTGGATTACTGAAACATACTTCCGACGTAAGAGTTACTTGTATTTGTATGATGTATTAAATACGGTAAGTTTTGCAAGCTAGAAGGCAGAGCTTTAGTTCTAGCAAGCAATGACAGATCTCCAGGAAAAAGGAACATAGCTTTGTACACCACATAGGGTTGAACACTGGTAGTAAGAATATACGTACACGTTACTATCAAGCTAGCTGAATTTTACACAATAAAAAGAGTTTTTTATGACAAAATAACATTTTTAATTTTCTTGATCTTATAAAACTGTTTTAAAGAAAAAGTTATCTTAAAGAGAAGAGCCAATCAATGCAAATTACTTCTAAACATGATCAAGCTTCAACTAATAAAAACAACCACCAGCTCATAATCATCAATTAATTTCTCAAACGCTTTTTAGTGTCTACGTTACCATTATAGGTTTTTATAGTTTATAGTAATACATTATCTAAACTATACTTTAAGTTTAAATGTTGTTATAGCACTGATGATAATGACTTTGCCATTGAAACGCGTTTAAGGAATAAAGTTTTGGTTGTGAGTGAGTGTTCGTTACTTTTTATTACCTTTGGCCACAAGTGAATTATAAAAGTTTTGAATGATTAGGCCCTATACTTTTTCTGCAAGATTTTAATAATTTTAATTTATTTTTGAATTTTTCCTTTTTAGTATTCTGTACCAGGCTACTTGAACAAGGATCGTTTTATATACAGGTTTAATTGCATAGATATTGGTATAGATTGAGTTTTATAAATCTAGCTCCACAACTAAAGCCCCAAACTACAGCAGACCAGTTCCTCGTACTTTGCGATTTCGAGGGTAAATATTAAAGTTTTATAGTTAATTAGAGCTTAGCTAACGAGAACTATTCACAACGGTAAAAATTAAAACAGTTTACTCTAAATCTCTCTACACATTAGTTTATTAGAATAAACAAAACTAGTTCATAAAATAATCAGACTAGTTTCGGTAACGATGTGGCCTTCCTCAGTGCTTAATTACTACTACTGCTATAATACTTGCTCAGTGCTTGGCTACTTCTACTATACTACTTGAGTAGTAGCCAAGCACTGAGAAAGGCGACATCGCGCCGAAACTAGTCTGATTATTTTATGAACTAGTGTTGTTTGTTGTAATAAACTAATGTGTAGTGAGATTTAGAGTAAACTGTTTTATTTTTGCCGTTGTTATTAAAGTTTTTACTGTTACTTTGGTTCAACTATTTTTATTTTCAAGAGGAGTTGTAATGTCCTATCCCTCTTATATCTGCGCTCAAGCTTCCCTCATATCAAGCTGTAAGATTCGTCCTATGCGGTCTTCGGCTATTAGAAAAATTCATTTCGAATATGTGTTAATAGCTCCCGGTAGTTACATTGACAATCACAATTAGGAAATGTGCCTCATTGTTTAAATCGTTTTCTTTTAGGTAAAGAAAAACACAGATGTGAATATGTAGTAAGAAAACGAAGCTCCGTGTAACAAAACCCGTGTTCATATTTCTTAAATAATTAAAAATGTTTTATATGCGTAAGTGTTACTTGGATCATATAACAGCTATAACTATTTTGATGATTCAAGTACTTTTCTAAAATCACTGGCTCAAGTGGTTTTTTCAATAAATTCTTCTGAGCTGCTGAGACATATCAGAAATTTTAAGAGCTATAACGAAAGTAGTAAACATAAACTGCGTTACACAGCATTGTACTATAAATGAGAGCAAGTTACCTTGTGTTAGGAACGAGTAACGGTAGATGTCATGCGGGCGCCCTGATCCCTCGGGATCGGATTTTCCTAGCCTCTATAATTTCGTCGCAAGAACAGCCTATTTCCATAAAATAGCTCAATATGTTCTTGCACATCCATCTTGGTAATAACTAATCTAAGTATCTGAGCGCTGACAACAAATTTGTTATTCAAATCTATTTATAAATTTAAAAATAATTATCACGCCAAGCAATGTAACATAGGTAAATCTATATAGAGACGGTGAGTGAATAAGATGAAACGCCATTTTTTCCTACAATACTTTATTAATCTTAAAGAAATAGAATTAAGTAACTTTAATGCTGAACAGGGCTGGAGGTGGCACCGAGTAATGTGTAATAGGAGGCTTTTATTATAAATAAATGTCCATATAGACATAAAATAAAGGTTTTTTGGTTTTAGAGGTTTTATTTATTTATAATTAAAAAAATGAACCCCACTTTCCTAGGTTGTCCTGTAACCGCTGCTGATTGTTCCGTTTATTTTAGAAACAAAAACCATATGTTATGTGCAGTAATCTACTGCTCCACCTGATGTTGCTACAAAGACCTTTTGAATCAGCAGGCTTTACTGTATCAGAATAAGAACATTATCACAACTTGAGACTTTCAGTTATGTATAACTGGAACCTGGTTTTATTTCTCATTTCACGCTCCCTTAAACTAATGCATAGAAAATTCTGTACATCTCTGTATCCCATCGGTAACGATGTGGGTAGAAATCTAAAAGGGGGCACCTAAGATCCCGCAATAAAGGTTGGCAGAAGAGGTTTATGCATTCTAGGGCGCATACATCAAAAGAAAATAAAGGCGAAATCATTACACATTAGTTATAGATACAGGGTCCGTTATCGTCCTTGTAGGTTGACTAAACGTTATCCATTTAGAGGAGTATACAAGAATACTTTAGAACAAAAAAACTAATTTAAAGTATCCATTACGTTTAAAGCACATATGATGTGAGCAAGGTATGTCAACCTCCGGGAGCATCATCGGGACCGGAATTCCGTAAGATATGTATTCACTAAAGTGAAGTGAGACAAATGTCTTCCAGTTGTACAAACGGTAGAACAACTCGAGAGCCGCGGCGCATGATTCAACACGCGAAACTCTTATGAATACATGAATATTATTATTGTGTACAATGGCGCCAGCACTTTCATTATAGCATTACACTGGCTGGACCACAATTCGTCGCACAATATTTTACCACCAGTAGAGGCATTATATGTACGTTCTATTCCTCGTGTCGGAGTTTATCGCAATTAGAACTACATAATATCGAAAAATTGCCACGTAATTACAACTGTTTAGTGTGTTCGGGATAGCGTTTTTACTTTACCCTCCCACGTCACCATACTGAATATTCTTCTCACTATGTTTGTACACAATTCCTGAATAGGGATGGTCGATATTTTCGGTCACGGTGACTTGTCACTGATATTCGTTTGTCGCTGGTGGTACCTTATACAATATAAAAAATGTCAGTTAAATGGACAATGCCTCTGTTGTTATTGGGCAAAAAGTCGCAGTTACTGGATCAAACCGCTGTCATTGGTTGGTTTGTTGTTGTCACTGGCTCTATTCTCTCCGCTCGAGTCACGGCGCCGATTATCGTGCAGTGCCGTTGACTGAAGGGGAGAGGGGGTTGTTTCTGTTGTAATTGGGCATAATGTCGCTGCCGCGGCTGAAAAGTTTCTGATATTTTACCACTGCAGTCATTGGTTGATTTGTCGCTGTTACGGTTCTACTCATTTACGTCGTGTGTGGTGGTCGATTTGTCAGGTTTCAAGACAGTGACAGTGCTGTATACAGTAGACGCTATTTCGCACCCGGTAGTTTGTTCTTAATTTCGTAGGAGCTTATTTTTAAATAAAATGACCCTTCCAAAAAATAAAAAGCGAGGTATGATTCAGTTCACCAGTTTGGTATGTCTGTTTGTTATTCCTGGTCACCGGTACTAAAGTCACTGATCCATACTTGACCCTGTCACTATAACTACCGATCCGTTAAAGTCACTGGATCGACCCTTACTCATGAAGAGCTATTTTCAGTAGCCCTATATCCGACATTTCTTCTGATGTTCATTTTACTTTTATCTTTGTTAACATATAACATCATTTCATTTACTACCCAAAACCCTGTAAACTAGTTTACTCCTTAGAATTTCTATTTCTGCAATCTGTTGTTATTCTGACGTCATTAAGTGCATTAAAACTGGGGCAGACACAATGGCGCCGAAATGTAACTGGCGATTTATATAAAGTACCACGAATAATTGTGACAGGCGGACGAGAGACGGATGGTTTATCCAACGAATAGCAACGTAAACTCGGATGTCTGTAGTCTCGCAAAAGAGCTATCTAGTACTGTAAGGTAAAACTGAAGTCTCCTTTAATAAAAACTATTTTAATTTGAAAATACAAACGACCATCTCGGAACACATTTTGTTAACCTCACTTGCATCTGGTCGTTAAGTGTCCTAGTTCATGTAGGACGAAGAAAAGTCAGCTGCTATCACTAGTCATAATGGTATTAGTTCATATAGCAAACAGGACAGCCAAATGTTGTCATTTGTAGTTGGAACACCTATCAGAAGCCTTTTAATACCTCAGGCCCTCAGGGACGAAATAATATCACTGCCCACCTGAGTCATGGCACTTTCTCTTGTTTAGTTATAAGGGAGTTTCATGATTAAAAATGATTTATGACTAAGTTATATTACGTTACCGTTCTCATATCTTTACCGTGTGGCGAGGGACCTCTTTATTCGTATGAATCACACATAGAGAAGGACACCTAGGGTCTTATCCCTTACCACGTGAGCAACGACACTTTAAACTTTTAGAGTACTATTCAAGAGTCAAGTCTCTTCCCATTCATGTAAATCTTTGAAATAAGCACAGCAATTCTAAAACAAGTAATATAGAAAAAACATTTTACTTAAACTTCGACTGAGGTCGACAAAAAAAATGTTTTATTTTATTTATTTTTTATTTTATGATTAAAATTAATATAAATATGTATACACACATGACAGAAATCCATATCGAAATAAACAAAGCAATTCTAAAATAAAAGGTTCATTTCTTAAAAGTTTCGAAAAGAAAGAAGTGTGAAAAATGCGAATAAGTAACAAGTGTTACTTGATATGTGGTTACTTTAGTTTGAAGCATTTAAAATATATTTTTGTATAAAATACAAAATATATTAATATAACTGTCCTATACAGTTATAACTTTGCTTATTAATAATAGGGAATAAATTATTACAACTAAAATGAAAATAAAATTTGTCTTTTTGTTTATGTAATATCCTTAAAATGTATCTTACGGCTTCTAGTAGCCACTCACGCTGTATCTTTGCAAAGTTTCTGTCTGCTGTCCTAATGTCATCCGCAATTAGACCGGTGCCTTGTGGGTAGGCTATAGTTAACGACAAGATAAAAGTTTTATTCAGAACTTTCCTAAGCAGAAACAAGCTAAAAATACTGCCTTTTTTGTATAACTTGGAAATTTTTCTTGTGTTATTAATAGAACTGAAAAAAATTATTTTAAAAATATTTATTCAATTACAGAAACTAATTTTTCCGTTTGATTTTTTTAAAACAGTTTTACGTTTAAAGCGATGATGTCACTTTATGGAAGTGCGAAGAAAGGTTGATGAGTATTACGGAGGATTTAATATAGGATCATAATTAATCTCCTTGATAATGGAGATTTGAGATGGATTTATTGTCCACGTGTGTCAAGACTGCATCATTGACTTACACTGACTCCCGGTCTGGGTTAGAGGGAGGTTTCTATATAAACGTCGCAATGCATGGAGGAGCTGAGGTGGGCAGGTGGAATATAGGAAGGAATATTTCTAAGCTCTCCTACTCTATGATATGGGAAAGGAATACGGTTCATGTCTCACGGAAGGGACGTCTCTGAGAAAAAAGTCTTATTCAGTAGACGTTTATCATCCAAGCCCTAGATCTATTATTGATGTTTTTAGATCAAGTACGTTCTATTTGCTTGAACTAGAAACATTTCACTTTTAAATCGCCTGCTTCAAAAATAGTTCCCCACTTGAGATGAATCATTTAAAATACTACTATCATATCTTAGTTCATTTTATCTTTTGAATCCTTTCACTATTATATCCTACAGTAGCTGACGCTTTGTATACTATAGGAACGAAGACCACTAAGTCAGTGTCTACAGATTATTTTCCTGTTTGCTGTATAAAGAAAATATAGTTCCCCACTTAATCTGAAGCGTTAAAAATATTACTATTATATCTTCCTTCATTTTATCTTTTGAACCCTTTCACTATTATATCCTAGAGCAGCTGACGCTTCGTTTACTATAGGACAAAGACCATTACGTCAGTGTCTACAGATGATTTACCCGTTTGCTGTATAAAGAAAATAAATAGCAAGAAAATCCATCAGGATCACAGAGCATAGACGTAGAGTCCCTTAAGAAAAGAGGGATAAAGTAGGACAGTTAGAACTTATTTGAGATTAAGAAAATTACGCCAATGTTCTTCTTAGTTATGGCAAATATTAATGGTGCTCTTGGCCCTCTTATCGTAATAGTCATGCTGTCTACAAGTGAGCTAAGAGATCCAGAAAAGAAAGTCCTCCTGCGAGTAGCTATCTGATATAGATAACACTGCATTTAATTATTACGATAATGTGGGTAAAACCTTATATGTACATAAAATTACGGTTTTAAACAATCAACATTACTTACAAGGTCTTTAAAAATAAAAAGTTCTTAACCTGGTACTCCAGCGCAACGTGTGTTGTCTTAGGTACTGAACGTTTGTAGCGTCGAGTTGCAAATTCTTGGCGTCACGAGGCGTGTTTTCATAAGACGAAATGATGGAGAAACAAACTGAGGTAATGAGGTAGGCAACGGCCATTCCTTCAAGCGGAGCTACTTAACTGACAGCTCTCTCTGTTTATTAAGTGTCCGCCAGTCATGTGTTGTACATAACAAGCTCTATTTTACATAGGCTATTATATCATAGACACAGATAACGTCGTCCGATGACACCTGAAGCTATGCGGGATACGTCGCGTAGCGGATCGCCTCATTTTCAATTTACTGCAGGCCTGTCGCCTTACAATGGGATTCCGTTTGCGGAAATGCATCCCTTTCCCATCCGATGCACGTCACGCGGACGTGACCTCCTGGTGCGTTCGGAAAAAGCTAATTCCTTTCCAATTGGATCATGCGTGGCTGATCGTTACTTGGGACATGCAGACGGGTTACCATGGAAACGCGCTAAACAACAATGGCGTAATGACACCGTTCTATCCTAGACAGGTGATTAGCTCTTTAATGCGTTTAGTTTTTCCTCCCATTGAGTCCGTGACTTTTTTGAAGGGTTAGTAGAGCAGACTGTTTGCGTTAGTCTTCGTTGTGAGGTTTTCAAACTTCTTTCATAGAATATTCGCTTTGGGTTAATATTTCCAAACTTACATACTCATCTTCTCCCCAAAGCAAGTGACAAAGTGACTGTTATAAAGTACAACACTCATAAATGCTCATATCAATCCTACGTTTACAAGTATTTATTGGTTTTTGATAACTGGATCCACTTCAAGTCGTAAAATCTGGTAGCAAATTTGTAACGGCGTCTGTTTTCGGGCCGTTGGTCGTTCTTCACTCATGAACTCATTGCCAATGCCACTTTTACAGGCATTTCTTTATTGCTAATTGATAACTGGATCCACTTCAAGTCGTAGAATCTTGTAGGAAATTTGTATCGGCGTCTGTTTTCGGGCTGTTTGTCGTTCTTCACTCATGAACTCATATTGTCAGTGCCTCTTTTACAGGTATTTTTTTATTGCAATTTCATAACTGGATCCACTTCAAGTCGTCGAATCTTATAGCAAATTTGTATCGGCGTCCGTTTTCGGGCCGGAGGTCGTTCAATACTCATAAACTCATATTGTCAATACAACTTTTACAGCTATTTTTTTATTGCTGTTTGATAACTAGATCCACTTCAAGTCGTAAAATCTTGTAGCAAATTTATATCGGCGCCGGCGTTTGTTTTCGGGCCGGTGGTCTATCTTTACTCATGAACTCATAGTGCCAATGCCAATTTTACAGGTATTTCTTTATTGCTATTTCATAACTGGATCCATTTCAAGTCGTAAAATTTTCTTGCAAATTTGTAACGGTGTCCGTTTTCGTGCCGGTGGTCGTTCTCTACTCATGAACTCATATTGCTAATGCCACTTTTATAGCTTTTTGTTTATTGCTATTTGATAACTGGATCCACTTCAAGTCGTAGAATCTTATAACAAATTTGAAACGGCGTCTGTTTTCGGGCCGTTGGTCGTTCGTCACTAATGAATTCATAATGCCAATACTACGTTTACAGGCATTTCTTTTTTGCTATTTGATAACTGGATCTACTTCAAGTCGTAGAATCTTGTAGTACATTTGAGCAGTGCCAGTTTAGACGGGTGGTCGTTCTTCACAGGACGCGTTGTAGCGAAGAAAGTGACGTTTCCAGGTCGGCGCATTCAATCACTCGTAACGCGATAATTGTTAGTTCCAGGACCACGGCTGGCTGAACTGTGCCATGTGAATTTAGCCGGTTCTACTTTCTGCGTTGCTCTTATATAAAGTTGGAAGTGGTGACAGAATCGCCAGGCATTTGAGCAGGCGCATTGCTGTTGCCTAGTTCTTAGCGTATAATCTCTTAAGGTTTCAAGGATGTTAGACATATCTTAGGGGTGGTAGATTATAGATAGGAACATCCCTCTAAATATAGGAGGCTATACAGGAGGCATGTTTCAGGAGCATCCATTTCCAGAAACGGGAATATCGTTAGAAAATTGATTTGTTGTATAAAAGGTCTCATCCCTAATTTCTATAGGGCGCAGTAGCACAGCTGATATCCCGTTCGAGGCGAGTAATTTATAAAATCAAAGAAATTATTTTATTAAATGTCATTCTAACGCTTAAAATTAGACACAATCTAGCAACACAAATAAATTAAATTCGTTCTTAATTCAAATAAATTCAATATTTACATGTTAGTATTCAATGAGCATTTATGTAAGGGTAGTATTCAATGAACATTTATGTAAGGGTAGTATTTATTTAGAAACTTGTAGGAAATAAAGCTTTAGAATAATTCTTTAAAATATCACTTTCACAAACTACAAAATATAAAGAAATATTATTAGGTCTACAAGATTTAAAATTTTTTAAAAAAAATTCACTTTTAGTAAAAACCATTATGTCATGAATTTAAGCAATAAGTCTGTCCATTAAGCTCTCTTTATAAAAAAATGGAGAAATTAGCACAATGAGTGTACTCACGTTGAAGTCTTTTGCGGACAATATATACACTTATTTATATGAGCTCTGTTTACTGTCCACTCACAGGAAAACTGTCTCAATGTTATAATATTTCAGTTTTCTTATGATAGTTCACAAACTTTAAAGTAATTTTCATTCATATGAAAATTAAAATCCATATGAAACGGAAATTCCCGGAGAACTATGGCTTGTATGTGTAAGACCTTATCCTTAATCTCTATAGAGAGGGAAAGCGCAGCCAATATTCCTTCTAAGAGGAAATATGTTTTAACATTTGGGATTTGGGAATAATGTATACAATCAAGAAAACAATTTTATTAAATGTCATTCTAACACTTAAAATGAGACACGTGTTACAAATATAAATGCATTCCAGGTATACATAATAGATCCGAATATATTTAATGCGCATTAAATATTATCTTAGGGAAATAATACCCTTTTAAAACTATACTTTAAATATTAGTTTTCACAAACGACAATTTTGTAAGGAAACATTAAATTGATAGGTTTTAAAATTTCATCCTCATTTAAAACGATTATCTCATGGATTTAAGCCATCAGTTAGTCTATTTAGTCGCTCTCCGTAAATGTATAGTTTTTAAAAAATGGCTGTATTCACACAATGAGGTTAAACCCATTGAAGCCTATTACGGACAATAATTACATACACACACACACACACACACACACATATATATATATATATATTTATATTATATTAAATATGGTGATATGTTTTCTTGTATATATAGTTAATACATTAAAAATATTTCAAAAACAAGAATACTTTTAATGAATATATTTATTCAAAGCTTTTCGCCGATTAAATAGTATCAGCATCTTCAGGAAAATAATTATCTAATAAAATACTTTTACAAAATTAAATCATATCATAGATATGATTTAATTTTGTAAAAGTATTTTATTAGATAATTTTTTTCCTGAAGATGCTGATACTATTTAATCGGCGAAAAGCTTTGAATAAATATACTCATTAAAAGTATTCTTGTTTTTGAAATATTTTTAATTTATTAAATTTATATATATATATATATATATATATATATATATATATAAAATACGTTTTCTTGTTTAATAATTTAAAACAACATAGGTTATTCAAATACAAGAATATTTATTATTTTATATCTAAAGCTTTTCGTTGGCAAACAGTACCTACATCATCATTAATGAAAATTACAATAATGTCTATAATAATAATAAATAATAATAATAATAAATTATATAATAAATATTATTATAATAATAAATATTATCGTATTTTTCATTCCTGATGATGTTGGTACTGTTTGCCAACGAAAAGCTTTGGATATAAAATAATAAATATTCTTGTATTTGAATAACCTATGTTGTTTTAATATATATATATATATATATATATATATATATATATATATATATATATCACTTTCACTTATGTACTTTAACAAGAATCTTACTTGGTAAATACATGCATAAATACCAAGTAAGATTCTTCTTTAAGTACATAAGTGAAAGTGATAAGTGTACACAAGAAAACAGTGTTGCATAATTTACAAATATATATATATATATATATATATATATATATATATATATATATATATATATATATATCAGCTCTCTGTTTACTGTCAACTTGTTTTACAGGAAAACTATGTCGTGTTATAATATTTCAATTCCCTTAAGGGAGTTCCCAAAATCGGTCAATTTGAAGTAATTTCCTTTGGCGGTACAAAATTAAACATAACCTTTATAATCCTTCGGAAGTAGGTTAAGCCAAAATGGGCCGCGCCCCTTCCTAAGTGTACCGCTTTATAGAATTCTTGTATAGGTTAAGTTGCATAGAGACGAAATTCTTTCTCCAATGTTTTAGAAATGAAAGACAATGCAGAAACTATCTTTATTTGAAAAAGAAAATTATAAAATTAAAATAGCGGTAAATAATGATAAATAGGTTGAATACCTAGTCAAAGAAGTTTAATTAGTGCAACGTTTTGGCAAAAGTTCGTTGCCCTTATCAAGCCTGAAAACAATATTACATTGCTTTTAAATACGTATGTAAGATACAAGTACACTCAATGCAAAGATTTAAAACTTAAAAGTTTTAGTCAAAAATGTATTAAAATAACCCATCAAAGTAGTGAGAATTATAAGATCATCTAAAAAATAATTTCAAATAGTATCAACACTGAGAAAACAACAATATAAAACACACACACACACACACAAATAATGAAATAAAACAAACCTCAATAAAATAAAAACACAACAAATTAACACTAATTCTTGGATTTTTAAATTTATACAATATAAAATGTTGCATTAATTAAATAAACTTCTTTCACCTGGTATTCAGCACCTGGTATCATTATTTAGTACTATTTCGGATGCTCATGCAAACATGGATTGTAAAATTGTGTTCTGTTACTGTGTACCGGATAAGTAGCGTCACATATACTTAAGGGTGAAGTTGGAATGTGACATTGTGTTTTTCACTAACTTGAAAACAAAAAAAGTAAATTACACAATACACATATAAACACAAATCATCATTAGAAATATAAAAAAGTTGAGTTTTCATTTTGAAACTACTTCCCGTGCTTAAAATTTAATTAAATGTTTAAAAAACAAATTTTTTTAGTTGCACAACGCGATTGTTGTCAGTGACAGACAAGTCACAGATGAAGACAGATGACATGTGAGAAAGTGACAGTTTTTCAATAATTTGATAATGCCATTAATTAATTAATATCATAAAAAAGTTAAAGGGTCGTCGAACGTAATGGAGAATAAAATCCACGCAAAAAGTAATAATTAAGAAAGCGGAAAAACCGTTTGGAAAGAAGAAGTGTGAGACCGGAATGATTTGATCCTCCCCTTCAAATCTCCGCCCAATTTAATTAGGAACACATTTTAATCTTCTTTTCTTTCTTGCCAAGTCATACTGCGACCGTACAAACAAACAGATCGTACAGTCACTGAAATAAACGTCTCCTTCGAAGCAGGAAGGCCATGAGATGGTCTAAGGGAATACAGTAAGCACAATCTGAATATAATAACCGCCAATACGTTCGTTTTAAATACAATCGCTCGTGTCCGGTAAAAAGCGGAAGTTTGCCACGCGACCGACATACCAACACGGCTGGACACGTGTGCGCGGGAGATAATACGGCTGCAGAGACTTCAAGTTGTGGTGAGGGATAGTAGGTTCGCGTAATATTATTAAGTTTCATCAAGTTTGACAGTATTATATGCTCAATGGTTATAGTTAGATTATACACGACTAACCGTTTACAATTAGCTGTCTTTGTAAATTCTCATAAGACAATACTTCCTACAATGGAGACCATCCAAAACGCGTCGCCGACATTGTGAAATCGAAAGCAATTAAATTTGACTCGAATAATTTTATTATTGGTCTGTAATTTTCGTTTTAGAAATGATGCGGTAAAAGTGAGTTGTGAGAAAAATATTTTCTGGGTAGATTTTATAATATTTTAATTGAAAAATGCTTTAAAATGTTCCAATCAGAGATTTAAAAAAACTAAACAAATACGACAAAAAAAGAAAGAATCTGGTTACATGAATAGGTTATAAGGGAAATCTTATAATGACAGAAGGCAATTAGTATCACTATAGGTAAGATTAAGGTAGACACATCTAACCCCATTCTAAATGCTATAAGGGAAGACAAAGGCGTTTTTTGTGCTGCTTTGCGTAACTGGAGTAAACCTTCCCTCTAACGGGGTCATAATGAGGTGTATATAATATTAGTTAGAACTGGTGTATAATATTAGGGTTTAGGTAGGCCTAAAAAGTACATAATAATTGCTTGGTACTGGGAATACAAACAAGGAATCCCCTAAGTAGAGTTGCTTATCTACTCTCAACTATGTGGAAAAAAGTAATCTAACAGTTTACCCGGGAAATGAAATTTGGCTTATATATATATATATATATATATATATATATATATATATATATATAATTGTTATTATTATTAAAACTGCCCTTCTTAGAGACACCATTATCTACCTGTCTTGCAATATCTTACTCTAAATTCTCGTATAACTAAAATGCCCATTAACACTTTAGTTCTTGTCTAGACTTTGTAAATTACATATATTTGATTAGAACTAGTACAACACAACACTACACTATACTATAACTTCAATCTTCTAACTATGGGCTGGTTTTCGAGAAGTTGAAGAGCCACTGTAATTGGATGAAGGTGAAGTCTCTTTTCATGTTTCTTCACCATCTTCTTTAGTTATCGTTGGGACATTCAGATCTGGGTGAATATCTTTGTTTTTTTCGTCACACTAAGGGGCATTAACCATATCTCTCCTTACCTTATTAGGGGACATCTGAAGAATTTCTACACATCACAGTTGGCTGCCATAGAGCTAAACTGGCTTCAAGATCTGATTGTAGATTTTTATTTTATTACATAATTAGATGTTTGAGTTTCTACCTAAGAGCCAATAGTCCTTGCGATGTTTGATATTTAGTTACTCCTTTTTTTATGTGATTTTCCATCTTAGTTTAGCATCTAGCTCCATACCTAGATATTTAGCATTATTTTCATAAGGGAATAGTTCCGTCAACATCCAACAGCGAAGGATCTTTCAATATCTTATTTTTTAAGTTGATGTGGACTGACCTCAGGGCTTTATATAGGAGAAACGTTTTATACAAATATAATCATAGGAGAAACGTTTGGTATACAATCAATTCATAACCAAATGAAATAATGGAATAAATTAAGGATTTGGTATAAAATAAATTCGTAAACAAATGAAATAATGGAATAAATTAAGGATTTGGTATAAAATAAATTCGTAAACAAATGAAATAATGGAATTTGATTAAGCATATTGGTATAAAACCAATATATACCACATGCAACAATGGAATGAATTAAGGATTTGGTATAATATCAATTCATAAACAGATGAAATAATGGAATACATTAAAGATTTGGTATGAAATCAATTCATAAACAGATGGAATAATGGAATTTGATTAAGCATAATGGTATAAAACCAATATATACCACATGCAACAATGGAATGAATTAAGGATTTGGTATAATATCAATTCATAACCAGATGAAATAATGGAATAAATTAAGGATTTGGTATAAAATCAATACATAACCAGATGAAATAATGGAATAGATTAGGGATTTGGTATATAAAATCAATTCATAACCAGATAAAATAATGGAATAAATTAAGAATTTGGTTTAATATCAATTGATAACCAGATAAAATAATAGAATAAATTAAGGATTTGGCATAAAATCAATACATAACCAGATGAAATAATGGAATAAATTAAGGATTTGGTATAAAATAAATTCATAACCAAATGAAATAATGGAATAAATTAAGGATTTGGTATAAAATAAATTCATAACCAGATGAAATAATGGAATAAATTAAGGATTTGGTATAAAATCAATACATAACCAGATGAAATAATGGAATAGATTAGGGATTTGGTATATAAAATCAATTCATAACCAGATGAAATAATGGAATAAATTAAGAATTTGGTTTAATATCAATTGATAACCAGATGAAATAATAGAATAAATTAAGGATTTGGCATAAAATCAATACATAACCAGATGAAATAATGGAATAAATTAAGGATTTGGTATAAAATAAATTCATAACCAAATGAAATAATGGAATAAATTAAGGATTTGGTATAAAATAAATTCGTAAACAAATGAAATAATGGAATTTGATTAAGCATATTGGTATAAAACCAATATATACCACATGCAACAATGGAATGAATTAAGGATTTGGTATAATATCAATTCATAAACAGATGAAATAATGGAATACATTAAAGATTTGGTATGAAATCAATTCATAAACAGATGGAATAATGGAATTTGATTAAGCATAATGGTATAAAACCAATATATACCACATGCAACAATGGAATGAATTAAGGATTTGGTATAATATCAATTCATAAACAGATGAAATAATGGAATACATTAAAGATTTGGTATGAAATTAATTCATAAACAGATGGAATAATGGAATTTGATTAAGCATATTGGTATAAAACCAATATATACCACATGCAACAATGGAATGAATTAAGGATTTGGTATAATATCAATTCATAAACAGATGGAATAATGGAATTTGATTAAGCATAATGGTATAAAACCAATATATACCACATGCAACAATGGAATGAATTAAGGATTTGGTATAATATCAATTCATAACCAGATGAAATAATGGAATAAATTAAGGATTTGGTATAAAATCAATACATAACCAGATGAAATAATGGAATAGATTAGGGATTTGGTATATAAAATCAATTCATAACCAGATGAAATAATGGAATAAATTAAGAATTTGGTTTAATATCAATTGATAACCAGATGAAATAATAGAATAAATTAAGGATTTGGCATAAAATCAATACATAACCAGATGAAATAATGGAATAAATTAAGGATTTGGTATAAAATCAATACATAACCAGATGAAATAATGGAATAAATTAAGGATTTGGTATAAAATAAATTCGTAAACAAATGAAATAATGGAATAAATTAAGGATTTGGTATAAAATAAATTCGTAAACAAATGAAATAATGGAATTTGATTAAGCATATTGGTATAAAACCAATATATACCACATGCAACAATGGAATGAATTAAGGATTTGGTATAATATCAATTCATAAACAGATGAAATAATGGAATACATTAAAGATTTGGTATGAAATCAATTCATAAACAGATGGAATAATGGAATTTGATTAAGCATAATGGTATAAAACCAATATATACCACATGCAACAATGGAATGAATTAAGGATTTGGTATAATATCAATTCATAACCAGATGAAATAATGGAATAAATTAAGGATTTGGTATAAAATCAATACATAACCAGATGAAATAATGGAATAGATTAGGGATTTGGTATATAAAATCAATTCATAACCAGATGAAATAATGGAATAAATTAAGAATTTGGTTTAATATCAATTGATAACCAGATGAAATAATAGAATAAATTAAGGATTTGGCATAAAATCAATACATAACCAGATGAAATAATGGAATAAATTAAGGATTTGGTATAAAATCAATACATAACCAGATGAAATAGTGGAATAAATTAAGGATTTGGTATAAATGAATACATAACCAGATGAAATAGTGGAATAAATTAAGGATTTGGTATAAGATCAATTGATAACCAGATGAAATAATGGAATAAATTAACGATTTGCTATAAAATCAATTCATAAACAGATGAAATAATGGAATTTAATCAAGAATATTGATATAATAAAATTAATTCATAAAGAGATGAAATAATATTTTTATAGCCGACCAGATCCTGTTGTATCACGTACACAAGACATCCTTTGTCCTCAAGGGAAGCTTAGTACTAGGATTTGCATTTTATCTCGTGCAGCCACTCCAATATGTCACAACCTTTAACTGTTTACTTTAATTGTTTTCAGATCCTCCTTCACATTGGACAGGCTCGCTTCTAAAATCTACATTTATTCATTAATTATGACATTTGCAAAGAGTTTTCATATGAAAAGAAAATCTGCACTACTGGCTTTTGTTAATTGCGACAGTTGTGAAACTGAAAATTCTAAAAATTTTGATTTGATGTAGACAGCTATTTGACGTAACGCGAATATAGTTTTGCGAACATTAAGCTGGCCACTTGTAGAGTTAACGAGAAAGTCATGGTTGGTTACGTAACGGAAGTCGGCGATAGGGAAACGGAATAAGCCTACAGCTAGCTGTACCTGGCGAGGCAAGGAATGATCGGTGGTGGCAACAAATTACAATTTGCTGCGCAACCGATACTTTGTAGGCGAGATACCCGGTGGTACAGGACTAGAGTTGTGTTACGTGGGCGCCTTGTACTAGACTGTAGTTGTTTGCTGTATTACAGAGATTTGTGCGCTTTATCCAGTCTGATTGTCTATTATGTAGACAGGTCTGACGTGTTTCGGAGTATCTGGTGTACTGAACAATTAAAAGAGTTCTAAATAAATCTTAGATAATGGAGGTTCGCCGAAACACGTAGCCTATCACATATTGAATATTCAGAAAATTTGTTTTACCGCCTATAAGACTCGGAAATGATTGTGAATTTACATAGAATTAAGCTAGAATCATATCTTTTGGTTCAGAATAAAGGTTATCTTGCTATACTCTGTAAGGTTATCACGTAATAAGATAGAACTATCTATCCAAATAAAAAAAGGGTTTCCGCTACTTTCATTTGTATTGAGAAAAATAAAGAAATCACGTACGTTTAGCGAGAAAGGTAAGATAGAGAAGGTAGATGAAATTACGTACATTTAACGAGAAAGATAAGAAAGGTTAGAAATATAAGATAAGGTAGATAAAATTACGTACATTTAGCGAGTAAGATAGGATATGTTAGAAAGATTAGATAAGGAAGGTAGATGAAATTACGTACATTTAGCGAGTAAGATAAGATAGGTTAGAAAGATAAGATAAGGTATATAAAGTTACGTACATTTAGCGAGTAAGATAGGATAGGATAGAAAGATAAGATAAGGAAGGTGATGAAATTACATACATTTAGCGAGAAAGATAAGATAGGGAAGGTAGATGAAATTACGTATATTTAACGAGAAAGATAAGATAGGTTAGAAAGATAAGATAAGGTAGATAAAATTACGTACATTTAGCGAGTAAGATAGGATAGGTTAGAAAGATAAGATAAGGAAGGTAAATGAAATTACGTACATTTAGCGAGAAAGATAAGATAGGAAAGGTAGATGAAATTACGTACATTTAACGAGAAAAATAAGTTAGGGAAGGTAGATGAAATTACGTACATTTAACGAGAAAGATAATATAGGTTAGAAAGATAAGATAAGATAGATAAAATTACGTACATTTAGCTAGTAAGATAAGATAGGATAGAAAGATAAGATAAAGAAGGTAGATGAAATTACGTACGATTAAGAAATAGATAAAAGCCCTTCTGGTACGGGGAATAGGAGTAGAGTGAACATCGATAGCACGATAGCTTTCCCTCGTACAAAATCGGAGTGTGATGAAAGATGTGCTGAGAAACGCAGATGTCCAACTTAGGAGCAATATTTTCAACTAGGCAAATGAATATCTCAGGTGCCATTCTCATATAGGGATGGATCGTTCGGGGTTATCTTTTAGCTCAGTGAAAATATGGCAGTATTCCCCTAAACTACTTCTTTTCTTCTGTATTAATATTAAACCATAATCACTGAAGGAATTGTGTAGCATCACTGAAGATGTTAACATATTGTCATTGAAACGCGTCTGATAATAAAGTTTTTATAATTGTGAGTCGTAGCCTATTTATTCTTTTGTTTATTTACTTCTTGTTTATTGGATGCACTGGAAATCGCCTATTAGGTAGATTACCTATTATCCCCCGCTTAACTGTCACTATCTTCACTCGAATCTCATAACATCGGGAACAGATTAAGCACTTACAGCAGAGAACACTTCTGTAGAGCCGTTTGAGCCTGGCTAAGCAGCGCAGGCGCCCTCCTCACTATGTGCTGTTGTCATCTACCGCGACTTAACTAGTCATCCACCACGACCTACATCTCTACCACGACCCACTTGTGCTGATCTCACCCTGACATGTCTCATGGTGAGTCTCACAGAGAACACATCCCTAGAGCAGTTTGAGTCTGGCTAAGCAGCGCAGGCGACCTCCTCACTATGTGCTGTTGTCATCTACCGCGACTTAACTAGAGTCATCCACCACGACCTACACCTCTACCGCAACCCACTTGTGCTTCACACCTTAACTTGCGAATGCAGGCATGCTTACCTGAAGTAGACTTGATCTCTATAAAAAAAAGGAAAGAGATAAGGAAAAGTAGATGGAATAAGACTAAGGAAAGGAGGAAATTCTCCTAGTTTTACGAAATTATGACACATACGTAGAATTACACGCTAAGGAGATGTCTACCCGCTAAGTCTAGGGGAGATTTGTGTAGCTAAAGTAGGCCTACTATCTGAAGGGGGCATGAAAAGGTATTTATCCGCTACTTCTCGTTCTGAACAAGTAATATAAAGGAAAAATGTGAAAGTAAATTTCTACTCAAGTAAACAAAGAATAATTTTATTTGAGTTACTTTTATTAAATAATTACAATAATATAAAAAAGTGACATAACCTATCCGTTATAACAGCTGTTCTACCAAATAACCTATAACATAAGATCAGCTGCTTTATGAAATCATATGTTGCCACTTATTTTAAGCCAAATGTGACGAAATAACTTTATTGCATACCTTGCCCCTTTTGTGAAAAGTGTTTCTTATATAAAAGTAAAATTAATTCATTATTAAATAAATTAATGCAATAGTATTTGGAAAAACTGTATTGACATCAAATGTCATTCACTACACGTTAAAAAAAATGTATTTTACTTGAATGGATGAATAAAAAGTATTTTATTAACGATTGAGGATTTGAACTATATATATATATATATATATATATATATATATATATATATATATATATATATATATATATATATACGAATAGTTTGAACTAATAGATGGTATTGAAAAAGAAGGATAATAATGGTTAGGTGAGAGTAGGCAGGATTAAGAGAAGGGCATGCTAGTCCCCTTGACAAGAAATAAACGAGTATTATTGCCTGGGCAGAATAACTCAACTCAAGTATACTGTTTAACGGGTGGGTAATGAGATGCCTACCCACTACTCCTCCTTGTAAGAATAAGTGTTAGGCAGTACTATAGTTTGATTTAAACCAAAATAGGAAGGTGTGTGTGCCGGGGTACGAATGTGGTGTTGTCAGTTTGAGGTTAAACTACTGAGCGACGAACGGAAATTTAACGTAGAATTGGCAACAAGGCTCCGCGACAAGGCAAAATGTGGATGTCCCATTCGCCCAGACGGCGGCAGTCCCTCCCCTCTGGACGATTTCACTTTCGTAGAGCCCTATTTTGTTTTAGATCAAACTATAATGAAAGTATATCTCCTGATACTGGGAATAGAGGAAATTCCAGACACAGTGAATTATATGAATCACAACATGTAACCATCTGCTGAAGCAGATAGAGTTTAGAGAATGGTAGAAGTTTGCGGCTTTATGAATCTTAACATAAAATATTAAAATTAAAGTTAACAATAAAAAAGCTGCTTCAAATGCACAAATTAAAAAGTGGCAGTCGGGGCACTGTCTATGAAAGATAAATCCTTATATATTAAGTTAAATTTTGGTCTTATATTGGTTTAAAAAAGATTGTTACCCATAAATTTGATGTTAAATAAGTGATGAAAAATCGAGCTTTCAACAATGTAGAAAAACGTAAGTCCGTTTAATTGCAATGCAAGCAACAATTGTTAATGGGTTCCCTTCCAGAGCCCCGGCTTAGCGTAACCTGCCATTATCGTTAAGCCCGTGGTCCGTTCACGCGCTCTTCGGGTCGGTGAAGAATGTTTGTGGTGAACCGCAGAAGTAAGAACACACCTACCTCGGCTAGTCTTACAGAAACAAGCAGATGAAATTTGGTTACAGAACAAGGTTTTCAAGGGAATATTATTTCTGCAAATATTTCAAATTTATTTGTGTTCTGTTGATGCATTTACTTTCTGTTTATTTTATCAGTAAAATATAAAAATATTTCAATTTCACGATCAAATTAGAAAACCTTTTATAATTTGGAAAATTAATATTTAAGAAATTTGTTTTCTAGATTAATGACAGATCACAGAGCATTCATGTTTTTATAAAATAATCTACGTTTCGATTTTCTGTCAAAAATCGTTTTTACGAGCTACAAATTTATTAATCTGATATTAAACCATACAGTTTATAAATTCGCAACAATACGTTTAACATAATTAAAGACAAAAATTTCACAACTCTTAATAAATATTAACTTTTACGGCACTTTGACTCGAAAATGTGAATATTTATTAAGATTTGTGAATAGTTTGCCTTTAACTATGTTAAACGTAATGTTATGAATTCTATAAACTGTAAGCTATGGTTTAATATTACATTAATAAATTTGTAGCTCTTGAAAACGATTTTTTGATAGAAAATCGAAACGTAGATGTATTTGTAAAAACATGATTGATCTGTGATCTGTCATAAACCAAAACAACATGCAATAGTTAACAGACATTAAATATAGTTAGGTAAATAATTTTTGTTTTGATATATTAGTTTATTAAAACAAACTATTAGATATAAAACAATATAAACAGAAAAATTATTTTGTTATTAATTTGTTTGTTCATTATATTAGTTTATTTAAACAAGCTACAAGCTAAGAAACATTTGTAAATATTTTCCGATTCAAACAATTTTTATTTCTGAAGTATGCTTCTTACAACAATTACATTTTCTAATGACGTAACGTTTAATTGGAAATTGTTTGCGGTAAAACGGTAGAATCCTTATAAGGATTGTGACGTCATTGATTATTAATTAATGTAAGAATTCTTAACGATCCAAAAATAAAGATTGCTCTTGAAGATCTTTGAAGACTAACATGGTAGTTAATAAGGTATTTATAGATTTCCTCCCTTAACTTAGATGATGTTTGGAGGTTATGTTTAAATAAATTCAAATCTAATCTTCGTTGGGAATAGCGTACATTTTTATAAAATAAGTGATACGTATGACGTAATATAATGGCTGTTTTTATTACTCGCATGCTATTACTTTATGTATTGTAGATTAGCAGTAAGTTAAGGGAGCTTGTGTTTAAGGAGAATTATATTATTTGATAACACGTTAACGGCAAATATAGTTGTCTAGTACTCTGACGAGTTAATAAATTTAGCTGTATTTGTTGTACGTCTACTAGTCCTTATTTAATACAATGTTAAATCAATTGTAAAAATTTATAAATTTAAGTTGTAGAATGTAAAATTATAATAATAAATGAGGTAATCTTACCTTATGTATGACTTTTATCCATTTTAAAAAGTACATTTGAATATAGAATTGATATCTATGTGAAACTAAATTATTAGAGACGTTTTTAAGGTTATGTTACGTTTGAAATTGTTTCAAGTTACTTTTCTGTCGGCCTTATCAGACCGTCATTTACCTCCTTCTTATAGTCGTGTCATCATATGATTAGGTTTACTAAATTATTTCATTATTCGTACTTCCTTCAACCTTCTTCTCCTTCCAGACCTTCTTCTCCCTTACTAGAACACTGCGGTTATTTGTTGGTACCCTTGAATTTGTAATTCTATAAGTTATAGAGAAAGGTTCGCTTGTTTATTATTACTTTAATTTTCAAGAGAATTATAATTCTTATAATATTTTAAATAACAAACCCAATAACCACAATATAACTTTATTTAATCACTTTATGTACATTTCGGTTACCTGATAACCATCTTCAGAAGTACTGAACAAAATTAATTTAATTTCAACGTAAAATATATAGTAAAAAATATTGAGGTTGTTGCTATATATGTTACGTTGTAAATTCAATTAATTTTGTTCAGTACTTCTGAAGATGGTTACCTGGTAAACGAAATGTACATAAAGTGATTAAATAAAGTTATATTGTGGTTATTGGATTTGTTATTTAAAATATTATAACATTAGGCCACAGTTGCTCAAGTAATCATTAAGATTATAATTCGTATTGATTATAATGTAGTAAGCGGTTTAAATAAATGAACGAAGGGTTGCTAATAGTGATGGTAGATTAATCAGTACGCCAAAAGCACCTCCCACACCACGATCCGGGAGAACTGACAGACTCGTGTATTTCTGCCCATGTCATTGCCTTGTTTTGTTGCAGGTTTGTGCTGTTGTTTCTTTAACATGTGCATTTCTCCCGTGAGTCTGCTTTAGCGTTATTGTAAGTAACTTTTATGCAAATTGAAGATGGGTTTGGAGTAATTGCAGATAGGAAGGGCTTGTCCTTCGGCACCTACCCAACAAATTTATTACAATTAAACGCGGAGTTGTTTGCTTAACAAGTTGCTACGTCTGATAACAATTTTGAACTTATACCAGACGGTGACGCAGCTGTCTCGAAAGTGCGATGCTTTGGAGAGTGTAAAAATAATTTTCGCGCTTTAATGTTATCCTTTTTGTGGAATCTTTTTTTTTAGGATTGAGTTTCTCTTGAGTTAAACTCGTAAACGTTGACAAAAGTAATGAGTGCAATCCGCAAAGCCTCCACGGACTTACAATAACGAATTTTACGACTTTAGTTCTGTAGGCTCTGATAAATTTGCCGCTGTGTGACAACATGACTAAACTCGATCTACAAATTCATAATTTTTCAATCGAGTTTTATTCTGTGTACGATTAAAACTCAGTTATAAGAAATAATTAATATTTTGTTTCATTAGACATGCCTTTATAGGATATAAATTGAGACTTTTAGCGCGCATTTTTTAAATTGTTTCTCGGGGCTCCACTGATGGGATTTCGCGTGCTTAAATAGTCTCAACGCCTTTAATAGGAGATGCTAGCTTCAATAGCATAATCCGTCTATAATAGGACAAGCCACTCTCAATAGGACAAGCCACCTTTAATAGAATAACTCGCCTTCAATAGGACAAGCCATCTTCAATAGAACAGGCCTGTTTCATTACGAAGAGCGGTTTCCAATAGACAAGCCGGCCTCAATCGCTCAAGTCGACTTCAATAGGACAAGATGTTTTCAATCGGACAATCCGCCTTAAATAGGACAAACCAGCTTTAATAGAACGACCGGTCTTTAATAGACAAACCTGCCTTAATATCACAAGCTGCTTCCAATAGGTCGAGCTGTCTTCAATTGCACAAGTGGCCTTCAATAGGACAAGTCATCTTCAATAGAATAAGCTCGCTTCAATAGGACGAGCTGCCTTCAATTGCACATGCGGCCTTCAATGGAACAAGCCATCTTCAATAGAATAAGCCGGCTTTAATAGGACGAGCTGTCTTCAATTGCACAAGCGGCCTTCAATAGGACAAGCCATCTTCGATAGAATGAGCCGGCTTCAATAGGACGAGCTTTCTTCAATTGCACAAGCGTCCTTCAATAGGACAAGCCATCTTCAATAGAATAAGCCGGTTTCAATAGGACGAGCTGTCTTCAATTGCACAAGCGGCTTTCAATAGGACAAGCCATCTTCAATAGAATAAGCCGAGTTCAATCACACAAGTAGAGTTAAGTTCGATGTAGATTTAAGGTTGGCGTCCTATATGGAGCCAGTCCGCTCCAATGGGAAAATCATGACCGCTTTAAGAATTTCTTTTAGTTAATTATTGTTTGCGTTAAAAGGTCATATATCAAGAGGGCTTTATGTCCTAATAGGGATGTTTGAAGCGTAAATAGTGTCATATGTAGAGTGAAGGGATATTCATGAAACTTTATGGGGGTGTGGAATAGTTCACGTGAATCGCTATATCCCGGTGATAGGGGATAACACCACGCCCAAGTAAAGAATCTACCACAGATTACTCAGTGTTTACGTAAACAAATATTATCTGGAGTTAACTTGAAGTTAAAGAATCTCTTCAGCAGTCAAAGCATTGTAACAAACAGGATTCCTATACTATTCATAACGTCTTGTCTCTGTGAATGTATATCCCATCAGTGTCTCACGTTGAATAATAATGGATTTATTGATAGAGTAGTGGTAGAGAGAAAATCATTTAGAAAGGTTACAGGAGGGGCACCATAAAGGAAATGCGAAGCACACATATAGGAAAAAAGTAGCAAAAATGTAAAGTTAGCAAAGAGGTTCCCGATTTTACGTTGTTCTTCTTTTTACCAGACACCTTCTCGTTTTGCTAATTATTTCTATGTTTACAGAAAAATGTTTTATCAGTTCACAATTTAACATAAACGACGTGTGCAAACCACGTATAAAGTAGTAAAGCCGTGACGAAGGAAATACATTAGGGAACACATTGTAACAACTAAGAACGGCGATAAGGAACTGAAGTTGCGAAACTGTT